>CAUJRU010000513.1:0-562095 GCA_963277665.1 Viscum album
AATTTAAGCTAATAACTTTAATTAAAAACTAAATTCAAGGTATATGGAAACATAATCCATTATCATCCCTAGCATATAACTCCTTCGATGCATGTATGATAATTTATATAAGCAGTTTAACAATTTAAACTAAAGAATACCCAAATTTCTAATATAAATAATTTATAACTATGAATAAAACAAGGAATAATTTTTTAAATAAATGAAAACATTACACAATTAAACAAGAGATAAATATTTATGAACAATTCATAAATACAAGCTAATTATTAATACTTTATAATTCATCTATACATTTTGGAAATTCCATAATTTTGAATATAAAAAATTTATAATCATTTCATAATATGATCTCATTTATATTATATATTACATGACATTTCATTTAAATATATGATATATTTATGAATTTTAAAATTTTTATAATTTAATTACTATTATGTAAACATTTTACATAATTGGAATATCACATACCTATTATTATTTAAACCTTGATCAAATAAATTATCAAAAATCTTATGATGTGATTTAAATAATATATCAAATAAGGCCCATTTATCTGAACAATTGAAATTAATTATTATGAACAATTTATAATCTTAAAATCTAAACACTTTATATTTTGACCTCATTTTATAATTTTTAAACACTTTATAAGTTAACATTTTGATTTTTAAATAATAATTTTATTACAAAGTCATAAGGAAAGACATATATTTTTTTAAAATTTATTTTTAATATTAACATTTAATATTTTGAAATATTTATTAGAAATGTTACATAAAAATTTATTATTATTATTATTTATTATAGGTAGAGGTTATTACATGCAACCAAACAATACACACACACCCAAAAACCCTAGTGAGTCAAGCCTTATCACTCCCCACATGTATTGAAAAACACCCACTAGATTTATTTTATTACATATGATGGCTCAAAATACCATTATCCTAAAGGCTGTTACATGGACCAAAGGCCATGTAGTCAGAAGGACTAATATGTGGCCAAATGTCCAATAAACAGAATACATCATGTTGTCTCACTATTTGAATGCCTTGTTTCTTTCCTAATAGTAGTCATCAAACCACGTCATTAGTATAAATTTGGAATCACCCCTTCCAAGAGTTGATGCATCATGTTTCCCTCAGACGCACTGTGCCAGAGAACCCCTCCAACCTCAACAAACATGTGGGAAAAGAGTTAGATGATAGGTTCCATCACAATCATCTCTATTTCGATCCACCCACTTAGTGATGCCTTGTATGGTGCATCATTGCATCAATTTCTTATCATGACACATCATCTGAATTAGTCCCACTACTTGATAGTCACTAGAACGACACCCATAAGTTCCACATCATAAAACTATGGGGATGAATGGCTTGTTTATAGGTAAAAGCATTCCCACCCCTCTATCAAGGTAGATTACTCGGTGGCACCTACGTGTCACCATGATGCACTGTAGGCTATGATAGAGATATATTGTACACTATGATCAATAATTTCATGACCCGATCCAATGGGGATTGAGCCATAACTACCCCAATAGTTGGAGTGGGTGCACAACATATTCTACATGTCACAGCTGAGAAGATACATGCATGACCCCACACACATTACTGATTGGGGTGAGATGGAAATCGAGGATGAAACCACTTTTTTGGAGCACCTAATGGTGATCAAGGATTGGCAAGAGAGGACCTTTCATGGATGGACCATCCCATTGGTTCATGTGTTATGAAAGCATGGAGGTGTGCAGGAGAGCTCCTCGGAGTAGGAGAGTCATATGAGGTCTCAATATCCCAAGATTATTTATTAGTTTTGTATTTATGGGAATTAAAATATTAAGGATTGAATGATGTAGATGCCCTATTTTTTCCTTATAAGACTTTGAAATATTTATACATATATTTTCAGATCCAAAATGGATTGCGATTCTGAGGCTCAGTGTTCTCGAAATTAATTTTATAAAAATATTAAATATATTTTATATTATTTTCACACTGTTTCTTCAAGAAAATGAGATAACTCTTAAATGGAATATCATATCATAAATATGAGACTAAGTTTGAGTCTGAAATGTGATTTTTACCTAAGGCGTGACATAAAATAGGTTGGCGCATGGAGTTCAGATAATGGCGGTCGTGGGAGGGGGCATTCAGTTGGAATAAATAATTTAAATAATTTATTTTAATCAATTAACCTAATTAATTCTTTTGTATTAATACCCTCTTATGGAAATTTTCCTAGGGTTATCTACATAAACCCTGGGAGAATTGAGAGGCATTTTACCTCCTTTTGGTGAATCAAAATCCGACGATGACGAGATTCTGGATCCAAGTAGATTGAGATGCAACAAACACAAAGACCCCCTCAATCATCAGAGAGCACATTATTTGATGATGAATGATATGATACCTAGGTAGGACTCATCAATTTGTGTTTTATTCCCATACTGATTAAATTTATTGAGCATGATCATATTAGATCGGTGTTCTTTTTTAGCCATTGTATGCCCCCATGTACTGACAATAAATTATTATTCAGTTTTCTCACCCTAGGTATCAACTTTTGTATCTGATGTTAAAGGACACTTGGGAACATTTTTTAAACCTTTTTATGGCACTTTTACCTCATATGATCACTATGTTCTTCTCCATTGGGTTCTTTGTCCATGGCTTGACGTTACCGGGTGGTACTGAGCCCGATCAGACCCCCAGATTCATGGCAGAACCATGTTCAATGATTGAATTTCTGAATTAAAGATGAGAAGGTATGAATAGTGAGGTGTGAAGGGATGTTTCATAGATCTGGGATATGAAGTAGACAATGGAAAAACATGAAAAGTGTCAGAGGTACGTGATGCATATAACACACCACCAAGAAGATTCGGGATATGATTTCCAACAACCAGAGGGATGGAATCACTATTTGGAGAAATATCCACCATTTTAGGATGGATGAAAGTCAAGATCAAAATAAATTTTTATAGATATTGGATCAATATAATAGATCAGAGATTCTATAAAAAACATGATTACATTCTTAGTAGTCCTATGATCACATGGTGTGTAGCCCTTGTGGTGATGGCGATAGGGTTTTGGTGAAGTTAAATACGACATGCCATGTGGTTGGGCCACCTACTATGTATCCTTCCCTGAGAAGACAATCTGTGTGGAGGAGCACATAGATAGGACCCTGTTTGGGAAGGATGACCATGAGCATGTCGTGTGACAAAGTACATGGATACAGGAAAAGTATATGGACACGACTAGGGAGCACAAGTAGGACCCCGAGTGGCTAAGGCACACTATGTAGTACCCCTACAGACCATGTAGTGATACAAGATTAGTAATCTATGTACCATCTGGGACATGGGAAAGTGACGGAGTGGGACCACACACCTTGTGGTTCCCCTCACAAAGCATGCATCCCTTCATTCATTTTGAGGAAAATTCAACCTATCGTATCTTCTTTATTTGGACTCAAATTTTGGCCTACAAGTAGCCTATAATGAGTGTTTTTTCATGTAAAATGTGATGGTGGTATCCATAGTATCTTTTGATATGAAATAAGATATTTTCTAGGTGTGAATATTATTTAGGCGGCACCCGATGATGATAATGATTGGGTGGGATCATTAGAGTGTAACCCCTCTGATGGTTTGGGGCACGAGTCCTCTATTTATTTATAGATTAGTACCCCCTTATTAGAGAGGGAGTGGTTCCTACTTGAACTAAGTGGTACCCCCTGATGGATTAGGGTGTGGGTCCTCTATCTGCTGAGTAATACCCCCTGATGAATCAGGGTACATGTCCTCTATCTACCAGGTGGTACCCCCCTATGGCATTAGGGTGTGGGTACTCTATCTATTGAGTGGTACCCCCTAATGGATCAGGGATTGGGTACTCTATTTACATAGTGGTAACTATTATCAGATAGGGTATAGGTCATCCTTACACTGAGTGGTACCCCCTAGGGAATTAGGGTGCAAGTTCTCTACCCAAAGAGTTGTACCCCTATCAGATAGGGAATGGGTAATCTTTAAACCAAGTGGCACCCCAATTGATGGACCAAGGTGCGATTAATATACATAGATATGGTTCCCCCTAGGCTATGAATCATAGTAGTGAGGCATGGGCTCTCCCCATAGTTACTTATTTAAATAGACACGCGAGATGATGGGCATCATTGATGGACCTTCTGAACCTATTGGCACTCTTTCCTGGGCTAAGATGTGATATGGAGATCCCCTTCTCTCTAATTTGGGTTTATTTGGTTTGATAATATATATATATATATATAATTGTATCCATTTTTTTGCATTTTGTTACTCTCTTGCTATGGGTGGTAGATATGCGATGTGTAGTCC
The DNA here is from genome assembly GCA_963277665.1 of Viscum album. NCBI lineage: Eukaryota > Viridiplantae > Streptophyta > Magnoliopsida > Santalales > Viscaceae > Viscum > Viscum album. Next base: position 4,376 of record CAUJRU010000513.1, read on the forward strand.
ACCTACATGACGTGTTGAGCTCCCTATAGTTGGATGAGGCTACTTTCTTTCTTTGGGTGGATCTTTATACAACTTATCTATTTCTATTATGTCTATTACCACTACCCCTTCATATTTTAGGTCAACCTAATTGGTATTTATATAGTCACCTATGCATGAGATTTTCCTACACGTGTCATTTCTTATGAAAATGTCAGGCAGGTCGACAATGATTATAGAAGAGCATAGGGATACCTGGTGCGTTGGAATGAGTACGGTGGCCAAATCTTGGAGATCAGGAGTTTGTCTCTCTTAGAATTTTACTTTTCTAATTTTTTCAGGTTGGGACATCTTTCTAGTTGGTCATGTATTTTCCCCTTTACTTTTCCAGTTGACACAATTATACTCTTTTACACCCTAGAGGTATTGTATGATTGGTTTACATTCTTGTTGTTACATCTTATTATTATTCCTCTTCAATTACTTATTGATATGGTTGGGTGTGTGTATACAATTACATTAGTCAAAGGCCTCCCATTTAGGATATGCCTTTCAACACTTGTCACCACCCCCTAGCCTATGGAGGCGAGCTTGGGGTAGTTGTGGCTTGAGCCTCATTGGATCGGGTCATGATAGATTAGTATCCAAGAAGTTAATTCCTTGGGATAGTGTTTGGTGTAGTCCCATTATGTGGATTTGGTTGGTATTTAGAACAAAAAATCCAAAGTGTCTTGAGTGATACTTTTAGGCCAGGTAACCCACTGATGGCGTGGGAGGTTGATGTATCCATTCACCAAGACCTTGACTACCTGCTTGTTGACTTGGAACAACGAGACATTGTATGTCAGAATAAATGGTACATGAATCATATAATATTTAGTCTTTAACTTTCCTTCTTTAGTCATCTCCCCATTGTATATATATGCTCATCTAACCATGGTACACCTTTATTAAATTTTCAAGAAGCATCTGCGATGACATACAACCAGGTTACCAATGCTGAATTGTGACAATAATCTGATGAGTGATGATTCCCCAGTTCAAGGTCCATCCAACGAGATCCTTACTTCAATTGGACAGGTAGAAGAACCCCCACCTATCAAAATAAAATTATACCAGCATGGATGGATGAGGATGCGCACATGCTTAGCACACTTCACGAGTTATAGTTCCAGAGGCCATTGAGGTTCTGTGGAAAGCTTGATCCTCAGGAAGTGGAGGATTGGATGGAGTTAGTGTTCTATATTTTTAGGATTATCCAGACACTAGTAGATTAGGTGGTTGTGCTAGATTATAACCTTTTCCATGGAGTAGCTGGTTGCTGGTGGAGTCTTATTACCTAGTTGCATGATGAGTCGAAACTCTCATGGGTTGAATTTCAACAGTTGTTTTGTGAGGAGTACTACCCCTTAAGCTTGAAATATTTTTAGATTCATGAGATTATAGTGCTTAAGTAGGGAGAGATAACAATGGATAAGTACATGCGAGGTTCACATACCTTACATGATACTCCCTTGACATGATTTGGGATGGCTGCTTGCAATCATGAAAGTTTAAGTAGGGTCTCTATAGAGATATATGTTACAGTGTAGTACCTTTTTTCACCCCCACCTATGCCAGTGTGTTAGACTAGGCACTGGTGATAGAGAACTTCCTGTCAGAGGGACGCTAGACAACTGGGGTTAGTAGTGGGAATTAAAGGGAAGAATCATCTACAACAGCTAACAAGCACTAGTCGACAAGATCCCAACATAAGAGACCTACCCATGACCAGACTTAGGCACATGATCATGCATCATAGGGAAAACATAAGGACAAAGTAATATCAGATAGGTGAGGTGCTATTATTTTGAAATTTGAGGTCACATGGTGCATGACTACCTAAGAAAACATGCTAAGAAGCACATACATATAGATGATGGACCACCATGGAAAAGAAAAAACCATGATCATAGATGTAACATCCCAAGTAAATGAAGAATAAGATATTTTCATACTTATTAATATTTGTGAATTAAATATTAATTTTACTTTAAAAGGGTTTCTATGTTCGATAGCGTACCCGATACGCAACAATGGGTTTCTTTGAAATCTTACGTTGCACACTAATAATATAATATTATTATTTTAAATGGTAGTTAACTCCTAGCCATTGTATTGGCGGGAATGAAAAAAAATAACTACAATATGATTATACATGATTGTTAAATGTATTTACATTTATCCAATAAAAGTTAGAGGCTTAAAATATGAATGAATCCAATTTTAAGCATAATTTACATTAAAAGGTCGATTTACCGCCTTTTAATGGAGAACCCTATTTAAATCTAGTTTTGGTCATTTTTATATGTTATATTTGACCAACTAAAATTCTTCTTTAGAATGGGGAATCAAAATTTACTTTGTGTAAATTTTTGGAATTTTTCCGATAAAGTTCATTTTTTAATGAATAATGAAAAATACTGTATTTTAATTCAAAGGTTCCTTTTTAATCTAATTTATTTATATGGTTAGATTATATTTCAAATTGGTTTTAAAGTGTAATTAGAATATATTTTTACCATTTAATCCAATTCTGGTCATTGGAATTATTTTCACTTTGAAAGTGGACATAAAAAAGTGTCAATCTTTTGATAGTTATTATTTCTTAAAAACATGCTATTTGTTTTAACAATGAGAATTAATTTTAAATTAATTAATGTCACTTTTATGTTTAGAATTTGAAAAAATAGACATCATTTTTGAATTCATAATATCAAATAAATCTTAAGCTGAATTTTTGGTATTTTTCTAAAAAACTTCAATTTTTGATGAATAGTGAAATCACTTAGTAGTAGTTAAAAAAAACTGACTTTTTCATTTAAATGAAATTTTACCACTTCTGTGAATTGAATTTTGAAAATCCGAAATATATAGTTGTTATTATTAAGTAAAATTTGGTTCAATAAGATGAAAATAATTTTTGGTGAATAATAACTTTTGACTTTTATTTACCATGGTTAAAGGTAAATAGGGTAATTCAAGGTAAAAAGAAAATTATAATAATTCAAAATTACCTTAACACTTTTCCAAACCTTATTGGTTGATTCATTAACAACCATGGGCATCTTTGTGTCGATTTTGGGACCCCATTGAGCCACTTGAGAGTGATAATGACAATTTAGATTAATTAATTTAATGTAAAGGCAAAAATGACATAAACAAAAATCTTTTAGTAAATTAATTTTTATATGGTGTTATATAAATTATATTTTCAACTATAAATATTTATTGGAAATATAAAAATATTTCCTACATCATGGTATTTTTTTTATAATTTTTAGACAATAAATAAATTAAATTATTTATGACATAATAATGATGCAGTGTTTACCTCATTAATAAAATATTTAAATAAATAAAATTATAAATATTAAAATAACATCCAAAACCTATCCAATTCCTATTGGATGATATTATTTCGACTATTAGTCATCTTATCTTTGACTTTAATGATTTTTAGACCTTTATAAATTTAATATCATTATATAATAAAATAATATTTTCACACTTTCCTAAAGAGCCCCTCCTTCCCCTTATAAAAGGAGAACACTTCTAACCAATTCCTCACACCTCTAAAGACTTTTGGCTTGTCCAACCTCTGCCAATTAAGCTCCCTACATCCCTCTCCTCCTCCTAGAAGCCTTACCTTAGGCAGAAGGCACTTCAAGAAGTCCTTTGGTTCAAACCAAAGGGAGTTACCCAAATTTATGGCAACAGTTTTTTTTAAATTGTTTTCTTTTATTTTACTTCTCAAACCCCTAAAATATTTTTATTCCTTTATTTTATAACAACAACAGTATCATTAATATACTAGGATGTTGTTATGATAAGTATTCTAACTACACTTATACACACCTCTATCTAATGGGTGAAGAACATAATGTTTCTGTGGATGGAAAACTAATGCCTCACGAAACGATGATTGTTCGATTATCTCCTACCGCCTCTCATGGTGGCCATTAAGATGGAACTATATTTATATATGATATATATTATGTTTATGTTTTATTTATGCTTCTTTATTTTTTTATAGCATAACTTTATGGTTTCCATTATGTGTAAACACGATAATTTCATTTGAGGAAGTGCGGACTACCACCCCCTCAAAGTTATATGACTCGTTAATGCAATATGTGGGAAGTATAAAGGATGGAGTTAATGATATTATATATGATATTATATATTAAATTATACTGGAATTATAATATACCTATGTATCATTATGTTTTAATTCCATTAAAATAAGAAATAGAAATGAAAGTAGCGTTCATGCGTACGTATGACTTACCGTCTCCATGAACGGTGCATTTCATTTCTTACCTCCAAATGTTATATAATATTATAAATACATGTATATAATAGATATATATGATATATATGATATCTAAATCATGAATATCATTCTGTATATAATAGACTATTGACCACATGGACAACTTTTAAATATAAGGTGTTCATTTTTGACTCAAGTACCAAATATCGACAAAATGAACATCATTAACTTAAATGATTACATAATGTTTATAACCTGATAATAAGTGATATAAAAGGAATAATAAACTTGAAAAAGGTTCTTAATCAAGTAGAAATTAACTTTAGTTTATTATTCAGGAGATTAAAGAACGATCGAGTCAAGTCGGACACGAGGTAAGTGAACTTCTTAACCCAATTAACTTTATTTGGGTTAATCTCCTACTTTTAAATTATATCATGATATGATTATGTAAGAAATAAATTTTTATGTCCTTTCTTGTATTTTTTTACATTACTTATGTGTACCTATAGTGAATACACATAATCGGTCTATTTTATTTACAAAATGATCTTTGTAAGGGACTTCGTCTCAATCTCCTTTCATTGAGACATATTTTGTTTCAATACATGACTTTCTTTTATATACTGTATAAACACCCTTGACTTTTCAAAGGGAATTTTTTTCTACGAAGCATTTTACTAAACGACAAAAAGGAATGTTTCTTTTAATGTAAGCAGTGATAATGACCTTTCCGCCGCCGCGAGTATTATTTGTTCTTTGGCTTCCTTAACAATTTGTAATTTTTTTAAGGAAAATAAACACCATATATTCTTTTATGTATTTTGTGATTGAAAATGGTTTTGATAATGGATTTTTTATGTTAATATATTTAAGTGATATATTGTGATTGAAATGTGTAAATTTTTTCTTTCCTTTATATTTGTTTTATGTCTTATGATTTTATAATGGTACTTGGACATTTGACAGGTGGTTACGTGATAAACCAAATGACGGGTGGTGCCGTGATAAATAGGATGGGTGGTTATGTTATAACCTCTAATACATTGGGTATGGAAGTCAGCCGTATAATTATTCCATTTAGTGATATGTGTGGAAGTCCACCGTATGGTTATTCCATTTAAGTATGTTTATTCCCAAGTTACCTTTATATGTTATGTGTTCTTTATATGGGTAATCTTTTGGTTACAAAAGGGTAAGTAGTGATCTTTTATTCAGTGAAGAGTATATACTACTTCATAAAGGTGAAAAGTATTAATTATGTTAAATTATTCATGGTTTACTTGTTGTTTTGAAAAACTAATAGTTTTCCTTATTTTTGTATCCCTTACTGAGCTTTTTATGCTCATCCCAAGTTTTTGAAATGTTTTCACAGGACATAATGTGGAATAGGGTCAAGGATGAGATCAAGGAAAAGTCATGTTGTCTAAAACCTAGAACTAGACATGAATCTTTTTTTTCAAAGAGTTTTTATTTTATGAAAAAATTAGATACTGGGTAGAATTGTCTACATGTAATATTCATGTTGTTATGTAAATGTAATGTCCTAATTATCTAAAACTCTAAACCTGAAAAGATCCTCAATTCAAATTATTCATTTAATTCAATATTATTAATGTTTAAGGCTGAGTCCTTATAGTTGGTATCAGAGGTAGGTTTATATAACTTTAGGAGTTAGGGTATTGTTAAATTAATATCCATAGAGTAATTTATGTTAATATTGAAATCATATAGCATTTACAGATTACTATGTTTCTTCGGCTAAGATTTTTGTGTGTTTAGAATGGTTTTTTCTAGAGGAAACATGGTAGTTGTGTAGTGAAGACATACAGAGGGAAATGACCTTCAAAATCAGTATCCTGATATTGTCAGAATCAGAATTGAACAGTTTGTTGTAGTAATGGCTCAGTTGATTTAGGTGATATTTGGTGGTTGTATTTATTGATGATATTTTGGTTTATTCAAAAATTAAAGAGGAGCATGAAATTCATTTAAGGGTCACTTGCAAACCTTAAAAGAAAAGAAAATTTATGGGAAATTCAGAAAGTGTGAGTTTTGGTTACAAATTTTTTTTCCTTGGTCACATTGTTTCAAAAAATGGCATAACTATTGATCCTGCTAAAACAAAAGTTGTTGAAGAATGGCCTAGGCCCACAAATATAACCGAGATCTATAGTTTTCTTGGTTTGGTAGGTTATTACCAGTGGTTTGTTGAAAAATTTTCACGGTTATCTAGTCCAATGACTAAGTTAACTTGAAAAGGTGTTAAGTTCATCTGGACAAAAGAATGTGATGATTGTTTTCAGGAATTGAAAAGGAGATTGATGAATGCTCTAGTTTTGGCACTACCATCCAGAAATGGTGAGTTTGTTATCTGTAGTGATTCTTTGTTAAAAGGACTGGGTTGTATCCTAATGTAGAATGATCAGGTAATTGCTTATGCTTCACGTCAGTTGAAACCTAATGAGTTAAATTACCCTACACATGATTTGGATTTAGCTGCTGTTGTTTTTGCTTTAAAAATTTAGAAGCATCATTTGTATGAAGTAAAATGTGAAATATATACTGACCAAAAAAGTTTAAAGTACATATTAACTCAAAAATAATTGAACATGAGATAGAGGATATGGCTAGAATTAATCAAGGATTATGATTGCACGATCCATTACCATCCAGGAAAAGAAAATAAAGTGGCCAATTATTTGAGTCAAAAAAGTAATGTCTCATTAGCCATGCTACGTTTGGAACGACATCCTTTGGTTTTTGATTTGATGAAATTTGGCATACAAATTGTTGGTGTAGGAAATTATTTTGTTTTGTTTCAGGTGTAAGTGAAATCATCTCTATCAGACAGAATAAGGAAAGCGCAGAAAGAAGACAGTGAGTTGCAGAAAAAGGTAGAGTTGGTTCATAAGAGTAAGTTTCCTGATTTTAATGTTGATAATGATTGTGTTTTGAGATTTGGAAAGATATTATGTGTGCCTTGTGATTCACAGTTGAAGAATGAGTTGTTATGTGAAGCTCATAGTTCTCCGTTTTCAGTTCATCCTGGTAGTACTAAGATGTACAGAGATCTTCAGGAGTATTACTGGTGGGATGGAATGAAAAGAGATATTGCGGATTTTACTATGAAGTGTTTTACTTGTCAGCAGGTTAAAGCAGAGAGGAAGTTACCGAAAGGGATGCTTCAGCCTTTACCAGTTCCAGAGTGGAAATGGGAAAATATATCCATGGACTTTGTTGTGGGATTAACTAAGACATCTTAAGGTAATAATGTAATCTGGGTTATTGTTGATCGATTGACTAAATCTTCTCATTTCCTTCCTATTAGAGATACTTTGTCTCTAGATCAACTTGCTTGGTTGTATGTTAAAGAGATAGTCAGGTTGCATGGAGTTCCCCTCTCCATTGTATATGATCATGATCCCAGGTTTACTTCTAACTTTTGGAAAGGCCTTCAGAAGTTGTTGGGTACTGAATTAATTTTAGTACAGCTTTTCATCCTCAATCAGATGGGCAATCAGAACGAACAATTCATACCTTGGAGGATATGATATGTGCTTGTTCACTGGATTATCAGGGAATTTGGGACCAACATCTTTCTTTGGTGGAATTTTCATATAATAACAGTTTTAATTCCAGTATACAGATGGCTCCATGTCATGAACCCCTCCCACCAAAGATTCCCCTCCTGAGCTGGAAATGGTAAAAGGGAGATAATGACCCCGAGTCCCGCCTCCATTAGGCCCCAAAGTGGAGACTAGCACCAAGGGTATGAGTTTTCACAAATATGAGAGTCATTACCCTATTTATTAATTAAGATCGGGAAATAGGATGCGTCAAACACCAAAATAAAAGGAAAAGTAAATGAAAATAAACCCAAAACCAACCCATATGCATGTTTTATAAAAATCTGGAACAAAAGTACAAGTATAATAAAAGCTCCAAAGTACGATACCAAAAAGAAAGCAAAAACTACAACCAGAAAAACTCCAACGCCCAACTAGCAAGGCCCCGCACAGTCCCTGAAGTGCTCTTGAAGACCTAAAAGTAAACGTAGGGTGAGCATACAAGTATACTCAGTAGGAAAACATAAATCTCTCATGCATAGGTGGGGAGACATCCTAATGCCCCGTGATAAAATAGAAGGAACCAAAGCCTAGCAAGGAATCTATCCACCCAACCTTACAAGCCACACTCACCTAATATCGCAAGTAAATAGAGTAGTATAGTAATATTATCAAAGTATGGGTACCCCACACCACCTTCCCACTGAATACTGCTCAAGCCCTCATGCCTAATGCTATGATGATTCCCCCTCTTCCTGAGATACTTTCACAACCTGGCCATACGAAGCTCGAGCTAGTGCCGTAACCTGGCCATAAGAAGCTCATAGTATCCCACCGACACTCAATCCTCGGACATAACCACATCTCATCCTGTATCCCGCCATCACTCAATCCTTGGCCACAACCACATCTCATCCTGAAGATACCTAGGAACCACATCACATCCTCATCCCGAAGACTCTTGGGAACATCTGTCATAACATGCCCGAAGTATCTTGGGCTATAGAACCTGGAAGAGGAAGCACATGGAAGAACAGTAACCTGCCATCCTTTGGATGTTTGAGAATCTCACCCCCATCCCACGGGTGTTCGGCACGTAGTGCTCAACATGGATGGGGTGCATAAAGAAACATAAAACATATATATTTATATAATTATATCAACCAATCAGCCCACCCTAAGGATTCTACACAAAAGATCTGAGCACATGCCTCGACACTGCTACCATGAAAGTATGAACACAATAAACAACCCCAAACCCCATTAATCTTTTCATGTTTCAAAGGTTTTATTTTATCAGTTCCTTAACTTACGAGAAACTAACAACAACCAAACCAGATCAATTGTTCATAAAACATATCCCTGCCAACCACAAATATTGTTAAGGAAAACACAAGCAACACAATACCATTTTCTTTTATCAGCCAATCAATTACATTTATTTTCCATGTTTAATCAACTACCATGACCCACAATTCATTAGTTAACTCTTCCACTTTTATTCATATGCACAACCCATCCCTATAGCCCTGCTACCAACCACCATAACCACAAACACCCCAGAAACAATACCCATACCATATCATCATCCCTTCGATACCATTTCCCGTAGCTCCACTGCCCATCACAAGCATATCATACACACCAACCCACAACCAAGCCTACCGCAGCCCCGTTGCTCACCCCTTTCCACAAAAACCCATGAAACACCCCCTTCACATAATTAAACCCCAACCAGCACCCACAAAATTCATTCTTTCATTTAGTTTAATCGGGGTGATCATACAAGGGTTCCTGGTATTCATTTAATCATCCAACTTTACATGATTAACCAATTTACACATTATATGAAATTCCATCCACAAAAAAACCCAAAAAAACAGGGAAAAATTTAATTGTGCAAGAAAAGGCCCCCAACAACCGTGATTTTCAGTAGGCATAAGCTTATTCAATTCATAACATAATCAAAGGATAAACATTGATGGAAATAAAATGACAATAACAACAAAAATTCCCCAAACCCATTCTTTAACCAGTTATTATCTTTATTTACTGGTTCAACCGTATCTCACAAAAACAAGAGGATACCCACCCCACATGATGCATAAAATAGAGACGAAGGTAAGATCCCTACCTCAAAGTTTTTTGATGAAAACCCGAACAAACGAAGAACGCACAAGAAATCCTGACAGATCCTCCAAGAATCCTCCTTAGATCTCTTCTCTTAACACAAAAAAGACCAAATCTCATCATATTTGGCATCCAAACACTTAGATCTACCCATAACGGGTGTAGATCTAAGAAAATGAGAGAAGAGGAGGAGTAGATCTAGGTAGATCTGACAACCCAAATAAGAACGATCACATACCTCAAGAATCCGACCTCGATTCTCCAAGGGAAGCCTTCAGATCACCTCCAAAATTCTTGGGAGAGGTTCTCCTACCTTCAAGGGAGGGTAATCCCGAGTTATGGCCGCTTAGGGGCTTAAACAAACCATTTAGAGGCAAAACGAGTTAGATCCACAATTTTAGGATCTATATTTAAGTGCCCGCACTGTTAGTCCACACGGTTTGACAAACCATGTGCTAACCGTGCGTTAGCTTCTGCCCCGTCAAGCAATCCTCGCATGGTTAGGCCACATGATTAAACAAACCGTGCACTAACCGTGTGTTAGCCACTATCTCCAAAACCAACCTTGCACGGTTTGACTGTACGGTTTAGGTAAACCGTGCGCCAACCGTGCGAAAGCTATCACCATTTAGCTTTCCTTAAAAGTCTACCCAAACACACCCCCAAGTCACCTTGACCTCCCAAAACATCTCCAACACCACATTTTCACAAAGGAATGGACCAGAGAGGTCCAAGCCATTACATCAGATACCTCTCAAACTATTCTCATCCTCGAGAATTAAAACCAGACCTGAAGAAAGGAGAGGGGTCCGAACAACTCCCCCTTGAAAGATACCTCTCAGGAGAAAACCTCCTTTTTACCAAGGAGCACCCCCTTCCTCACCTATCTCCTAAACAATCACAATCATATCGCTCCTCTCCCCCGTGCAACCATGCAAAGAAAAAGATCAAACCGTCCGGTTATGTGGGTGAGGGGTTTTCCTTCCTCTATGTTAAGATACTATCCACTTTGGGCGGCACTGACTTGTCCGCACGGATTTAGGAACATACACTTTAATGCATCTTAACTAGGGATCAGGTCCTCCCCTCTCCACATTTCAGGTCACTTATTACGCACTTGAAACACATTTCATAGTTAACTAGGCCAGGCATTACATCGTAAACAGGTATGAAACAAAACAAGATAAAACTAAAAACAACTCTGGGTACTGGGAATGCATCTGTGCTTCTCGTTCCCAGGTACTCTCCTCAAGCCCACCATACCTCCATAGCAAACGAACCAAAGGAATGGTTCATCCACGAATCACCTTCTCTTCATGACCTTCGATCATCACGGGTCGCTCCATGAACGTTGTATCATCCCCAATATCTAGCTCTCTCCAGTTGAGGACGTGTGAATCATTGTGCAGGTACCGATGGAGCTGAGACACATAGAAGATGTCATGCACCCTTTGTAGCGGTGGTGACAAATCCAGTTGATAATCCACCTCGCCAACCCGCCGCAACACCTCGAAGGGCCCGACGAACCTGGGAGAAATCTTGCTTCCCTTTCCGAATCTTCGCTGCCCGCGCCGAGGAGAGACCTTCAAGAACATGTGGTCCCTGACTTCGAACTCTAAGGGTATACTCCTTTTATCAGTGTATGACTCCTGCTGGTCCTGAGCTGCCTTTATCCTCTCTCGTATAAGCTGAACCTTCTCCGTCGTGCTCTATACCACCTTCGGGTCAAGGACACCTACTTCTCTGACCTCTGTCCAGCATACGGGTGAGCGGCACGACCTCCCATACAAAGCTTCGAAAGAAGCCATGACAATGGTAGAGTGATAGCTGTTGTTGTAAGAGAACTCTATCAGAGGGAAGTTTTGTACCCATGATCCTCTAAGGCCCAAAACACATGCTCGTAGCATATCTTCTAAAGTATGGATGGTGTGCTCTGTCTGCCCGTCTGTCTGGGGGTGGAAAGTAGTTCTGAGGCATAGCCAGGTGCCAAAATCATGTTGCAATCCTCTCCAGACCCGCGAGGTAAACCGGGTATCCTGGTCGGAGATTATAGATCTTGGAACTCCATGAAACCTCACCACCTCATTCAAGTACCTCTGAGCTAGGGATTCAACCATACTTGACTTCTTGATTGCTAGTAAGTGGGCTGATTTTGTCAGCCGGTCCACCACTACCCAGACGGCGTCGCAACCCCCTTGAACTCTGGGTAGCCCCATGATGAAATACATCGAGATGTCATCCCACTTCTACTCGGGGACATCTAAAGGCTGTAACAGACCTCCTAGGACGCAATGTTCAACCTTCACCTACTGACACACGAGGCACTTTACTACGAACTCTTCTACTGCCCGTTTCACCCCAGGCCACCAGAACTGCCCTCTCAAGCCCTGGTACATCTTGGAAGCTCCCAGGTGTACTACCAGGGGTGATTTGTGGAAATCACCAAGAACTCTCTCATGCATTTCCTATGGAACAAACAACTTCCCCCGAAAAAGCATCCGATTCAGACCATCCTATGACCATCCTTCCGGAGCATTGCCCTAGCTAGCCCGATCACGCATCACTTCACTCTCTATGTCTCCCCACTGAGACTCCTCCACCTTCCATAGTAGGGAGGGCTGCACTATCATCTGAAACAGAAAACCTTTACCACCATCTTCCCATACATCGAGGTGTAGTGCGGCCAATTCTTCCATCACCTTCCAGACATCTGCTGAATTTCGAACCGCATCCTTCCTCCTACTAAAAGCGCCAGTCACCACATTTCCCTTGCCTTCGGTGTAGGAGATTTCAAAGTCTTAGTCCTGGAGGAACTCCATTCACCTTCACTGCCGCAAATTCAGGTCCCGCTGGGAGAATATATACTTCAAACTCTTGTGATCCGTGAAGACCACGAAGTGCTCCCCGATGAGGTAATGCCCCCACAACTTTAGTGAGAACACAACTGCCACAAGCTCTAGATCATGGGTGTCATAGTTACATTCATGAGGACGTAACTGACTAGACCCATAGGAGATCACCCCTTGCTGTTACATCAACATGCACCCCAATCCTTGGCCTGAGGCATCACAGAATACCTCAAACGTTACTTCTTACTCTGGTAATCTCAGCACTGGGGCACTAACCAACTTTCCCTTTAGATAACTGAAGGATGCATCACACTACTCATCCCACATGAAAGCTCAATCCTTCTTCTTCAAGGCTGTCAAAGGTGCTGCAACTCAGGAGAAGTTGGGCACGAACCTCCGGTAGTAGCCTGCTAGTCCAAGGAAACTACGAACTTCTGCTACGTTCTTGGGTGCTACCCAAGAAACAACCACCTCTACCTTTGATGGGTCAACCGCTATTCCCTACTCGGACACCACGTGTCTAAGGAAGCATACTTCTTGAGTCCAAAACTTTCATTTGGAAAACTTCCCATAAAGTTGGTGCTGTCGGAGGACCTCTAAAACCGTTCTCAGGTTCCCAGCATGATCCTCCTCTGATCTTGAGTATATTAGGATGTCGTCGATGAAGATGACTATAAACTGTTCTAGGTATTCCCGAAAGATGGAGTTCATGAGTCCCATGAACACAGATGGTGCATTTGTAACGCCGAACGACATGACCACAAACTCAAAGTGCCCATATCTGCACCTGAAGGCAGTCTTCAAGATGTCACCCTCCTTCACCCTCAACTGGTGATATCCTGACCGAAAATCGATCTTAGATAACCAACCTGCTCCCCTCAGCTGGTCAAAGAGATCGTCTATCCTTGAGAGGGGGTAACGATTCTTGATGGTTTCCTGGTTCAGTCTCCGGTAGTCTGCACAACTTGAGACCACCATATGCCTTATTTGGGAGTAAGACTGGAGCACCCCATGGTGATGCACTTGGTCGAACAAAACCCTTCTTCATCAGATCCTCAATCTGAATCCAAAACTCCCATAGCTCTGAAGGTGCTATCCGATAGGGGGCCATAGAAATAAGACAGGCACCAGGTTGTAAGTCTATTCCGAACTCAATGTCTCGTCAAGGGGGTAGAGTCACCACCTCCTCGGGGAAGACATCCATGAACTCGCTGACGATCTCAGAGACTTCTACCATTTCCGTACCTGCCGACTCAACTTATAGCCTGAATAACGAGGAAAGAAAGGGCTCCCCTCACCTACTTCCCTCTTGGAAACCCCGATCACCGATGAAAGTCACATGTCGGCCGCCCACGCCTAAAAACACAACCCTTCTTTGAAAAAAATCGATGATGGAACACACCGAGAACAACTAGTCTATGCCTAGAATGACGTCGTATGGTTGAATTTGCAGTAAAAGGAGATCTCCACTAGATTGGTGTGGCCCCAACATCAACCTACATCCCCGGAAAACATGAGACAAGATGGTCTGACCTCTGACTGGCGTACTCAAAACTAGGGGTACGAAAAGTGTCTCTATGTCCAGGCCCAAGGCATAGGCTAGACTGGGTTCAACAAAGGATTGTGAAGCTCCTGAATCAAACAAGGCATAGGAAAGGGTACTAAACAAGCTGATTGTACCTTGAACGACTTCTGGACCTACTGGAACCGCTACCTCTACGGCGTGCAACTTCCCACACCTAACTCCTCTGCCTCTCGGATGTCAGCCACCTCCTCGACCATGACCTAGTCGAGGTACCTGAGGAGCGCCCTGAGGTCAGCCTCCTCCTGCAACATCTACCCTCAGAGGAGAGGGAGATCGCTGCCCCTACTGCTGTTGCTGGAAGGGCCTGGCTGGAAACTGCTGTGGCTGAGGTGGGTTCTGTACTGGTACACCTCCACTATACTGTACTCGGTCCGAGCACTGGTTCCGAAGGTGCCCACGACTACCACAGATGAAACACCTCGGTCCTGGGCCCAAAGGAAAAGGGCAAGGACCGGGAGATCGGAACTGAAACTGCTGAGGCCTGCTCCCTACTGGTCGGAACCTAGAGGGCCTTGATGCTGGAGGCCTGCTGCTGACGGATTTCCCCTTTGACGAGCCCAACTGGATTCCCTCTTGCGACACACCTCCCAGCATGTGCATCCTCTCTACCACTTTAGCCTTCTTCTGGACCTCCAAGTACATTGGTAGGGTGAAAGGAGTAACAACATACTGGAGAGGAAATCGAAGTGCCACCTCCAAATGTCTCGCCCGAGACTCCTCATCTGGAAAGAGGTCCAGAGTAAAATGGAGGAGATCCTTGAATGTGATCCCCAACTCTCTCACCAACATACTCCCCTGCTAGAAGGAGAGTAGCTCCTGCCTCTTCTCAGCCATCATTGTGGAAGAGAGGAATTCCGCCCGGAACTCCCTCTCAAAATCTGCCCATGTAACTTCAGTCTCCCTCTTCTCCCCGAGATAGAGCATCCACCACTGACGTGCCACTCCCCGCATCTGGCTCACAGCCAGCGGAACCCAGTACTCCGCCGGAGCCCGGATCAAGCTGAAAGCTATCACCAGCTCCTCTAGCCAGCTCTCTGTCTCCATGTTAGAGATGCTTCCCTCTTACTTCCCGAGGGTCTACCACTGAAAGGAATGAAGCATATTATGCCACTGATTGTCCTACTCCTCTCAGCCAGCCCTCCGTCAATCAGCCAAGTCAACCCCATGGGCCTTGATCACCCGCACTACTCGTGGTCGTCTCTTAGGTTCCATAGCTGCAAGGTAAACAAGGAATGCCTAAGCCTGAGTAGTGTAGAATATTGTTCTTAAATTTTTCTTAGACTCCTTATTCATTTTAAATCCCCAAAATGCCCCAGAAACACAAGAAAACAAGTTATTATGATGCATGTACCTTTCCTAGGGTCTCTACCCTACAATCAGTGTAGCCTCACTTGGTCGTTCGGTAGGTCTAGAGTCCTTGCATCAGATCATAGGGGTCCCTAAAATCCCGTGTCCTAGCCGGTCCTCCCTGGCCTATTTCATGCTCCAAGATCACCCGACACTATTACCCTACCATCCCATGCAATCCTCACTCTGACTAACTCCAGACTCCATCCTATCTCTCAACCTCTACCTCTGATACCATTATGTCATGACCCCATCCCACCAAAGATGCCCCTCCTGAGCTGGCAATGGTGAAAGGGAGATAATGACCCCCAAGTCCCACCTTCAGTAGGCCTCAGAGTGACGAATAGCACCAAGGGTATGAGTTTTCACAAATATGGGAGACATTACCCTATTTATTAATTAAGATCGGGAAATAGGACGCGTCAAACACCAAAAGAAAAGGACAAGTAAATGAAAATAAACCCAAAACCAACCCATATGCATGTTTTATACAAAATTGGAACAAAAGTACAAGTACACGAAAAGCTCCAAAGTATGATACAAAAAATAAAGCAAAAACTACAACCAGCAAAACTCCAACGCCCAACTAGAAAGGCCCCGCACGGTCCCTGAAGTCCTCCTGAAGACCTGAAAGTAAACATAGGGTGAGAATACAAGTATACTCAGTAGGAAAACCTAAAGCTCTCATGCACAGGTGGGGAGACATCCTAATGCCCTGTGAGAAAACAAAAGGAACCAAAGCCTAGAAAAGAATCTATCCACCCAACCTTACAAGACACACTCACCAAATATCGCAAGTCAATAGAGTAGTATAGTAATATTATCAAAGTATGGGTACCCCACACCACCTTCCCACTGAATACTGCTCAAGACCTCATGCCTAACGCTCTGATGATTCCCCCTCTTCCTGAGTTAGTGCCACAACCTGGCTATACGAAGCTTGAGCTAGTGCCGCAACCTGGCCATACAAAGATCATAGTATCCCACCGACACTCAATCCTCATCCATAACCACATCTCATACCATATCCCGCCGACTTTCAATCCTCAGAAACAACCACATCTCATCCCTAAGACACCTGGGAACCACATCAAATCCTCATCCCGAAGACTCTTGGGAACATCTATCATAACCTGCCTGAAGGATCTTGGGCTATAAAACCTGGAAGAGGGAGCATAGGGAAGAACAGTAACCAGCCATCCTTTGGATGTTTGAGAATCTCACCCCCCATCCCATGGGTGTTCGACACGTAGTGCTCAACATGGGTGGGGTGCGTAAAGAAACATAAAACATACAGATTTATATAATTATATCAACCACTCAGCCCATCCTAAGGCTTCTACACAAAAGATCTGAGCACATGGCTCGACACTACTACCATGAAAGTATGCACACAATAAATATACCCAAACCCCATTAAGCTTTTCATGTTTCAACAGTTTTAGTTTATCAGTTCCTTAACTTTAGAGAAACTAACAACAACCGAACCAGATCAATCATTTGTAAAACATATCCCTACCAACCAAAAATATTGTTAGGGAAAACACAAGCAACACAATACCATTTTCTTTTATCAGCCAATAAATTATATTGATTTTTCGTTTTTAATCAACTACCATGCCCCAAAATTCATTAGTTAACTCTTCTACTTTTATTCATATGCACAACCCATCCCTGCATCCCTGATGCCAACCACCATAACCACAAAAACCCTGGAAACAATACTCGTACCGCATCATCATCCCTTTGATACCATTTCCCACAGCTCCACTACCCATCACAACCATATCATACACGCCAACCCACAACCAACCCAACCACAGCCCCACTGCTCACCCATTCCACAACAACCCTCAAAACACCCCCTTCAAATAATTAAACCCCAACCAACACCCACAAAATTCATTCTTTCATTTAGTTTAATCAGGGTGATCATACAAGGGTTCCATGTATTCATTTAATCATCAAAATTTACATGATTAACCAATTTCCACATTATATGAAATTACATCCACAAAACAACCCAAAAAAATAGGGAAACATTTAATTGTGCAAGCAAAGGCCCCCAACGACCGTGATTTTCAGTAGGCATAAGCCTATTCAATTCACAACATAATTAAAGGACAAGCATTGATGGAAATAAAACAACAATAGCAAAAAAAATTCCCCAAACCCGTTCTTTAACCAGTTATTATCTTTATTTGCTGGTTCAACAGTATCTCACAAAAACAAGAGGATACCCACCCCGCATGATGCACAAAAGAGAGACGAAGGTAAGATCCCTACCTCAAAGGTTTTTGACGAAAACCCGAACAAACAAAGAACGCACAAGAAAGCTGGGTGGATCCTTCAAGAATCCTCCTTAGATCTCTTCTCCTAACACAAATAAGACCAAATCTCATCATATTTGGCATCCACACACTTAGATCTACCCATAAGGGGCGTAGATCTAAGAAACCGAGAGAAGAGGAGGAGTAGATCTAAGTAGATCTGACAACCCAAACAAGAACGATCACGTACCTCAAGAAACCATCCTCGATTCACCAAGAGAAGCCTTTGGATCACCTCCAAATTGCTTGGAAGAGGTTCTCCTACCTTCAAGGGAGGGTAATCCCAAGTTATGGCCGCTTAGGGGATTAAACAAACCATTTAGAGGCAAAACAAGTTAGATCCACAATTTTAGGATCTAGATTTAAGTGCCCGCACGATTTGACAAACCGTGCGCTAACCATGCATTAGCTTCTGCCCCGTCAAACACTCATCGCATGGTTAGGCCACACAGTTAGACAAAATGTGTGCTAACCGTGCGTTAGCCACTATCTCCAAAACCAACCTTGCACAGTTTGGCCGCATGGTTTATGCAAACCATGCGCCAACCGTGCGAAAGCTATTGCCCTTTATCTTTCCTTAAAAGTGCACAAAAATGCATCCCCAAGTCACCTTGACCTCCCGGAACACCTCCAGCACTACATTTTCACAAAGGAATGTACGAGAGAGGTTCGGGCCATTACACTCCAATTGGTAGAAGAGATTGCAGATAAAGTTCAGTTGATTCAGAAGCACATGAGAACAGATCAGAGCAAACAGAAAAGTTATGTAGATAACTGGAGGAAGGATATTTCTTTTGACGTAGGTGATCATGTCTTTCTCAAAGTTTCTCAATGGAAAAGTGTGATGCGTTTTGGTAAGAAGGGAAATTTGAGTCCGAGGTTCATTAGACCTTATGAAATTCTAGATAATGTTAGATCAGTTGCATACAGAGTGACTTTACCTCCATTTTTATCCTAGGTACACAATGTTTTTCATGTTTTTATGTTGAGAAAGTATATTCCCGATCCATCTAATGTTTTGAGCCCAGAGGTAGTTAAGTTGGAAGAGAATCTCTCTTATGAAGAACAACCAGTTCAGATTCTTGACTGTAGAGAGAAAGTGTTGCAGAATAAGGCAATTCACCAAGTAAAGGTTTTTTGGAAAACCATATGGTTGAAGAGGCAATGTGGTAATCTGAAAATGCTATGAGGGATAAATACCCCCACTTATTTTTATAAGTGAATAAAAATTGCGAGGACACGATTTCCAAAAGGGGGGAAGGATGTAACATCCCAAGTAAATGAAGAATAATATATTTTCATACTTATTAATATTTTTGAATTAAATATTAATTTTACTTTAAAAGGGTTTCTATGTTCTATAGAATACCCGATACGCAACAACGAGTTTCTTTGAAATCTTACGTTGCATACTAATAATATAATATTATTATTTTAAATGGTAGTTAACTCCTAGCCATTGTATTGGCAGGAATGAAAAAAACTAACTACAATATGATTATACATGATTTTTAAATGTATTTACTTTTATCCAATAAAAGTTATAGGCTTAAAATATGAATGAATCTAATTTTAATCATAATTTACATTAAAAGGTCGATTTACTAACTTTTAATTGCGAACCCTATTTAAATCTAATTTTGGTCATTTTATATGTTCTATTTGACCAAATAAAATTCTTATTTAGAATGGGGACATAAAAATTTAATTTGTGTAAATTTTTGGAATTTTTCTGATAAAGTTCATTTTTTTATGAATAGTGAAAAATACTGTATTTTAATTCAAAGGTGCCTTTTTAATCTAATTTATTCATATGGTTAGATTATATTTTTAATTTGTTTTAAAGTGTAATTATAATATATTTTTACCATTTAATCCAATGTTGCTCAATATAATTATTTTTACTTTGAAAGTGGATATAAACAAGTGTCAATCTTTTGATAGTTATTGTTTCTTAAAAACACGCTATTTGTTTTAACAACGAGAATTAATTTTAAATTAATTAATTCCACTTTTATGTTTTTAATTTGAAAAAATAGACATAATTTTTGAATTCATAATATCAAATAAATATTAGGCTGAATTTTTGGTATTTTTCTGAAAAACTTCAATTTTTGATGAATAGTGAAATCACTTAGTAGTAGTTAAAAAAATTTACTTTTTCATTTAAATGAAATTTTACCACTTCTATGAATTGAATTTCAAAAATCCGAAATACATGGTTGTTATTAGTAAGTAAAATGTGGTTCAATAAGATGAAAATAATTTTTGGTGAATGATAACTTTTGACTTTTATTTACCACGGTTAAAGGTAAATAGGGTAATTCAAGGTAAAAAGAAAATTATAATAATTCAAAATTACCATAACACTTATCCAAACCTTATTTTTTGAGTCATTAACGACCATGGGAATCTTTGGGTCGATTTTGGGACCCCATTGAGCCACTTTGGAGTGATAATGACAATTTAGATTAATTAATTTAATGTAAAGGCAAAAATGACATAAACAAAAATCTTTTAGTAAATTAATTTTTATATGGTGTTATATAAATTATATTTTCAACTATAAATATTCATTGGAAATCTAAAAATATTTTCTAAATCATGGTATTTTTTTTATTAATTTTAGACAACAAATAAATTAAATTATTTACGTCATAATAATGATGCTGTGTTTACCTCATTAATAAAAGATTTAAATAAATAAGATGATAAATATTAAAATAACATCCAAAACCTATCCAATTCCTATTGGATGATATTATTTCCACTATGAGTAATCTTATCTTTGACTTTAATGATTTTTGGACCTTTAGAAACCAAATATCATTATATAATAAAATAATATTTTCACACTTTCCTAAAGAGCCCCTCCTCCCCCTTATAAAAGGAGGCCACTTCTAACCAATTCCTCACACCTCTAAAGACTTTTGGCTCATCCAAACTCTACCCAATTAATCTCCCTACATCCCTCTCCTCCTCCTAGAAGCCTTACCTTAGGCAGAAGGCACTTCAAGAAGTACTTTGGTTTAAACCAAAGGGAGTTTCCCAAATTAAAGGTAACAACTTATTTTAAATTGTTTTCTTTTATTTTACTTCTCCAACCCCTAAACTCTTTTTATTCCTTTATTTTATAACAACACTAGTATCCTCAATATACTAAGATGTTGTTATGATAATAATTCAAACTACACTTACACACATCTCCATCTAATGGGTGAAGAACATAATGTTTCTGTGAATGGAAAACTAACGCCTCACGAAACGATAATTGTTAGATTATATCCTACCACCTCTCATGGTGGACATTAAGATGTCAATGTATTTATATATGATATATATTATGTTTATTTTTTCTTTATGCTTCTGTATTTTTTTATAACATACCTTTATGGTTTCCATTATGTGTAAACACAATAATTTCATTTGAGGAAGTGCAGACTACCGCCCCCTCAAAGTGATATGAATCGTTAATTCTATATGTGGGACGTATAAAGGATGGAGTTAATGATATTATATATGATATTATATATTAAATTATACTGGAATTATAATATACCTATGTATAATTATGTTTTTATTCCATTAAAATAAGAAATAGAAATGAAAGTAGCATTCATGCATACGTACGACTTACCGTCTCCATGAACGGTGCATTTCATTTCTTACCTCCAAATGTTATGTACTATTATAAATACATGTATATAATGGATATATATGATATATATGATATCTAAATCATTAATATCATTCTGGATATAATGTACTATTGACCACATGGACAACTTGTAAATATAAGGTGTTTATTTTTGACTTAAGTACCAAATATCGAGAAAACAAACACCATCAACTTAAATGATTACATAATATTTATAAAATGATAATAATTGATATAAAATGAATAATAAACTTGAAAAAGGTTCTTAACCAATTAGAAATTAACTTTAGTTTATTATTTAAGAGATTAAAGAACGATCAAGTCAAGTCAGACATGAGGTAAGGGAACTTCTTAACCCAATTTCCTTTATTTGGGTTAATCTACTACTTTTAAATTATATCATACTATGATTATGTAAGAAATAAAATTTTATGTCCTTTATTGTGTTTTTTACATTACTTATGTGTACCTATAGTGAATACACATAATCATTCTATTTTATTTACAAAATTATCTTTGTAAGGGACTTCATCTCAATCTCATTTCATTGAGGCATATTTTGTTTTAATACAGGAATTTATTTTATACACTATATAAACACCATTGAATTTTCAAAGGGAATATTTTTCTACGAAGCGTTTTACTAAACGATAAAAAGGAATGTTTCTTTTAACATAAGCGGTGACAACGGCCTTTCCGCCGCCGTGAGTATTATTTGTTCTTTGGCTTCCTTAACAAGCCGTAATGTTTTTTAAGGAAAATAAATACCATATATTTCTTTATTGTATTTTTTTTATTGAAAATGGTTTTGATAATGGATTTTTTATGTCAATATATTTAAGTGATATATTGTGATTGAAATGTAGAAATGTTTTCTTTCATTTATATTTTTTTTATGTCTTGTGATTTTATAATGGTACTTAGCCATTTGACAGGTGGTTATGTGATAAACCAAATGACCAGTGGTGCTGTGATAAAACAGGACGGGTGGTTATGTTATAACCTCCAATGCATTGGGTATGGAAGTCGGCCGTATGACTATTCCATTTAGTGATATGTGTGGAAGTCGACTGTATGGTTATTCCATTTAAGTATGTTTATATCCCAAGTTACCTTTATATGTTATGTGTTATTTATATGGGTAATCTTTTGGTTACAAAAGGGTAAGTAGTGATATTTTATTCAGTGAAGAGTATTTACTACTTCATAAAGGTGAAAAGTATTACTTATGTTAAATTATTCATGGTTTACTTGTTGTTTTGAAAAACTAACAGTTTTCCTTCTTTGTGTATCCCTTACTGATCTTTTTATGCTCATCCCAAGTTTTTGAAATGTTTTCACAT
The DNA here is from genome assembly GCA_963277665.1 of Viscum album. NCBI lineage: Eukaryota > Viridiplantae > Streptophyta > Magnoliopsida > Santalales > Viscaceae > Viscum > Viscum album. The sequence goes on from CAUJRU010000513.1 coordinate 27,481, forward strand.
GACATAATGTAGAATAGGGTCAAGGATGAGATCAAGGAAAAGTTATTCTGTCTAAAACCTGGAACTAGACATGACTCTTTTTTTTCAAGAGTTTTTATTTTATGGAAAAATAGATACTAGGTAGAATTGTCTATATGTAATATTCATGTTGTTATGTAAATGTAATGTCCTAATTCTCTAACACTCTAAACCTGAAAAGATTATCAATGTGAATTATCCATTTAATTCAATATTATGTAATGTTTAAGGTTGGGTCCTTATAATAGATTTCCCATGCGAGGGCAGGGTGGCACCCAGGGTGCCAGAGATGGAAGAGGAGAAGGTGGAGCTCCAGGATGAGGATTTGTGGGTGGTGGAAGACTTTATGAAGTCCTTCCATCACCACCACTAGACGCATCACGTTAGGCTCAGGGAGATAGTAGTTGAGGCCATAAAAATCCATAAGCTATAGAGGAATATGAACCCATGGAACACGAGATGATGATAGGTATGATATATGTTTATTATACTCTTGCTTAAGTATTAGTAAACATATGTGTGATTCATTCCTTCATCTCTTTACTCCTTGTGAGAGAGATAGAGCTCATAGTCGAGGTTATAACACGCCAACTTTTTCTTGAGGTTCTTATAGGGAATGCTTATTATTTATCTTTTATCTTATAGTAGTTTGAGATATCACTTAGGGGAGAGACGTTCACATGGTACCTTTTTTTCATGATGATGGAACCTTATGATGTCATCTTGGGAATGGATTTGTTATCGGTAGTTCAATCCCAAATTTACTGTCACCGCAGATGAGTTAGCTGTCTTCAAATGGATGGGAGGATATTATTATTTACATGAGAGAGAGAGATATCATGGTGGGATGAGTAATTTTTTCAAGAGGGATACAGAATCCTATCACCTATCATTTAGAAAGTGTATCCCTTGGTGCATCAAGCTCTTTAGGCATTTGGATTCCTTCTGTTGTAGTGGATTTTTTGGATGTATTCCTTAAGGATGTTCTGAGACTACCTCCAAGGTGGGATATAGAGTTTTTTATCAAATTGAATCTTGGTAATACTATGATATCCTCTAAGTAATATCAGATGGACCCTAACAAGATTTGAGAGATATATTTGTAGTTGGAGGACCTTCGAGATGGGTTTCATTAGGACTAGTGTGTCCCCTTGGTAGTTCCAATGTTGTTCATGAAAAAGGTATATGAGATATTATAGATTTTTAGGGATTATCATTTCCATAACCATGCCATGATAAAGAACAAGTACCCCTTATAGAGGATTGATGACCTCTTTGACCAGTTACAATGTGCGAGATGGTTATCGAAGATCAATCTCTGGTCCAGCTACCACTAGTTGAGAGTTCACAAGGCTGATATTCCAAAACCAACATTCTGATATTTCTATAAAAACTATAAGTTCATGGTGATTCCATTTTGTGTGATAGATTCCCCCATCTTGTTTATGTATTTGATAAACCATGTTTTCTAAGTGTAATTGGGCCAGTTTGTGGTTATATTCAGTGAAGAAATACCAATCTACTCTACATCATAAGAGCAGCATGAAAATCAATTGAGGATGGTCTTAGATTTTCTTTGGGAGCACCATATTTATGGTAAGCTCTCTAAGTGATAGTTTTGGATTTATGAGGTTCAATTTTTGGGGAATTCCATTTTTTATAATGGTTTAGATATGGACCCAATGAAGATCGATGTAGTGCTTACTTGGGATCCACCTAAGAGCATGTTAGAGGTGTAACATTTTCTTGGTCTAGTGGGTTACTGCAAAAGTTTTTTTGCATAATTATCTTGTATTAAATCCCCTTTGACTACCTTGATGCAGAAAGGGAATCCTTTTACCTAGAATTAGTAGTTCCAAAGATCCTTTGAGGAGTTGAGGCTCAGGCTGACGAGTGATCTTGTGTTGAGACTACTAGAGGAGGGCATGGAGTAAGTAGTGTATTTTGATGCCTCAGGAGTTGGGATTTGATGTGTGTTGATTCATTAGTAGGAAGTTATCACATATGGGTCAAGGTATTTAAAACCCCATGAGAAGAACTACGTGACTCACAACCTAGATCTAGCAGCGATAGTCTTCACCTTGAATATGTGGATGCACTATCTTCTGGGAGAGATCTTCATGGTTTACTCAGACCGCTAGAGTCTCAGTTATGTATTCATTTAGATAGTCTATACTATGAGAAAGGAAAACATGGTATCATATTACCTTAGTAGAAAGTCCCAAAGTCGTTTGGTGTAGGAGGTGTCTCAGTGGTTGGATTCCTTGTAGGTGACCCTAATTGAGCAGGAGGGTGAAAATATTCTTCATTCAATGGTGTTTAATCCTACACTCCTTCAACATGTGAGAGAGTTATAGTTGGGATACATTGATTGTGAGTTCTTTCATGACTGGATATCCTTAGGGGTTTCTCTAGATGGATTTTCTGAAGGATGGAATCACTTCATCCTTTTCCAAGTATGAATGGTGGTCCCAATCACAATGTAGTAGGTGGTGATGAGGGAGTTCCACACTCATTCTTTGGATATACATCCCAGTGTGGGGAATATTTATAGATACCTTCATTGGCAGTTTTGGTGGGCCTCCATGGGAAAGAGTGTGGATAAGTTCGTTTCATGGTGTCGTACCTGTCAGCAAGTGAAGGCGGAGGACCAGGTACCAGAAGGTTTGTTGTATCCCTTTCAGGTACCAAAGTGGAAATGGGATAACATATCCATGTACTTTATGATAGGTCTTACACAAATAGTGAATAGACATGATTCTATTGGGGCGATAGTTGAAGGACTCATGAAGTCGACACACTTCCTTACTATCATAGAGTAGAGTTTGGTGGAGAGTTTAAGGCATATGTACATATAGGATATTTTTCATATTAAAGGGGTTACCTTGACTATTTTCTCTAATCATGACACATGATTCACATCACATTTTTAAAGAGGCCTGTAGGAGGTATTTAGGATCTATATGAGGATAAGAACAACCTTCCACCCCTATACAGATGGGCAGACTGAGCACACTATCTAGGTGTTGGAGGATATGCTGAGGGATTTCATGTTAGACTTTGTCCAGAGCAAGGAGGATCACTTTCCTTTAGTAGATTTTGTGTACAAAAATAGCCACCACTCTACTATTGTCATGACATATTTTGAGGCCTTGTATGAGAGACTATGTAGGTCACCCTTCTGTTGGAAAGAGACTAGAGAGGCATCTCTTATGGGTTCATAGTTGGTGAAGGTGGTGATAGAGAAGGTACAGGTCATCCATGAGTAGATGAGTATAGCCCAGAGCAAGAAAAAATCTTATGTAGATCAAAGTCTGTAGGACTTTGGAGTTTGTGCAAGGAGACTATGTTTTGATGAGAGTCTCTGCACAATGGGGATTAGAGAGGTTCATCTGGGGATGTATGTTATCCCCAAGGTTCAACAATTTGTTTGAGATATTACAGAGGGTTGGTGAGGTTTCTTACTACCTTTCCCTACCCCCATAATTGGAGTGGGTGCACAATTTCTTCCATATGTCATAGCTGAGGAGATACGTGTATGAACCCACACACATTATTGATTGGGGAGAGTTGGACATTGAGAATAGATCCAATTCTGTGGATCACCTAGTGGAGATCAAGGATCAGTAGGAGAGGGCCCTACATTGATGTACCATCCCCTAGGTTCGTGTGATGTGGCATCACAATATCCTATAGGAGATATCCTAGGAGTATGCGATCTTGATGCAGGCTTAGTATCCCAAGTTTTTTCTTAGTTTTTTTCTTTTTAGGGAAAAATATTTTGAATGAGGGAATGAGGTAGAGATATTTTTTTTTCTTTTAAGTCCTTAAAATATTTTGACATATATTTTCAAATCCAGGTGCTGAGATAGCGTGCGATTCCGAGACCTGGTGTGCCCAGAATTAATTTTATAAAAATATAAAATATATTTTATATTAAGTGCATACTATTTCTTACAGAAAATGGGATAAATCATAAAAGAAATCTTAGTTCAGAAATATGATACCATGGTTGAGTCTGGAATGGGATTTTTACCTTAGGCCTAACCTAAAATAGGTCGGTGTGGGGATTTCAGATAAAGGCGGCCATGGGCAGGTGCATTCAGTTGAAATAAATAATAATAATTTTTTATTTTAATTAATTAACATAATTAATTTTTTCCTATTAATACCCTATTATGTAATTTTTCTCAGGTTTATCCACATAAACCCTGCGAGAACCAACATGAATTCTTCCTTCTTCCATTGGTGAATCAAAATCCAATGATGACGAGACTCCAAATCCAAGTAGATCAAGATTCAATGGACGTAGAATCCCCCCCCCTCAATCATTGGAGAGCATGTTCTTCAATGAAGAATGATCCAATATCTAGGTAGGAATCATCAATCCATGTTTTATTCTCTTATTAATTAAATTTATAGAGCATGATCATAATACATCTTGAACTACATTGTTTTTGAGCCATTGTATGCGCCCATGTACTAACATTAAATTTTTATTCAGTTTTCTCACCTTGGATATCCCTATTTTTATTCATTGTCCAAGAACATTTGGATGAAAATTTTAAAACCTTTTTTGGTTCTTTTACCCCATCCATTCATTGTGTTCTTAACCATTGGGCTATGAGGCCATGGATCAACATTTTCGGGTGGTACCAAACCTGATCGAACCCCCAGATTCACCGTAGAACCACATGAAATGACCAAATTGTTCAATCAGGGGTGAAAATGGATGAATCATGAGGTGAGAAAGGATGTTTCATAGATCTAGTGTCTGAATTGGAAAACAGTGTGACATGAAAAGTTCCAAATGCATGCAGTGCATATGAAAAACCATCGAGAAGATTCACAATATGACTTCCAACCACCAAAGGGATGAAATCATTGAGTGGAGCATGATCTACCATTTTTGGATGGTTCAGAGTCAATATCTGAAGAAATAGCCATAAATATGGGATTCAAATAATGGATCTGAGATTCTGTAAAAAACAATACTACACTCCATGTAGTCCGATGAAAACATGGGGTGTATCCCCTGCAGTGGCGGTACTAAGGTTTAGGAGAAGTTAAATATGACATACCGTGTGGATAATCCATATTATTTGTATCCTTCCATTGAAATAAAAGTTTTGTAGTGGAGTAAACTAGTAGGAATCCATGTGGGAAGACATGGTTAGGAGCACACCATGTTCTGAAGAACACATAAATGGGTAAAGTACATGGATATGTCCTGACAACATGGGTACGACCCTAGGTGGAAGATGCCCATCATGTAGTACCCCTAAATGTAGGGTAGTGATACATGGTTAGTGATTCATGTACCACCCGAGAGACGACTAGGAGATGGATTGGGACCACACGACATGTGGGTACCCTCACACGTCGTGCACCCCTTCCTTCATTTTGAGAAAACTTCAAACTCTCACACCTCATTTGTTTGGACTCATATTTTGGCCCTACGAGTAGCATATCTTGAGTATTTTTTAACATAGAATGTGATGGTGGCCTCTATAGTAGATTTTAAAATATTATTCGATATGTTCTAGGTGTGATACTTATTTTAGTGACACCCGATGATGGTAGTGATGGGGTATGATCATTAGAGTGGAACCCCCTGATGAACTAGGGCATAGGTCATATATATACTTATATCTTAGTACCCCCTATAATAGAGGGTACAGATCCACTTTGCATTGAGTGGTACCCCCTTATAGATTAGGGTGTAGGTCTTTTATCTGCTGAGTGGTACCCCACTGATAGATCAGGGTGAATGTCCTCTATCTATTAAGTGGTGACCCCTATGGAATTAGGGTGAAGGTCTTATATTTACTAAGTGGTACCCCCTAATAGATAAGGGCTTGAGTCCTCTATTTACAGAGTTTTACCCCCTATTGGAAAGAGTGAAGGCCCTCCTTATATAGAGTGGTAACCCCTAGGGAATTGGGGTGCATGTCCTCTACCACCAAGTTATACCCCCTATTAGATAGGGAATAGGTAAAACTTACACTGAGTGGCTCCCCCTAAAAAACTAGGGAGTAGGTCCACTACTTTTTGATAGTTCTCCCTTAGTTGTAAAATATAGTAGTGAGGAATATTCCCTTCACACTATTACTTCTTTGGACAGGCACGCGAGATACTGGGCATCGTTGATGGACCTTTGGGAACTATTGTCACTCTTTCTTGGGCTGGGATGTGAGATGGATATCCCCTTCTCTATCATTTGGGTTTCTTTGGTTTGAGAATATATATATATATATATATCCATGTTGTTGTATTTTGTTACTCTCTTATTATGGGTGTAAGAGATGTGATGTGTATTCCACCTACATGATGTGTTGAGCTCCCTATAGTTGGATGCGGTTACTTTCTTGCTTTAGGTTGAGCTGTCTATTGCCTATCTATTCCTATCATGTCTCTTAATTCTCCCCCTTCATCTTTTGAGGTATCTTAATGGGTATTTATATACTCACCCCTACATGGAATTTTCCCGCACGTGTCATGTCTTATGCAAAGATCGGACAGGTTGGAAGTGATTACAAAGAAGCATAGGGATACCTAGTGCATTGGACCACGTATGGTGGTCAGAGCTTAGAGATCAGGAGTTTGGCTCTCTCAGCATTTTACTTTTCCAGTTTTTTCAGGCTGGGAAATCTTTTTGGTTGGGTGTGTATTTTTTCCCTTTAATTTTTTAGTTTACACTACCGTACTCTTGTACACCCTTGAAGTTTTTCATTTGTGGTTTACATTATAGTTATTGTATATTTTTATTATTATTCATTTTCACTTCTTCATCGAGATGGTTGGGTGTATGCGTATAGGTACATTAGGAAAGGGTCTACCATTTTGGATATACCTTTCATTGCTTGTCTCCACCCCTTGACCCATGGAGGCAATCTTGTGGTAGTTGCAACTCAATCCCCATTGGGTCAGGTCATGACAAGTAAAAAATTGTGGGATATGTACTTCTTCATATTTTATGATAGCCATACAACAAGAAATATGATGTTGATAATCTTAATTCCCCCCATGATTTCATGAATCTAAATAGATGGTATACTTTTATAGTATTGTTAGGTTTCATAGGGATCTAATAACACTTATTTGAGGCTATAAAAGTGATAAAAACCAAAATGAAGATATTTATTCTATAATAAATGAAACCATGAATATACCAAAAATAAATAACTGATGATAAACATGCCCTTGCCTTAAACTGATGGCACTATATTCTTTTATTTTTTCCTATTTCTATGATTGATGATTATCACAAAGGAATAATCAAAAGATACTTCCCTCTATGGTGTATCCTAGGGCTGACTGAATCACTTGTCTTACAATCAGAACTCTCTACCCTACATGGAATACTAGTACCTTATGATAAAAAGGAGGTAGGAGAAATTGAGGTTTGGGATATGAGAGTTTATATTGAGAATGATCCAAAAACACACTGTCATCACTTGGAATTGAGCTTTATAAATCCTTTAAGGATGATCTTTGATTGTACATGCATTAACACATGCATTGTAACCCATGAGTAAATTTCATATCCAACACATGTATGAAATAATGAATATAACTCACATTTTTTATCTCTTATACAACATATAGTCCATGTGGAAGATTACTCAAATGATAATAGTTATCTTTTGGTCTATCATTAATAATAAGGTGTTAGTGAATAGTATAATACAACTCAACATTAAGCACTCCATATGATACCAATCAATCATACATTATGATTGAAGAGGCAGCAAACTATAACCATGATTTATGATATTTTCCAATTTTAAAAGATGATATACCCAAACTAACTCTTGTTTTTTACATGTTGTATCATACAATATGTCTATATTTTACCATATGATATATGTCATAACACAACATAAGTGTAAAATATTTAGGGAATACATTCTTAAAAATAAGATTGAGACTAACAACTGATGTCGATGGTATAAAAAAACTTGGGAGAAATTACTCTCAAATATTACCTAAAATCTAAAATCATATTTATATGAAATTCTAATAACACATGTGAATGAATGGAACCTCGAATAACATAATATTTTTATTTATAAATTATGATTTTCAATCATTTCCAAATTTAAATACAATAAAAATCTTGAATTTAATCTATAGTGTACTATGATATTTATATCTACACTACTCTAATTACAACTCTACATTGCTGAAACAAAAATATTACCATCTCTATTACATAACCTATAAAACAAACTCAAATAATTTTGTAAGTGAGAGAGTACAAAGTACCCAATATGATAATCCCAAATAAATCACCCCACTGATTCAACATGAAAAATAACAGAATAGTGCATCAAAATAATGTAACTTAATCAATGAAATAAATTTAAAATAATACTTAAAGTAAAGAATATCAGTTAACAACAACCTATACCTCCCAAAAACCACTCACTAATTATATTAAACATACTTACTTAAAAAATTATATCCCACATCAATTATAAAAAAAACCCTTCTTTAAAATCATAATCCTCATTATGATTTAATATTTCCATATAGGATCCTTATCCCATGGCCAACTGCCTACTCCCAATACACATAGTTACATTGTTAGGTTCTTGTGAATTTTTTTTATGGATAAATCAATATATCTTACAGAAATTAATGTTTACAGAAGTATGTTAGTGGAACAAACAAGAGGAATGGTCAATATAACCAGTGATGTCCAAATTCAAAAGATGGAGCAGGTAGAAACAGTAGAGACAACCAAATTTAGATGATAAAGTGTGGAATAATCTCTAATTGGCATAGAAATAACTCTAAAGGACTTTTATAAGAATATATTTGTGGGTTTTAATGGGTATTTAAGATTATTAATGAGAGATATATGAAGGTAATCATAATAGATTCCATTATCCACTAGAGTTTAAGAGTTAAGGGGGGTATCATCTGTTGGCCGTGACTGAATAGAGGGTTGCCCACATAGATCAGATGATAGAAGGGACTAGCCACATAGATTAGTTAGTGATGACATCAAATCTAATATAGGTGCTCTTCTATAAAAAATACTGTGGGAACATATTGTTTTGTATTGAAATATTATAATCATTTTATTCTATTAGTAATAAATAGAAGTGGTGTTTCTACCATGGAATATGATTAAGTTAGGAACCACAAAAATTGTTTTGTGTTGTTTTGTGTTCTGTGTGAGCGATTTATTATTCTACTTATGTGTGTTACAGAAGTTATATAGGCAATAAAGGTGATTTGATGTGAAATTTTAGTGTTGAGTTCCCTCATCTAAAGGTTTCAATTGAGTTATAAAATTTCTATATCTTTTGTCCTTGTTTTGTACATGAGGTTCCAAAAGGGTTTCTAGAATTTGATTTCTTAGAAAAACAAGTGGCATCCGTACCTGGTTATAAACTTATAATGGGGATCTTTCCTTAGATATTTTCATTTCAATGGATTTTCATTGTCTTAGAAGTAATGGTGTTGGAAAAAGGAAAGTTTCAGATTGAGATGTTCGATGGTTTAAAATTTGGATTCTATAGAATGAATATTAAATAATATATGTACTATAAGGAGGTCTATATTTAATTTAAAGCTATCAAACTAAATGTAATGGACAATTAGAAATGTAAAATACTTTACTAGAAATAACTCAGGGTAGTTTGGATGACAATGGTCCAAAATGTGGCCTTCACTATCTCAGAGGTGATGACAACTGTTGAGTTGATTTGAAAATATTACAAACATGTAGGAAAATACTTCTATGATGAACAAAGTTTTCTAGATGCAGTGACTATTTGGTATGAATATTCCATAAGGAAATCCAATTATAGATCATTTTAACTACTTCAACATGATTTAGATTCAACTTGATTCAGTGAAGGTGTGGTTAACTGAATGCAAGCGGGCCTTAATTCTTCTCTAATCACTTCTGAAATCTTGGGATTTAATGGTTACCGCTGTAAGTAACTCAAGTAAAATGAATGACTCGGTGTTCAAGGAAATCCTAGATCTTGTTTTGAATAAAGATACTTGGAAGAATGAAGTCTAGGGTGCAACCAAAAGAACATTTAGTGAAAATGGTAGGGGCATTCTGGTTAAAGGGAAAACCAAATATAGATGAAGGTGAAGGAGAAGAGAGAAAATAGTAGAATAAAATCGACAAGTCCCATACTCACATGATAAAATTTTGGGAATAAGGGTGATGAGTGACAATATTTCCTACATTTTTAACTATTTTCCTTAACAATTAATCCCCAAATCTTGATAAATCTTGTTTAAATCATTGATTTTTTTACTTTGAATAATAAATAGATTTAATATTGGTTTTTCGTTGTTTTATTATTATTTTTTGATTTAATTTGGAAGCTATAAATTGATTTTGAATTCTATATATTCATTTTTTGAAAAATTTTAATTCGGATATTCTTTTTTTTATTCATATTAATCTAAATTCGAACATAGACTTCACTAATTTTTTACTTTATGTATATATTTGAATCCATCATTTGAAAAAGTCTTCCTAGAATATGTGTCATTTAGTTCCCAGTGTAGGTTTCATCTATGCACTATGTACATGTGAAGAGGCTCTGCATAGGTGTGATTTAGGGCCAACATATGTGTTAAGAGGCCCTGTGTATGTGTGATCAGGATCTTATTAGGTGTCTTCCAACCCTTAATGAATTTACCAGGAACAATTTCAAGGTCCTCCATAGTGTAAAGGTATCCATATTGCTGCAACATACACATGTGTAAGTGTATTGATCATGATCCATATGCTACGTAAAGATGAAGGGAATGGAAAACATGCTACATCAATGAACTCACAAGTTGTTGAGGCTATGTGAGGTTCATCTCACAGATAGGGGATCTATGTAAGGGTAACCAATAGAAAAGATATATATAAAGGTATCAAAATTTCCTAAAATAAACAGGGCTTGAATTTAAATCATATTTAATTCCTTTGGTCTATCTAAATTGGATAATCACACTATTGAGTTTCAATTTAGTGGACATCAAGATAAAGATGAATTTATATATCATGGGAAGAATGTGATATTAGAGGAAGATTTGAGAGGAACATATCTAAAACTATCATGACCCTCGAGCTGGACATGTTCCGACCATCCAAGGAAGAAGAATCTCAAATATCATTGCATTGAAACCCAAGGAATTGGAATAATGAGATGATATTATGCTATTAATATTACCTCTACTACCTTTTAAAGGATTTGAGACCATATCCTTTGTCCACTGCTTGATTTTAGTTAGATTATAATATTTTTTTTCATTTAAATTATAATTTTATTTTTATTCATCTATTTAACTATGTTGATCTTCTATCCCTTATTTATTCATGTTTCTTCAACCTTTTTGATGTACCCAGTGATTTATCACTTTATAATAATGAATTGATAATCCATTTTGGGTGATACTAGAGGAATTATAGTGGGTCTTATTGATTTTTTTCATTTAATTATCTATCTATTCTACCATGATTCTATGTGATAGTAGAGGTTAAGATTAGATGTGTGACTATAACTTTATTCTTCATCAATAATACCACTTACTTCCACTGATGATCTTTAATATAGTGATTTGATGATCTATTTTAAGGACTTAGATCATATTTTCATCCTCACACAACAAAAAAATAATGGAGGATTGGTAGATGACCCTGGTCATCCACAGGCTGCATTCTAGGAATTTTAGAAATTCTGTATACAAGGTTTTCGAAAATCTTTGCATCAAAGGGGAATATAAAGAAAGATTACATTGAAAAAAGGTTGAATTCTGGAAGTTTTACTTCCATAATTTCTTCTACAAACACTATGGTTGGAGATGAAATCAATTTATTACTAAGTGTTAAAAGTACGTTGGAGTTACTAATCATTGATTATGGGGATTTATTTCACTCAACATCTGAGAGTTGGAGCATATAGAATTATATCTCTAGAATATTCATCAAGGTATATCTTTTGGATGATGAAACACTCAAGATAGTTGAAAAAGGTAATGTGAATGTCTAAAAAAATAATGGGTAATTGCAGGAGTTACTAGGGGTGAGGTACATATCAGTGACAAAAAAATTAATCTCTATTGACCAGATGGATGATGTGGGATTATATATGAGTTTTGTAAAATGATCATGGAACATAACACATTGTTCTATGGTGGTGGCCAAAATAGTGAAAGATGGAACATTTTATCTTACTAATAGTTCAAAAGATACATAACTTATAAGAACAATAACTTCTAGAATCATGAAGTTATAGCAAATCGTTTTCCAACGAGCCCGTACCCAAGTGGTAAGGGCTCCTTCTTGACATCTAAGAGACCCAGGTTCAAAACTGGGCGGAGGAAAATTTTTGGGGACTGTAGCAGTACTGTAGCAGTCATTGTTCAGGACTGTAGTAGCCGGACTTATTAACCCAATTTGGGCCTTCGGGCCATCGGTTTGGGCCTACGAGTCTCCAGGGCATTCGGGTCATCAAAGGCCTTCAGGCCATAGGGCCTTCAGACCACAAAGACTATGGAGTAGCTCAGTTCACATAGAACATGCCCCATAAGATGATCAAAGAAACATGAGTAGCAGCCACCAGAAGCAAAGCTAACCAGATTGAAAGAATGAGAGGGCATGGCAGTCGCCATCGGGACCAGGCACCATGCAGCTTTGTACGGGGCAATGCTAGCTGATCAACAATTCATGGTGGGTATCTGGGTGATCAATTATGTGGAAGCTGGGGAGGGTCAGTTTTAGTGGGTTGGGCCTACGGGCCATGTAATGGGAATGGAATGCCTTTGGGCCTTCGGGTCATGTATTGCAGGTCAATCGGGCCTTGTGCTTTGGTCCTACGGGTCATGTACGGGTTCCACTTCAACCATTAAAAGGGGGATTATCCATAATAAAAATGAAGGCCTTCGGGCCATTTGGGGTAGCAGATCGTCTAGGGAACTTAAGTGAGAAAGGTATGAGAGTCCTGATTGTAAAGGTAATGTCGAAGCTTGATCACGTAGAGTAAAAAACATGAAAAGTTTTCATCCTTAGGAATTATTGTAAGTTTTCATTCAATATGAAAGGAAGAACGCCAAATAATTAGAAGTTAAAAATAGTGTATATGATGTATAGAGGTCAACTCAGGTTCAGTCTCACAAAGGATCATTGTATTATCTTACCTTCATAAAAAATAAAACTTGAAAGGTGTGGGTGTTCTTTATTAAAAAAAATTATGAAAAATTCATACCCTTAAATTGATGGAGATACATGATGGAAAGAGAAGAAACTTTGAAGATTAAGTTATGGAATTCAGATAATGGTGGGAAGTATAAAAGTAGATAGTTTAGATAGTTTATTTTGAAAAAATGTATTCATTTTGAGAATATATTGCTGAAACTCCAAAACAAAATTGAGTGGCGGGGTGGATAAACCAAATTCTATGTGATAGATCCAAAAAAATGAGAATTCACTTACAGTTTCCCAAGTAGTTTTGGGAAGGCACTTTTAATTTTTTGGCATATCTCATTAATATAAGTCTTACTGTACCACTAGGGAATGAGCCTCCATGAGAAAGGTGGATCAAAATAAATGTTGATATGTCCCACCTCAAAGTATTTAATTATATTAACTATGCGCATGTTGATGCCATCAAGAGGGAAAAATTAAAATCAAATCCCCGAGTATATTTCTTTGTGGTTTATAACAATGAATATTTTGGATTTAAGCTATGGGATAATGAACTCTATAATGTAGTCAGAATCCAAATTTTTTACTTTAATGAAAGGATCGTATAGAAGGATCAGAACCAAGAATATGAAAATGAGAAAAATAATCATCACATACTGAGGATTGTCCAAATAAAATTCTAGAAACTCTATTTAGTTCAGGAAGTACTCAATTTTTGGAAGAACCTAATAGTACAAAAGGAGGAATTTAAAATGAAGGTTGGATTTTAGATGTTCATACATGGAAAAATATATTGGTACAATCAGGGAATATGAAAGCTTGGGGAGGAGTTTCGAAATAAGCAGTACTCGAAGGAGAATAACCTCAGGAGTTGAGATGGTCTACTAGCATTATAAGATTGGTTCAATGGTATGAGTTTGACTTACTTTATCTACTTGTTGTAGATGGAATGGAACATGAATTCTAAAATTAGGAGGAAAGTATTTGTATTTAAATGAAGTTGAACTTAGTGGCGAAGGAAAAGATGGACTCCTTGCATGCTTTTAGAACATGGGAGAGTTCATAACTTCCTTTGGAAAAAAGGTACTACAGAACAATTGGGTCTACTGGTTGAGAGAAGAAGTGGTATAAGGAAAGGTAGTTATGAAAGGTTTTATATATTAGTAAGGAGTGGAATTTAGTGAAATTTATCTCCAATTTTTAAACACACAATAATATATTGGGTTCCTTGAATGTTTATGGAATAAAGTCTATATATTTAATAGTTAGATGAAAAGAAAAAATTCCTTTATGGAGATTTAGAGGAGGGTATTTAAATGGAGAAACTAGAAGGATTCAAAGAATCAGGAAGTAACATGGTGTGAATACTTAAGAGGAGTCTATATGGGTTGGAGCAATCAACCAGGTAGTGGAACTTAAAGTTAGATGCCTTTATAGAATAATAAAATTTCATCTGATGTAATGCAGATCATTGAAATTACTATAAGGTTCTTGATGATGGGAAATTTATCATACTTCTCTTATATGTGGATGGTATGATCTTGGATGATCCATATAAGAAACAAATTGAATAGTTGAATGATTAGTTATCTAGAAGGTTTGAGATGAAGTATCATAGGGACGCCAAATAGTTTTGGGGGATGAGGATTTAGGGTATTGGAATAACAAAACATTGATGTTATCATAGTTGGAGTACACCTGGATGATAGTGGAAAGGTTCAAAATTTCTAGAGCCAAACCTTTCTCTACCCATTAACCATAAATTTAAAATTACCTAAAGAGAAGGCATCATGAATAAAAGATAAGGATAATTACATGATAAAAGTTACTTATACATTATAGATTGGAAGTTTTATGTATTCCATGATTATTACTCGATAATAAATTTATCAACCTATTAAAGTAGTTAGTAGATTTATGGAAAATATTTGAAATGGGAACTAGGAAGTGGTGATGTGGATTCTCCAGTATATCAAAGCTATGAAATCACTAGCCTTATGTTTCATAACAAATTTCTATTGTGGGTGGATACTAATGCGGAATTTCAATGGGATATAGACACTCATAAGAGTACCATGAGATTTGTGTTTACCTACGGAGGAACTATCATAAGTTGGATTTAAATACTTTAATTAGTTGTCTCACTATCAACCATAGAGGAAAATCATGTTTCTATAATGGAATCAAGGAATGAGATGATATGGATGAATGTTTTATTGGAGGATCTTGGAAGGAAGCAAGGAAATGGAGTGTTATTCTATCATAATCAAAGGGAAATCTATATTGTGAATAATATGATTTTTCAGTCAAGGGAAATTAAATTCAAATAAAATATCACTTCATCAAAAATATTATGGAGGAAGGAGTGATAGATCTATAAAAGGTATAAGGAAGTCAAAATCTGGATGATATGATAATGAAGGTCATAGTACATGAATTTTTAAGCCAATGTTGTGCCTTAGTTGAAGTTAGGTGATCTAGAAGAAAAGGATGAATACTCACCAACTATTTTTGTAAAAGGATGAAAAAAGAAAGGCTAGAATGACTAAGTGATACAAAGGTTTGGTGGTGAATTAAAAAAAATATCAAGTGGATTATTTTTAGTTTTTTTTGAATTTTTTTTCAAGATAATTCAAAATATTTTCTTAAATAGTTTGTTTCCAAGAGAATGTTAGAAGAACCAGTTTGATTCATGGTAAATGGATCCTATGAAGTTAAAAAGTAAAAGTTATAATAGAAATGGAATATGTAGTAGACGAAAACAATGAATATAACAAAATCTAGATGATAAAGTGTAGAAGAAAATTTGAATCGTATAGGAATAACTCTAAAATAATTTCATAATAATAACTTGGTGGTTTTAAAATGATACATAAGATTCTTCAAGTGGGATATGTAATTATAATCAAAATATCTTCCATTGTTCATTAGAGTTCAGATGTTAAGGTGGTGCATCATTAGATGACCTTAATTAGATGGAGGGATATCTATATAAATCATAAAGAGATGGGGATTGGCTGTATAGATAGGATCGCAATGGAACTATATCTACCAGTGAGACTCTTATATAAATTAGAGGGGGAGATCATCTGTTTTATATTAAAATATTACAATAATTATCTTTTGTAGTAATAAAGAGTATCAATATTTATCTTATGGAATAAGATTAAGTTCTATGCCTCATAGATCCTTTTTGTAATTTCATGTTCTATGTGAGTTCTTTTATTCATCCACTTGTGTGTATTTAGGAATGTCTGAAAGTAATCAAGGGGATTCGTTGTGAGGTGTTAGAGCTAAGTTCCATCATCTGAATATCGTAATTGGGTGGTACTAGTTTAATATCTTCCAACTATGTTCCATGAGAGAGGTTCTGGAAGGGGTTCTGGAATTTGGGTTCTCAACATAATGTACATTACAAGGGGGAGATAACCACCTATTTAGTAAATACTCACACCCTTTATGCTCCTAAGGTAGATTGGTTAAGATAAAAAAAACACCCAAAGTTCATTCCTTACACCTTGACTACTCACATTTATATTGAATAGAAGATACACTACTAGAGAATTGTGAAAATGGGTATTGGAATTTATCTGTGTTTTAAAAAAAACACTGGTAAAGGTCATACTTTTTCAGCACTAATAAAGGTCACCGGTTATCTCTCACACACACACATAAATTTATAAATACCTTCTACTATTGTATGATTTACATAACAATATATATATATATATGTCATTTATATATATGTTTATTGATTTAAAGTTTTTTAAAATTATCTATAGAATTATAATTACTTGTATATATGTTATAAAATATAATAATATGAACTATATAAATAAATATATAAATATATTAAATATAGATCACATTTAAATTTAAATTTATATTTTCATATTATAGAATATAGAATATAGAATATAAATATATATTTATAATTATAAGTGTGTGTGTGTTTATATATATATATATATATAATGAAAATTATATATCCATATTGTAAAATATATAAATTTTTAGTATAAATATATAAATAAATAAATATATTAAAATTTTTACATATAAAATTTATATTTAAAAAGATAAATCATATTAAAATAAAAAATTATTATCATTTTATTTTCAAAATTTATATAAAAAATGTTATTTTATTTATATTAAGTAATAAAAATATTTATAATGTATTGAAATACATTAATAAATATGTAAATATAATATATTATAAATTTATTTAAGTAATTATATAAAAAAATATTTAAATATTTAAATAAATTATAAAAATTTTATAAAAATTCATATAAATATATATATAAAAATGTCACCACTAAAGATATAGGATTTATTAGCACTAGAAATATCCTTCATTAGCACATAAAAAGCGATGAGGTAGCATGCACCTTTAAAAGCTAGTGGATTTTATCAACACTAAAAATAACACTGATAAAATATCCCTTTATCAGTGCTAAAGAAATAAGTGATAAAGTGGATCCATTATTAATTCTTTTTTTAGCTTTGATAAAGTTGTCTTGTTATTAGTGCTATTTTTAGCACGCATAAAAGCCCAGTTGTAGTAGTGTGCTGCCAAAATTTATAGAAAATCACATAAACAAATACATAATTTCATTTCAATTAAATTTACATCACAACAAAAAAAAAACATTGTACAAATTTTAAAAATATTTCAAAAATTTATATGTACAATGACATTAGTACTTGCAATTTATTACAAACATCAACTTCCAAAACATTATTCAGTTGTCTTTAGACCCCCTTTTAAAAGAGCCTGATCATGCTACCAGTTGCTAAAAAAACCACCCTAGGTCAAAAAAATGAGTGTACCTATATAAAAAAAATTATTATCTTAGTAATATATAAATAAATAAATTAAATACATATATGATACCATGAATTAATAAAATATTACTTTTAAACTAAAAACACACACTTTGAGTCATATCTGGTACACCATGTGTCTAATGGATTTGAGACTAATTAATATTTGTCACAAATTAATTATGGATATTTTTCTTTAAGTATCAAGATAATATGATCATGTTTTCTCAGTTTTGAGTATGCTATTAATGTTTTGAACTAAAATTCTTATTTCAAACTAAAAATAAGCATTTTGAGTTATGTTGGACACACCGTGTGCCATATTAACATCTGGTTGATTCTGGCATGTCCCAAATGACTTATAGATAATTATAAAAAATATCAAGATAATTTAGTTCTTTTACCTATTTTCATTGAGTGAGACATGTATTTAACTAAAATTTCATTTTTAAACTGAAAAAGCACACTTTGAATCATAATGATCACACTGTTAGTGAAATTTATATGAGGTTGATTCCTACATGTCTAAAATGATCTATATATCATTATACTAAAGTATCAATACAATTAGAGTGTTTTTAATTAGTTTTTAGTGAGTGATGTGTGTTTTGAACTAAAATGTCACTTTTAAATAAAAACATCCACTTTCAGTCATATCATCCACAACATGTGTTATATTGATGTGCGAATGATTCCTATACATCAAAATTTATTTATGAATAATTTTCCTAAACTATAAATATAATACAAGTGTGTTTTCTCAGTTTTGAGTAAGTGATGTGTGTTTTGAACTAAAATCACTTTTAAATAAAAACACACACTTTCAGTCAAACCTGACATAATGTGTGTTAGATTGAAACATTTTTGATTCTTACATTTTAAAATAAATTTTAGATAATTTTCATAAGTTATTAAGACAATTCAAGTTGTTTTATTGGGGTTTCAGTGAGTGGAATTTTTTTTGAACAAAAATGTTACTTTTAAACTAAAAATAGGAAATTTTAGTCATACTAAGTACACCATGTGTCAGATTTACATAAAGATAATTTTTATACATCATAAATGACTTATGAATACTTTTTCTAAGGTATCATGGCCAAATGAGTGTATTTTATCAGTTTTTAGCGAGTGACACATATTTTGAACTAAAATATCACTTTTAAAATAAAAACACACACTTTGAGTAATACCAGGCACACCGTGTGTCAGATTGACATTCGATTGATTCATAAATTTCATAAATGATTTATGGACCATTTTCTTAAAGCATCAAGATACTCTATGCATGTTTTATTTATTTTTAGCGAGTGACATAGGTTTTGAACTAAAATTTCACTTTTAAATAAAAACAATCACTTTCAATTGTACTTGTTACACTATGTATCAAATTGATGATCATTTAATTCCTGAAAATTATAAAATTATTTATAGTTTTTTCAAAATAATTAAGAAAATATGAACACATTTACTCTATTTTAAGTATTCCACATGTGTTTTGAACTAAAATGTAACTTTAAAATAAAAACATTTACTTTCAGTCATACTAGCCACATCTTGTGTCAATTTTACATGCGATTTATTCATACACATAATAAATGACCTATGGATAAATTTACTAAATTATCAATAGAATATGGGTCTGTTTTCTTAATTTTTAGTAAGTGACACATGTTTTGAACTAAAATGTTACTTTTAACCTAAAAACACACATTTTCAGTCATATTGAGAACAATATGTGTCAGATTGACATGTGGTTGGTTTTAAAAAATATAAAATTAATTATGGATCATTATCCTAAAATATAAATACAATATGAGTAATTTTTCTAGGTATTAAGTGGGTGATGAGTATTTTGAAATAAAATGCTATTTTTAAATTGAAAACACACACTTTATGTCATACCAGATAGATAGTGTATCAAAATTATATATGGTTGGTTTCTACAAGTTCCAAATGATTTATGGATTATATTTATAAATTATCATGATAGTCTAAGTTCATTTGATCAATTTTGGGAATATAATGTGTGTTTTGAACTAAACTTTCATTTTAAATATAATAATAACTTTTAGTTTTATCAGCCACACCATGTGTTAGATTTAAATGTATTTGTTTCCTATAAATCACAAATGATGTATGGATTATTATACTAAAATATCAGGGTAATCCAAGTCTGGTTTCTTGGTTTTCCATGAGTGAAATGTGTTTCGAACTAAAATGTTACTTTTAAACTAAAAACATGCACTTTGAGTTATATCAGGTACGCTATGTTCCATATTGATGTGAAGTTGATTCCTACACATCATTAATTACTTATGGGTAATTTTCCCAAAGTATAAAGATAATTTGATCTTGTTTTTTTAGTTTTCAGTGAGTGACACACATTTTTAACTAAAATGTATTTTTTAAACTAAAAACACACACTTTGAGATTATTCTACACTGAAAACACACACAAATGAATATAAACAATTAGATAAAGAAAAAATAACTCTATGGAGAGAACAATGGTACCTAATTTCATCATAATTATTGAATAATTTTTCATGAATTGATTTTTATCCAAGGATTTTTTTCTTCTCATAGAGTACTAAATTGTTGGAAAATATATTCTTGATGAAGTCACCTCTTCACGATATCTGTGAAAATCTACTAAATATGTAGTTTAAAAAAATTATAAGAAGATGAAATAAAAAATAAGTAGATAAAATAATAAGAAAATTAACTAAAAAATTAGTAGGAAATAACCTATTCATGAATCTTGTAAATATTATAATGCCATGTATTCTTCCCACTCATCTCTAAAAAAATCTACTTCCACTTTTGAATATCTAGATTGTAAAAAATATTGGTAGTATTGGTATATATATATATAAATATTTAATAAATATTTTAAATAAAATTGTAATTTTAATTGTAAATACATCTTCTAGGATTCTATTTCATTGAATAAATATGACATATTTCATAAATTTGAAAATGTAATTACCATAAATGTTATTTTTTTTTTGGAAACTGTAAAACATTGATAAAAATAAGTAATTTTTTTGATAAATTTTTTATAGAGAAATATTATTATATATAACCCAATAATTATCCAGTTTTATATATTAATATGTTTATTGTTCTCATGGATTGTCTTTATATCATGATTTTGATTATATTTAAACACCGCCCTATCAGAACAAAATTTTATTTAAAACATATTATAAAATTTATAACTTGGATTTAATTTTTAAATTTTGTAATTAGTGTATTATAAATTTTTAAAGGATATCATGTGTGGTCAATTTATTAGTAATCTATGATTTTAATCTAAAAAATAAATCTTTGGAGTATCCAAATTGATTAAAATTTGTAACCAATGATCCTTAAAAAATTAAAAGGAATAAGAAATGTAAGAAATGAAAATATATTTTATATTATTCAATTTTTTAATTTTACCACATTATTTTTGTTATTAATAAGCGTTTTTAATTTATAAGTTTCTTTTTAAACATTACGTACAACTGGTCTATTATTATTAAATATTCCTTTTCTTATAATGAATTTTTTTTGTATAGAAGTGATGTAAGGGCTAATGAGTCTAAATTTTTTGTATGGGGGTTTTCCTTCACATAGTAATGATATATATGGCTAGAAAAATATGAATAGTATTTAACTATAATTAACAAGTTAGATCAGATATTGAATAAAAATATTATTAAAAAACACCACATGTATATATTTACAAACGATACTCCCTGCCATCAATTATTGAGGATTTCATTTATATTATGAAGGCAATTATTATCTACAATGGCCTCTCTATATATTTTTTCTTCAAAATAAATAAAGGATATATTACTATCTTTAAAAATTGTGTCCATATAAGCTAATAATATTAATATATGTGACAATTGAATTGGAAGGGTAAAGGAACTCTCATGTCTTTTCAATTTATTGGTTGATCCTTTATATTATTTTGATTTGAAAATATGTTTCCCTTATATTTTCTTCATTTTTAATAGTATTCTGTGGTTTAGTCATTTTTTCATTCACTATTAATGTATTTACCTAAAAATAAATCATAAAGGTTACACCTCATTATCGATATGTATTTTAACAAGTTCAAATGACCTTGCTATAAAAATTACAATAGCGAGGTTGACTATGTGAACATTCAGACCATAAAGGGGGATAGGTAGATCGATGATTTACCAGTGATCTATGTAAATCTATACTCTCATATAATCTTTTAGAAGTTTTTGTGTGAGTATAATATCTCCTTGGATATCGTACACTATACCCCTCACAACAAGGCAATGGGTGGGTGCTAATAGATGTAAATCATAGTAAATTTCACCATATATAATATTAGTATAGTAAAGGTATCAATATATACCTGATTCACATTTTTTAGAAATTATTATGATGAAATTGATTACCTCTGTTAAGACAGGCCTTTGAGGGGAATGACGAGCCTCAAATCTAGGAGGTTGGACCTTAATATAGTGGTTACTGATTTTTTATTTCTTATCTTTGATTCCTTCCCATAACATTATATAATAACTCTATATTCCAATTAAGTTTTTATTTGAGAAGATTTATTCATTCTCTCACACCCATGTTTTTAGAAATGGGTATAAAGATACTCTATTTTTCTTTTTTCTTTTTGAATTTTGGGACGTACATAGCTCAAGAGATGGTTTTAGGCATTCAGTGGAAATACGAGGGTACCACCTAGTCAGTGGAGGGCACTGACTATCCGATACTATCTTGAAAAATACCTATAAGTTTATAGGTTCCAATAACTAAATAGTGGAAGTCGTGTAGGTACATGAATTCTACCGGCACCTATTATCCAGTCAATAATGCTATTGGGCATGCGATTTAGTAAGGGGTTATTATGTCACTCTTCCCAAAATTATATTTTATCTCTTCTAATATAACCCTATCACCCTAATTTGAATTTTCTTATGTTAGAGGATCCTTGGTGGAATTATTTTATCTATTCCTCTCCTCATTGGTGAATATTTGTTCCGGTTAGATGTTTTGTTCTCATTTGGGTGAAATCTGGAAAGTGGATCCTTTTCAACATATTTTCTTCTCTTATTCTCTATGTTTTTGATGTAAATTGAGACTATATCACTAAATATATAATGAATATGGATAATTGACTTTGTTTTATTAATTTATAGTTTCTATAGGATTTTATATCATTCCCTGTCATCACCAGCTAAGGAGGAAATGTCATGTTTGTCATTTTTCAGGTAGGTGTCTCTATCCTATGGTCTATCCCTTGGATAATTTAGACTTATTGTGATTCTTTTCTTTGGATTAATTTATGAAATTGTTTTCTAAAATTGGATTTTATATTTTATGGTAATGGAAAGTGTTTTAAAATGGGTTTTATTTGAAAACATGATTTATACACATGGTGTGTTTGATAAAATCTACCAGAGATGAACTTGAAATGAAAGTGGGTTTTCAAGCATGGAATCAGTTTGGAATCACTATAGAAAATGTTTTATGAAAATGTGGGTATAAATTTTAAATGGAATTTTCCTTATAATTTTTTTGGAAACATGATTTTATTTTCCTTGAATGTAATGGTGATGTAATAACACATTGGAGGAAAATATGACATAAATGAGCCCCAATGGAGTTAGTTATCACTGGTGGAGGTTCCCTTGGAGCCACAGTTTCTAGGGGTAGCCTTTTAGAGGGATATAGGTTCCCAGACATTATAATTCATTTATATCATTTAGTGTCTTGGGTTTGTCTTAATTTTGTATACCATTATGTCATGGATTTACTTCGATGATTTTTGGATATGTTACATACATGTATATTGATATTATTATTTTCCCACTTGATAATGATATAGATATTGATGATTAAAAACTATTTTATTTATCTATTTATTCCATTTAATATTTGATGTGTCATATTGTTCTATTTATTTGAATATAACATGATTTTGAAAGGAATGACATGGTTTTTAAAAGAAAATAAAAGGATTATTTTTATATAAAAATGTTTTATTTTAAAAGTGTTTTAGAAATTTATTTTTAAACAAAAACTAATGGATGCATGTGGATAAGAATTTTATATATTCTCTAGTGGTATCCTACTAAGATTTAGTGTTCATGCCCTAATTTTTTCCTTTGGGTTTTTGTTGGTTTGGTTTTGTAGGATATTGTTAAAGGGAATTGAATTATATAGAGGATGAATCTCTTAGATTGTGTTTCCTTTCTGGTGGTTTAGGATGATGGTGACTTAGGGTCATGAGGATATATACACATGGGTTTATTTTGGTTCCATGATTATGGTCTTTCTGTTATTTGTTCAGAACTTATTTTTCCATTTTTGGTTTTTACCTTTGGGTTTCATTATTTTAACATATGATGTATTGTGTATATCATCTGTGATTATCGATATTGTAATATTTATTTTTTAGGGTGAAATAATTACCATGTTTCTTTGTATGATATCTTGGTGATTGTCTCTATATCGTGATGATCGATAATGCACTTCAGTCCTTATGGCAGGATAATTCATGTGATGTTATGGGTAGCCCGAGTTGGTCTATTACATGTCCCTAAATCCTATATACATTATTTTATTTATCCCCCAGTGCATTTATTTTCTTAAAATATATTTAAGGAGACACTCCAAAACCCACACCTCTGATGATTCCATATTGTTATGGATGCTTCAAGGCCACTAAAAATAGTCATTCATTGAGTAAATCTGATGAATATTCTCGTGTTTAAATTGAATACAAATTATTGGAAAATATTTCTATGTGATACTGATTTAAATTAAAATAAATTAATATTATTTCATTCTTATAAAATATTCTCATAATATTTTTGTGTTTTACTCTAATATTATTCTATCTTTATTTAAATGATCCTCCTTCTATAACACATGACTTGGGAAGGAAATAGATTTATATTTTTATTCCTCAATATGTGTATAAAAAAATAAGCATAGTTATGTTTTTGTTTTATACCATATAAAAGTATTACTATAGATTTAAAATATATATCATTTTTTAAGTGAAACATGCCCCATCCTTACTTTATGATAGAATTAAATTGGTTTTTATACACACTTCTTATTTTTAAAACTAAGTTTTTGTTTCATAAATTAACAATTTTTAATCAAAGTCATTAATAAGCTGTTTCCAAGTAAATTAATACCTATAAAAATGTACTTTAAATGACTACTCCCCATGATGACCAATAAATTCAATCTGTGTTTCTTGTTTTATCATGCTTGTATATATATATGGTGGTTATAGGTTTAATTTTTCTTCGGCATCCCTGAGATGATTCTTTGTAATAATTTTCTGAAAGGCTCTATGATCCTTTCAAATAATCATTAATATAAATTTAATTTGAAATTCATATTGTATAAATTCACTCTATAAGGGAAAATAAAGATTAAATCAACATATCATTGTTTTATTTTTTAGTAAAATTGGGAAAGTATATCATAATGTTATCCTAATATCATCACAAATTAGTGTCTTCAATACGAGCATGACATTTTCCCATATATCTATATTAATTGACTCTTGCATAAAAGTGGTGAACCCAATGTAACTAATGAAAATGGACCTATTGGTGTCAATTTGATGTTTTTTTCATTCCACCCAACATAAAATTTTATGCCTTTTATTGGATCTTTAATAAATTTCTAAGACTGTTGTGCTATGACACTTCTATTTTTTCTTAGTCATAGGTTATTTACCTTCCACCATTTCCTCAGTCTCAAAATTGTCAATATGTTGTTCCTTAGGACTGATAGTGGTGGCATGCATAGAAACCTTTTATTCCTTGATATTGGGAGCATTAAAATATGTAGAATCCATCATCTACAAAATTAGTTAAACAATTAATTTATATTACATAAATATAGTAGTGAATACATAATAATATTAGGAAAACCAATGTATATTAAAAAATATTTAACCTGATTATTGAACTCTCTTTTTTCTCTTTAATGTTTAAAGATATTTGATACCTCTATCGAGTATTTGGATCCACTCATTCTGGTTCCCTCTAATAAACCAAATCCCAACTACATTATGACCACTAAAAAATGAGTATGACATTATAATGAAAGGGTCATCCTTGATTGAATTGACCTATAAACTTGTATTTTTTTGGTCAATAACAGAACAATTGACTAATTTTTGTTTGTAGGACCTAGGATATATAATACTTTAACTTCCTGTGATTTCATTATGAATGGTTTTTCCTTGTAAAATTCCTTACTGAAATACACTTTTATGAATCCTAATTCATTTATTTTAACTGAACTCTTGTTATCAACCCATTTTCATTGAAACATCAACACTTATACTATTATATAATACAACTTCCATATTTTTTCAATGATGCCAAAGTATAATATATTCACATAAATTGGAATTCTATCCTTAATACCAGATATATACATCACTTCTTACACAAGAGTAACTCCACTATTTCATGGTATCATGTTCACCATGTTTCTTTGTATAGAATGTATAACAATTAATTACATAACCATTATAGGATAATATATGAAAACTTGGTATCCTATATATCCATTAAGGTTATTATGAAATTAAATTATAATTTATAGTCGTCACTATAAAAATACTATCTTGAAACCATCCTATAAACTATTGATTATGTGTATTTAATATCCATCATTCATCTTTGATGGATTAAAGTGACTAAGAATTACTTTTGGTGTTTCAACATATAGAAAAACCTCTAAAATGTTATGAAAAATGTAAATTTGATCCTAACCCAACTTTGTAATGGTAATTTTGATAACATATATTCTAGAAGTTACTTTACCCATAAGTCACCCACTGTGATGAGATTTTGGGAGAACAACTCTCTCTACACCACTCTATAATACAAACTTCTGTACAAATTCAATTTTTGAAATACCCTTTCAAAATATTCATATATTGTTAAATGGGGTACATCCATCTATAATGTATTGGAACACATAGACTAATCCCTTTAACCAATTTAACCCTTAGGTGAATCACTATATCAAATAATATCAGTGGGAATAACATCTCTAATTCCCTTAATATAATAAAAATTTCCTTTTCCATATTTAGAAACTTATCTAGGTATATAACTTTACTAATATAGATTTGAAAAATAAAAAATTCTTGGTTAATGTATGATAAATATTTTTAGTTGAAGAAAAAAATATAGCTATAGGAATTAAATCATCCACCAAACCATGAAAATCATGTGATTTTAGGCATTTTAACTTTAAATGAATCATTGAAATGATATTCTTGATATTTTATGAACACCCCTATAAAAACTTTATATCATTCAATAAGTTTAAAAATTGATATCTCTCATTCCTAGAATGAGTGTAAGTTGTTGGAGGAAGGAAATTATGACTTTCAACCTTTACTAGAACTAAAATTTCTCATATCCCCATGCCAATCATGTACGACCTAGCCTTAATGTTATATTTTGTTTCGTCGAGTTAATTTAGTAATGTTCCAATGACACTATCACATATATGTTTTTTATACATTTATGACATCAAGAAAATGTATGATGTATAAATAATTCCCACACCATAATTCAAAAAAACTAATTACTTTTTATAATTGGTTTTCATAAGGGTTTTCAAAGAAGGTTTACTAAAATAAGTGACCATATCCTTCAATTTATAAAATAGTTGATCACCTGTTAGTGGAAATAGTGTTGTAACTTCTTATAAATTCACATGAAATGATTTCATCCAAGATTGATATTTATTTCATCAATGTAAAAATTTACGATGTCCTAGAAATATAGTCTTCGAGGAATGTTCATACCCAACTAATTGTGCAAATTGTTCAGAAGTGGGACATCCTAGCATTCCTTCTATGATATATCATGAAAATTTTCTATAAGAAAAAGTAATTTATTATCACATAAAACATAGCCCTAAAATTGAAATTTTTGTTTCTATAAGAATCATACAAATTTACACCTGAATCCCATAATAATTTTAGATCTTCGATCAATAGAGCCAAATAAACATAAATATCATTACCCAATTGTTTTGGTCCTAATATAAGTAGAAACAACATAATTTATTTCTACTCTATACATAACCATAGTGGAAATTTATAATTTTACAACATAATAATCCAGGTACTATGAGTGCTACATTGTACAACAAAAGGATTCAATCCATTTGTAGATAGCCCAAAATGAAGGTTTCTCAGCTCATTTCCAAATTTAGGATACTGATGATCAATTTTCTTCCACTGAGGAGAGTTTTATGGGTGATTTTGTTTCCTATATTGATTTATTGTATATGCATGTCGCGTTAATTACCTAGTAGTATCCTCACTTCCATATAAGAATTGTAATCATGGAATGATTTGAAAGTACCATAAAACTTTTGAAGGACTTGATATATATTTATTATATCAAGACAAATCAAAGATTATCCATTTTTTAAGTAATTTATAGTCCATGAAAAATAATATAGTGTCATTTAAACATGTATTTATTCTTTCAGAGATCATACCCATTGAATGTAGAATTCTTTTAAAATCATATGTTCAGAAAGGAAGTTGATTATCTTCCGGTAAAATATCATTAAAAAGAGTAATTAGTTAATAAAGATGATGTCACTCCATTTTTTTCCATATATTAAATTATATAGATTCATTATGGATGAAAATTTTGTATATTTAGTACAAACAACATAAAATGATTTCTTTGTATAACTATTTAACTTCTAAAATAGATTTAAAGAACCATGGATTTCATCTTCAACTATCATTTTCAATCTTCAATATGATCTTCATCATCATTTAAACTTATAATTGTATCCCATATATGATATTCATTATCATTAACACTTGTAATAATATCAAATGATCCATAAAACATAATGTTATCCTGATCACTAACAAAATTCAATTTTTCCCATGTTTTTTCCAAAACTTATAACCTTGATCTATTCTGTGATAAATCAAGTGTTCTTCCAACTCCTCTGGACTAATTAGTCTTGAATAATAACAATGTAAACATAAAGAAAGGATTTCAGAAGGTTAATATGCATGATCTTTTGGAAAACTTGATAAACTCTTTAACCCATCCCCATGATCATTTTTCATATTATTGACATCTATCCATTTTCAATTCATATCCATAATATTTTATTTAGTTGTATTAATGTTTAAAAAACAAAAAATACACATAAGGCATGATATTAGAATCATAAAAGTATATTGTTTACACACACACACAATCATTATATTTGATGTAAATTTTTATTTCATTAATAAATTGTCAGAATATATACAGGAAAAGATTCATATTCCATCTAAAAACTAGAATCCCCAAAGAGGAATTTCCTAAATTCAACCTTTTAACTCATCCTTGAGATGTGTAAACCTTTGTTTCATCTAACATTTTAATGATATTATAATTATTAATTTCTTATATGTTTAGAGTTAGATATATTACTTAAACTATTTCTAATTAAAATAAACATTTTGGATGGAATAACTCACTCGATTCACATTCGATGAACATTTTTGGTAAAACATGTTTTTATCTAAATCAACTTTTGCAGATGAAAATGAAAATTTAAATGTTCTTTGATGAAGTGACCATAAATCACATCATGGTGTCTTATAATATGTTGCGGTGTATACTAATGTGATTTGGGAAAATGGTCATATATTTTATGTGCTCAATAAGTGAATTTTGGTGAAGTGAACATATCAAAAAATAAATATATTAAATCATTTTTAACATCCTTTCAAAATTGATATTTTTTTTCTATCCTGACCATTTTTGATAAATTTTGAGTATTTTGATAACTTAAAGTGTGATTTTTTGTGAATATTTTTTGGTTTTATGTTTCTTTTGTCCCTATTTATAATAAAAAAAATTTAGATCCTTTTTTTAATTCAAACTATTTTCTGAATAATCACACTAAAATTTATTATTTTAATAAATCATATTACTATTATAATTATAACTCTTTTGGAAAATATGATATTCAAAGATAAAGTTATACAAATTATTAAAATATGAGTTGATGGAAATTTTTTAGATCTCAATAAAATTATTTTAATTTATATCATCATCCAAAACCATGGAATGACCTATATAATCATTTTTAAAATTATTTATTTAGTAAAAATCAAAATAAAAAATTTTATATAATATTTGTGAATCAAAGGAAAAGATATATTAGTATTGATTGAGATATTATTTTTAATGAGATAATGACTAATAAAAATCCATTGAGAGATTGTTTCAAAATTATAAGAATAAAAATAAAAAATCATTCAAGTGAGGATAATTTTGTTTTTAGAAAAAAATTTCCAACGAGAAGAACCGCAAATCATGAAAATAAGCACCAAAACTTAAAGAAGAGGATAAGAACCAAAAAATAATGAAAAAAATAAAAGTTTTATTAAAAATGAATAACTAATAACATACCTTTGGTTAAAGGGTTGATTCATCTAAAATATTCAAAAGAGGCGAAACAGGATTCATTTTTCCTGATATCTTGAACAACGTGAGTAGGGGAAATCCTAGTTGAGGTTCTTTTAAAATAGGGGAAGGGGTTTTATCATTACTTGTAAAAAAGTGACAATAAAAGATACATTTATCAGTGAAAATGGAAATTTCTAATTAAATTATGATTTATCAGCATTTTATTAGTGTTAATAAAGCCAAGGATTTATTAGCACCAAAATGGTGATGATAAATCATATCTTTACTAGCACTAAATAATTATCATTGATAAATGTACCTTTTGTTACCACTTAATATATTGCTCATAAATATTGGTGTTAAATAAAAATAAAAATAAAAATTGAAAAATTAAAATAAAATACTCATTATATAAAAATTTATATTAAAAATTAATTTATAATAAAAAATAATAATTATTAAAAATAAATTATTTACATTAAATGTATTAATAAATGTGATAATATTGTGATAAATATACTATATTATAATAAATCTATTAATTTTGAAAAACTAGGTAATCCAAGAAATAAATAAATCTTATGATTTATAATTATTCATTTTATGGATTTATTTTATCATAGTTTAATAAATAGTTTTATAAAAGTTTTCAGTAAAAAAATGTATAGTTTTATTTAGCTAATTTTTTTTCAATTAATAATTTTTTTACATGAAGGATAATTTTTATATTTTTTAAATTTAATTTTATAAAAATTACTTCATTTTTTTTAATCATAATATCAAATATACCATATGATTATTTTTTGGTATTTTTCTGAATATACCGATTTTTGAGTGAAAAGTGAAAAATGATGATTTTTGCAAAATTTCATTTATTTTCCTTAAAATAAGTGATTTAAAGTCTCATTATATTTTGTATTTTCATTTAAAGTTATATAATATCTATTTAATTAAACAAAATATGAAATGTTTCATAGTAATCAACATTATATTCGATTTTGGTATATGTTTATTTTTATGCTTAAAAACACAATTTTCTAAAAACAATTTTTCCTTGCGTTTTTCACACTTATATTAAAATTAAATTCTAAAAATTATAAAAATTCAATATTGAAAAATGGATTAAATATTTGGATTTAGTAGATTAAAATTTATAAATGAGATCAATTTTATTTTTGGCCATTATGAATAGTAACTATGGTAAAAATGTGTCAACGTGGTAAAGGGTAAATTGGGTTAATTAAGGTGAGAAAATTAATAAATCCACAAAATATTATATTAATTATTATTGGATTATTTTATTTGTATCCTTATCACCGTAGCTTCAAAATTGGATTTTTTTGGATCCACTTTCTCATGATTATAACTTTATAATATTAGAATTTTTGAAAAATTACAAGTGTTCCACCCCCTCACTTATAAACGGTGACCTTCTCTCCTACATTCTACACACAGTTTGTGCACTCTATTTCATCCAATACCTACTCAATACACCCCGTACATCCTATAGGTTTTTTTATTCTTAAAAGACCAGCCCTAGAAGGATTAAGGTGTAAGAAAAGGGGAGATATATAATGAGATGGTATAAGTCATAACCAGTCTATTTCATGTTTATTTTTTCTTCTAAATACTTAAAATATTCTTCAAACATGATGAAATAATAAAATTAATATCTTACATATACTCAAATTTTATTATGATTATGGTAAAGCCATTTTTCATCACCTTTTTTATCTTGTGAGGAATGGAAACATCGCTTGTGCGTACTTGTGGACTATCACTTCTATGAAGTTATGGGTTTTTTTCATCATGAGAACACATCGATGGTTAAAATGACTGAAAAAATAAATAAATAATATATTTATTACATTATTATTATTTAAAGATAATATATTACTTATCTTCTAAATATTTCTGTCTGTTAAAAATTGATAACGTCGCTCATACGTATGTGTGGAATACCACCTCTATGAAGTGATGTGATCCATTTTTCATTTTCAATTTATAAATATGGTAATAAATATATAAATAATGTATAAATATGAAATTTATAACATATTTATGATTATTTAAAATTAAATTATTATCTACTTCATTTATTTTCCACCCATTATAAAAATGAAAACGTCATTCATGTGTACATACATACTACAATCTCTAGGAAATGACATGGTTAATTTTTGATGAACAAATTACATGGTTGATTTTAAAAGTGTATATAATTTATATATATTATAAATATAACATGTTTAAGATTCTTGATATAATTGGATTATAACCCCTTTGACCGGGATAAAAACACTGATGTGGTTTTAAGGTTATGAACTGAACGACCAAAAAATGTCCAACGTAAACTTAACCATTTTAGTAACTAAATAAAACTTAATATATATGAAATAAAAGGAATAATAATTATTAAATTAACATTAAAAAAGTTCTTAAGAAATTATTAAACTAATACAGTTTTATTATTTATGAGTTATAAAACATACAAATCTAGACATAACTTAAGGTAAAATATTTTTCAATAAAACATTATTTTAAATTATTTGTTTAAACTATTTTTAATCTATATAAAAGTTCTCCAAAATGTTTTAATTATGTTATTATTTATACATAATTTTTTTAAAAAATTAATTTTCAACTAATTTTGACTTTCTTTCTAAATTTTTAAAAGGAATGTTCGTAACATTTACAGTACAGATCATTTTGATATTTTTTTCCAAAGTAAAAATAAAATGTGTTTTAATGTATATGACTTGACCAATTTTTACCACCATAATAAACATTATTAATTATAAATATTCCTTTAAATGTTTACATATTTTTTTAAAATCAATTATTTCTTTCAATATTATATGAATTTTTAGTTTTAAAAAGTTTTTCTAAGTAAATATAAAATATTTCTCATATTTATGAGATAAAAAAATGTTATTAATTATAGGATTGAATAAAAATTTAAAATGGTTTTATGATTAATGTGTAACCTATATGTGTTTTACTCATGATATGGTTGTTTCAAATTTTATATGAATGATGGGTGATATCGATATAGTTCTCCAATGCATTAGGCAAGGTGATGGAGTTCACCAGTTATAGATTAATACTAAGATATATGGGAATTATTGGGTTAGTTAATTCCATTATAATTTTTCTTATAATGGTTATTATAATATTGAATGTAATCATATCTCCCCAAGGTTCCTACATTATATTATTATGATAGTTTATAAATGAGATCTTTTGATCTTAGAAGGTAATAAAATGAGATTATGTTTTTAACGAATACTTATGACCTTTTAAAAAAATAATGGTAAAATGATTGTTTTCATGGAAAGATATTCAAGAGTTTTTATTTTTTCTAATAAATACATGTGATTATGATTTTTGATTTATTTTTTCATATGAAACTCTTTATGAAATATATTAATAAATTAATCCATTTTCATGAAAAAGTAAATGGATATTTGAGGTAAAATGTTCATTGTGGAAAACAAAAATCTTCTCATATATTTTTCAGGTTTATAAATAGACTAATGAGTTTATTTTCTTGTCTTCCCTTAATGAGATTTTTTTTCTCATACCACATTTTAAAATGGTTTTCATAAAGATTAAGGATAGGTAGAAAATTTAATGAAGTATGAGTTCTAAATATTGTAGTTTCCTTGAATGAAGTAAGTGTATCTTCATAAAGAACATGTTTTGTGGAAAAAATGTATACTGTCTGTAGATGTACAATTTTTTATGAAATATTTTACTTAATTCTCTAAAATTCTAAAAAAATATCCAATAAATGTAATAAAGTGTCAACCTTGTTAAAAGTCATGTAATTATGGTTTGTTTAAGGTATGGGGTGTCATAGATGGTATTAAAGAAAAGGTTTAGATAACTTTAGTGGTTAGAGTGATGTTAAAAGAAATTTAAAAGTGATTCTATTTTATGGTTATATTATCATGAGATATATTTTGAAGATTTCTATATTGCATCATCCAATACATGTCTATTTAGAACAATTTTCTATTGTAGAAACATTGTAGTTGAAATAGAAATGCATTAGGACGATAATGAATTTATGAACTAGAAACCTAGAATGGTTCGAATTGGAATATAGTAGTTTGTAGCTATATTGAATCAAGAGGTGATGGGTAATAATATAGGAACCAATACAATATATTAATCGATTTATCCATATAGGAGCGTGTATATAGTGGAGAATTTCATTAAATATAACCCTTCATATTTTGTTGGATCCTTAGTACCAATTACAGTTGGATGATGGAATAATTATCAAGTGAGGATATTTAATGTTATTGGATGTTTAGAACATCTGAAGGAAACCCTTATTATTTACCACTTTTAAGGTTAAACTGATCAGTGATCCACTTTTATTAAGAGAAATAAGGTAATTGAATAAATTAATGACATTGAATGCACAATATTTAAAGATATATTTCATAAAAATTATTTTCATAAATTTATTCAAATTAGAATGGAAAGAAAATCCTTGGAGCTGATGTAAAAGGGGGAGGACTTTTTTGTCACCATTGAAGCTAATTTTACTAGATTGTACAAGTTTTCACCGAATTTCATTCTGAACCAAGATAGTAAAATTGATTGATTTTACTATGGACTAAATCCAAGATTATAAAGGGCTATTGATACTCATGAGTTTAGAAGTTATATAAAAATTGTGAGGTGTGATGAGAAAGCAGAGATGGAGTTTGTATACTTTTTAAAAAATAAAGATAATAAGTGATCCAAGTGATAAGAAATGAATAATAATTTATCAAAGAAAACTATAGGTAAGAAAATTAAATTATCCTCTTATGATAAGGGTGAAAATAACTATTATGGAAAATGCATTATGAAATATGAGAAGTGTTACAAGTTTGGAAATCCTAGACACATGGCTCATGACTGAAAAATAAGAGAGTAATGGTTATATTCAGAGCAGTAATGAAAAGAAAGCAGTGAAATATTTTAAGTGTAATGAGTTATTTCATTATGATAATACATGTACAAATTTAGTTACTCAAAGTGGGACTATTCATGATTAGAAATAGAAAAATTAAAAAAAGTATTTTTCTTTTACTAAGAAAGATTCAGGACCCTCAAATGAATTACTGACTGGTACATTACTCATTTATTCAGACTATCCTAATATCTTATTTGATTCAAGATCCAAACATTATTTTATATCTAGGAAATTTGAAATTAAATTTAAAATACCATATAAATAAATTTAGTCATAAATTTTGGTAAAAACTCATTAGAGGTAGTATAAAGGAAACAAGAATTTATAAAAAAACCATATTATCATCTTTAGAATGATTTTACTGAAAACCTTGTTGTGTTTATCATTATAGAGTCTGATTTTATTTTGGGTATGTATTTGATTTTAGTTTTTCATGCTAAGAAATATTTCATAGGTAAATAAGATATTTTTCATAATGAGTTTTTGTTTGTATATAAGAATGAATTCATACCTTTGATAATATATCAAGAATATTAGAAACTGATAAAATATGAAATTAAAATTTATATTTCACATATTTTTTAGAAGAAATTAACCATTAAAATTAATGATTTTCCATTTATAAATTAATATTTTTATGTATTTTATAATTATTTTCTTTATTTAATTCTTAATTTAGAGGTTGAGTTTACTATTGACTTAGTTCTTAGTGTTAATATAATTTTAAAACCTTCTCATCGAAGGGATTAAGTTGAGTTATAATAATTAAAAAAGAAATTATAGGAGTTTTTTGATAAAGGGTTTCATTTTCCCTAACACTTCTTTGGGTACTTAGGTTTTACTTTTTAAAAAGTACGGTTCTATGAAACTCTTCATTGATTATAGCTCACTCAATAACATCAATATTAAGAAAAATTATTTTTTATTTATATTGATGTTTTATTTGATCATATTTAGGGTTTGAAGTATTTTTCAAATATTTATCCTAGATTTTTGTATCACTATATGAAAATAAAAAATTAATAAATTATAAGGATGCTGTTATATACATGGTATGGTCATTATGAGTTTGCGATTATGGCTTACAGGTTAAAAAACATACCAACTAAATTTAGGGATACAATAAATAGAGTGTTCTATGATTATTTGGATAAATTTGTATCTATGTTTATCAATGATATTATGGAATAGTCTAAAATCTATGAAGATCATAATAAACACCTATGAATTTTTTTATAGACATTAAAAGAAAATAAGTTTTATGGAAAGTTCAGTAAATGTGAATTTTGGATGAAAAAAATTTATTTTCTTAAGAATATTATTTCTAAATATTATATAACTACTGATCCTATTAAAAATAAAGTGGTAGAAGAGTTACTAAAAACTAAAAATGTCACTAAGATCTAATTTTTCTTGGATGAGTAGGTTACTACCAATAGTTTATTGATAACTTTAGTCAATTATCCATCCCACTTATTGGTTAATTTGAAGAGGAGTTAAATATGTCTAGAAAAAGGAATGAGATGAATGTTTTCATGAATTGAAAAGAATATTGGTTAATAATCTAGTATTAGACTTTACAATAAAAAATGGTGGATTGTTTATTTTTAGTGATGTTTCTTTGAACTGATTTGGTTTTTATTTGACATAAAATTATCAGGTTATCACATATGTATCTTGTCAATTGAAACCCCATGAGTATAATTATCCTACACATGAAATTGATATGGATTCATTTTTTTATTTAAAAATATGGAGACACCATCTATATGGGGAGAAATGTGAAATATTTACTAATTATAAAATTTTAAAGTATATATTCACTAAAAAATAGATGAACATGAGGTAGAGAAGATGACTAGAACAAATTTAGGATTATGATTTCATAATTCACTATCATCCAGGTATAGTAATCGAGGTAGGTGATTCCATGAGTTAAAAATATAATGAATCATTAACTATGTTATATCTAGAAGATGATTCCTTAACTAATGATTTAATTAATATTCAACTGGAATTTTTGTATATGTAAAATTATTCTATTTTGGATTAGGTATCAGTATAGTTATCTTTTTTAGAAAGAATTAGATAGGTTAAAAAGGAAGATATTTGTTTTCAAGAAAGATTAGAATTAGTCAATAAATGCAATTATCTTGAGTTTAATGTTGATAAATAAAGTTTTATTAGATTTCGAAATAGGTTATATGTGCTAAGTGATTACCATTTGAAGAAGGAATTTTTAAGCGAATATCACAACTCTCTATTTTCTATTCATCTTGAAAGAACTAGGATGTATAGAGACCTTCATGAGTATTTTTTAGTTGGAAGGTATGAAAAAATATATAGTTGATTCTACTATAAAATGTTTTAATTTTCAGTAGGTTAAATCTTAAAAAAAACTACCAAAGGGGTTTATTTATCCTTTTTGAGCATTATAATGGAAATAGGACAACATATACATAGACTCTATGGGGGTATTACCATAGAAATCTTGAGGTAATTATATAATTTGGGTTATTGTTGATCATTTTACTAAATCTATGCATTTTTTTCCTATTCGAGATAACATTACTTTGGATCACATTACAATAATTTATCTTAAAGAGATAGTTAGATTTCATGGGTCCCTCTCTCTATTTTATCTGACCATGATCATAGGTTTCCATCAAATTTTTATGAAAGACTTCAGATTTTTATGGGAACTAAATTAAATTTCAGTACAACTTTTCATACTCAATATAATGGAAAATCAGGGTGTAGAATTTATACTTTAGAGTATATACTTCAATATTTTTCATTTAATTTTAAGTTAAGTTGGTATCAATATTTATCTTTAGTTGAATTTTCTTATAATAACAATTTTTATTCAAGTATACAAATGGAAGCTTTTGAGGAATTATATGGAAAATGGTTTTGGACTCTAGCATGTTGGGAAAAAGTTGATGAATATAAATTTCTAGGACATAAATTGGTAGAAGATATGATTGATATGTTAAAGATAATTTAGAAATATATGAGTATAGATTTAATTAGGTAAAAGAGTTATATATATCACATGAGGAGTGATATATCATTTGAGATAGGAAATCATTTTTTTCTTAAATTATCTCCATTGAAAAGTGTTATTAATTTTAGTAGAATGGGAAATTTAAGACCATATTTTATTGTTACCTATGAAATTATATAAAATGTATTATTATTTTCTTATAGGGTATCTTTACCATTTATTTTATCTCAGGTGCACGATGTGTTTGATGTTACACTGCTAATAAAGTATATAACTGATGCATCTCATGTTTTAAGCCCTTAAGTGGTACATTTAGAGAAGGATGTCTAT
Source organism: Viscum album (assembly GCA_963277665.1). NCBI lineage: Eukaryota > Viridiplantae > Streptophyta > Magnoliopsida > Santalales > Viscaceae > Viscum > Viscum album. Next base: position 66,290 of record CAUJRU010000513.1, read on the forward strand.
TTTGAAGAAATGAATGTTCATATTTTGGAAATAAAATATTAATTACTGTGAAATGAGTTGATTTATAAGGTTAAGATTTTATAGAATAATAACATGATTGAGGAAGCAATATGAAAATCAGAAAATGTTATGGAAAAAAACCCTCAATTGCTAAGTAATGAATAAAATTATGAGGACACAATTTACTAAGAGGGAGAGAATGTGATAAACTAGGTAATACGAAAAATAAATCAATATTATGATTTATATGTATTCATTTTATTTATTTATATTCATCATATTTTTATAAATAATTTTATAAATGTTTGTAGTTGAAAAAAGAATAGTTTTGTTTAAAAAAATTGTTTTTACATGAATTACATGGTTCCAATTAAAAAATAAATTTATTAATTTTATAAATTTAATTTTATGAAAAAGAATTAATTTTTAGATTCAACATATCAAATATAACTTAGGATGAATTTTTTATATTTTTATGAAAATATTGTTTATTGAGTGAATGGTGAAGAATCTTTAATTTTGTAAAACTATCATTTATTTTCATTAAATTAATTAATTTAGAAGTATAATTCTATTTTATATTTGGTTTTAAGGTAAAATTAGATAAATTTGATAAAATATAATCCAAAAAATTCAATAATAATCAATATTATATTTTATTTTGGTGTACGTTCATCTTTATGCTTATTCTAAAAACTGGTTTTCATTGTGTTTTACACACTTATATTAAAGTTAATTTCTATAAATTCTAAAAATTTAATCTTTAAAAATGGATTCCATATTTTTAATCAATATGTTTAAATTTATTGATATGTTCAATTTCATTTTTGTCTTTATGAATAGTAACCATGGTAAAAATGTATCACCACAGTAAAGGGTAAATTTAGAAAATTAAGGTAAAAAACTAAGTAATAAGGTCAAAAAACATTATCTTAATTTTTTTACTTTATGATTTTATTTAAACCATTATCACATTATATTTTAATTTTTAATTTTTTAACCACTTATCTATGATTAATAATTTTTAATATTTAATATTTTAGAGAAATTACAAGTTCCCCACTCCCCTCACTTATAAATGGGAACCTCCTCTTCTCCATTCCTCACACATTTTGAGCACTATAGTTCAGTAAAAACCTTTTAAAACCTCTCCCAAACATCCCTATACACATATTTGGGTCTTGTTATTCTCAAAATACCAATCCTATAAGGCTTATTGTGTAATCCAAAGGGAGATATCTAATGAGAAGTTATAAGTCCTAATTTACCTATTTCAAGTTTATTTCTTCTTCTACCCCATAAAAATATTCTTTAAACATGGTGAAATAATAACATAAATATATTAAATATATTAAATATTATTATTATTATTTTAAAACCCTTTTTAATTATCTTTTCCATCTTATAATAAATATAAACATCTCTCGTGTGTACGTGTAGACTACTACCTCTATGAAGCGATATGCTTCATTTTTTATCATCAGATCAAATGGATAGTTAAAATTATTAAAAAAATGAATATATATTAAATTTATAACAGGATTATGATTTTTTAATGATAATATTTTACTTACCTTTTTACAACTTTCGTTCGTTATAAATTAACAACATTACTCACGTGTACGTGTTGAATACCACCTACACAAAGAAATGTGATCCATTTTTCATTTTCACATTATAATAATGATCATAAGGATGGATATAATGAATATATATTAAATTTATAAAACATTTATGATTTTGGAAATATAAAATATTATCTAATTTATTTATTTTCCACTTTTTAGAAAATGAAAACATCACTCATGCGTATGTACTGACTATCGTCTCCATAAAATGATGTGGTTCATTTTTCATGACCGCCTTAAATGATATGTTTTAAAAGTGTATCTAATGTATAAATATGATAAATATATTTTTTTTAATATTATATATATAATTTCACTATAACCCCTTTGACTATGGTCAATGAAATAATGTGGTTTTAAGGTTATAATCTAAACAACCTCAAAACATAAAACATGAAATTAACCATTTTATTAACTAAATAAAATGGTAATAAATGAAACAAAAGGAATAATAATTATGAAGTAAACATGAAAAATTTTCTTAAGAAAGTATAAAACTAATATAGTTTTATTATTTAGGAGTTACAAAATGCACGAATCTAGACGAGACTTATGGTATGATATTTTTTCTTTAAAACCTTGTTTTCAATTATTTATCTAAACTCTTTTCCCTTCATATTCATGTTCTTAAAAATGTTCCAAGTATGTTATTATTTATATATAAAATATTTTTAAAGGTTAATTTAAACTAATATTTAATTTATTTCTAAATTTTTATAAAGTAATATTTTAAAAATTTACCATACGATTCATTTTTTTGTTTTTTACCAAAGTGAAAAAAATATTTTTTAATGAATATGGATTGACTATTTTTACCAATTTTATATCAATTAATCATTATCAATATTCCTAAAAACATTTCTATGGTTATTTTCAAATAAATTATTTTACATAATATTATTGGATTTTTTAGTTTTAAAAAGTTTTTCTAAGGAAATAAAAAAAGTTTCTCACCATTAACTGATTAATAAAAGTGTTATTGCTTATGGGATTGAATGACAATTGAAAACAAGTTTTATGATTATAGTGAAATATAATGTGTTTTATTCATGATATGATTTTTGGAAATTTTATTTGAATGATGGGTGAACCTGATATAGTTCTGATGATGGGTGATCCCAATATATCTCTCCAATGTATTGTGTAAAGTGATAGAGTTTACCAGTTATAGTTTACTAATAAGAGATATGTGAATTATCTGGTTAGGTGGTTCTATTATAAGGTTTCTTGTAAGGATGAATTTATGGATAATAACCTATGGTTCCTATATGATATTATTTCAATGGTTAATAAAGGAAAACCTTTGATTTCAAAAGGTAATCAAATGGTATTATGTTTTAAAGTAATTTTTATGAACTGTTTTTTAAATAAAGGAGAAAAGATTGTTTTAAATTAAGGATTTTAAGAGTTTTCATGTTTTCCAAGAAACCATTATGAATATGATTTTTTATTTATGTTTTAATGTGAAATGTTTAATGAAAGATATTAAGTGATTAAGTTTTTTTCATGAAAAAATAAATGGATATTTGAGTTCAAATGTTCATTTTGAGAAAGAAAAACTTTCTTATAGATTTTTTTGGTTTATGAATATACTTATGAGTTTATTTTATTTTATTTCACTTAAAAAGATTAATTTTTATCATACCACTTTTTGAAATGGTTTTTCATAGGGCTTAAGTATGGGTAAAAAATTTAATAAAATTAGATTTTCTGATATAGGAGTTATCTTTAATGAAGTAATCGTATCTTTATAAAGAACTTATTTTAGGGGAAAAATGGATAGTATGTTGAAATATATACTTTTTATGAAATGTTTTACATAATCTATATATATACTAATCTTAGGTTTTTCCACTACCACGTGTCACTCTATTAATCCTCCACATCCCATTTTCTATACGTTTCAACCATGGATGCCTCCACAACCCTCCATCGCTCCATTACTCTACCATGCTCTCCCTCCCTCTCCCGCACCCGCTTCCCCTCCCCATCGTAGTTTTCCTCACGATTTCCCTTTTCTCTTCTTCCTTCCTCACCATCCACCCCCTTTCAATGCCTCCTATATTCGCTAACCAAATCGCAGCACCGCACCGCATCCCGTATTCCCTCCAAACTAGGGTTTTGCTTCTAGTATCTACTCCCACAATATTCATCACGGCCATCCTCACCTCTTGATCTCGCCTACTGTTTCTCCTCCAGAAAATCTCCAGACGAACATCCTCGGCTAGAGATTGAGCTGTCTACTTCTCCTCCCGCAAACAACCACCTCTTATTCCTCCTATACTGTTCCCATTGTCTTCTTATCCTCTGGAAAAAATATTTATCCTCCCTCCATATTTGCAAACAAAATCGTAAATTTGCATGACCTCAACTATTCCCTCCAAACAAGGGTTTCACTTTCAGCTTCTTGTCTCACAAGATTCATCGCGACCTTCCTCACCTTTGGATCCCACAGAGTGTTTCTCCTCCAAAAAACCTCCAGATGATCTTCCTCGGTCAACTCTTCGACTGATACTAAATTTCACATACAACGTCTTTCCAGTGATGCTTCCATTGAAAGAAGTACATAACCCTACATCCATCAACAGTAGAAGCTGCTCTGAGAAACCCTAAGCTCATCCTCTAATTTCCATCTGGTATGATTTATTTCTTCTAATTTATTGTCTTCATTGTTGTCAGATTTCCTTGATTAGGGTTTAGTTATTTTGATTTATTTAATATGAGTTTATTTTATTTGTTACTTATTCTTATCCAGTATTATCGTTTCATTCATTTACTTTTTCCTCAATACCTTACAGAAATCCCCTCTGATCATGGAAGCAGTTACCTAACTGCTACACATAATTTCTATCATACGGTTAGAATCTTTGAAAATATAGTACATAAAGAAGGGCTGATAGGTAATTTTCAATATGTCATGTTACTATTTACCACACCAAATTAAGTTTTCATCTATATGCTTTTTTTTCATTAGGTATGATTTCTTTCTATCAATTTATTGTCTCCATTATTGTAATATATCCTTCCTGATCACTGAAACTCTTTCATGGTATTTTTCAATTGATTCTAATGAAGTTAAAATTAAATTTTGAACTTTTGAATGTTGATCCTTAGGTTTTGGCATCTGCAGAGTACATGGAGAAGACCAAACAACTTAAACATGCATTTATTGTTGCGATGTCGGGGCCTTTTATAGTAGTGTTTCTCAGACTATAACTTCACCCCCATGAAGTGATCAAGATAAGATTCTAGATCTGACTATAATTCCATGATTTTCATTATCCGCACAACTGCATCCTTAACTATGGAATATACTCTATGAAAACAATACTTTATTAAAACGATTTTGTCAATATATTTGTACGTGAAAAGTTTTTTTATTGAAAAATGAAAATGAGATAAATAATTGTGTTTTTCCAATGTATTGGTGCTTGGTTTTCCCTTTTTTATGTGTACAAGGCTCCACTATGATGGGTTGTTCATTTCTTGATTTCTCTATTTCACATGTTACAAGTTTATTTGTCTGTAACCTAGAAGATTCTCTGGTTGGTTCACTGAGATGACTAATATACTGTTTTGATTATGACCCACATTATTTCACTTTTCAGTTTCTTTTTTTAAAATTGAAAATGCGAAAGAATGATCAAATGATTGTGTTATGGTAATCGAAGGATGAAGTCATTTATTTTTTTGTTCATACGTGTAGTATGTTTGCTGAATACATATGTGTTTTCATGAATATAAATGCATATATATTTATTATCAATTTTTTTTTCTCTACCATATTAATTTTGATTTATTTTTAACTATTTTTTATTTACTTAATACAGAAAAAATATAGGGTTAAGAAGAAAAAGAAATATGCATCCCAAGTACACTTAAGGCACCCTTTTTCTCGAAGGTAACTTTTTGGCATGTTCATTTGTGTCTTATTACCATACTATAACTTTTATGTTTAGATGTTTCTTTTCTAATTATTTATTCTTATGGTTGTCCATATTGAAATTATTGATAAATATTTTCATACAATTATCTAGATTAAAAAAATTGATATTCCATATTCTATTATTACTATTTTTTTTGGGTTCACTATTAAGCAGTTCATTCATTATGCTTACTTGGCTGGTAGTAGACTAATAATTCTTGGGTTTAATATTTTTTCTATATGAACTCTTATATACATGTCTCTTCTTCTATATTTTACCTTATTAAACATTTTGGTTCTGGTTGATTGTTGTATATGAATGGTCATTTAAGTAGTTCTATTGATGCTAAGGGGGTGCATACCAGGAAGAGCTGGTGACAAGTCTTAATGGACATCGTATTGAATTCAGTCAAGTTGAAGTTCAAGAGGAACAACAATCCACACTCAATAGAAACAAGATGTGGTGGTTCTTACTCTGAATACTACACCCGTTATTGGACTGGGGTTGACCAGCATGAACTCTCCATCTTTGGACAGGTTAACTGCAACACCTATTTTGGGTTTTAAACCCTAAAAATCTTGTCCCTTATCTTTTATTTTAGTTCCTTTAGTTATATTACTATTTAATAACATGTTTGTTTGTGTTTTATTGGTAGGAAAAAAGCTTGACAACACCTCACATGCCTTTTAAAGATCGAATCATACTGTTTTCAGAAGCATAAACAAACATCCAGGTTCATGTTTCAAGGTTCTTTTCAATGTTTTTGATGATTTCCACTGCCCTCTATAAAAAGAATCATTGGCGTGCTGTTGTTGTCTTCAACACAGGTTTTTTGGTAGTTTAAGATATTTTCCTCATTCCATGTATATGTAATTAGTTAATGATTTCAGTAGTGGTAAGTCACTCTTGCTTCACTTTCCACCATCCATTGATGTTAATGATAATGGTCCAGTTTCAAACCTTATATTCCTATAGATGGATGCCCTGGGACAATTTTAAATTTGTTGGTATCATAATTTTTTTGTAGAATCTATTTGAAGTGTTTTTCCTGAACTGTATTATATCAATGTGTCAACAACTCTATAACTGGTTACAGGATGCTAAAGGAAAAGATGTGGATCTTTGAAGATTTCAACGGAAAGGTCCTATTGACTGTCAATGTTTCTTCCCAATGGTATGGTTTATTAATATTTTTAATGACTTACAAATGCGACTTTCTTTATATGTTATTAGCTGGAATGTAATAGTAATTAAAAAACATAATTAATTGTCCTCCATTGATTTTAGTGGGTAGTAAAATCCAAACTATAAAGAGTTGAATAAATTATATGAGAATTACAAAGATCAAGGTTTGGGAATTACATTTCAGTTCTCCATATGCATCTCTTTATTTTAAGGCACTCAATACATGGAGATTTCATATTTCACCAAACCCGCTCTTATAACCCTCTGCATTTCATTTCTCTATATGTGTTACATTTACATAACCTTATATGATATTGATTGATTATTTTTATTTGACACTTTTTATGGTTATTCTGATGAGTTTTTACCATTATTTTATAACTTATATGATTTATTTTCATAGTTTAATATAATCTTTATATTTGATAATTATCTCACATTTATATATTAATTATAGCATGTATTAAAAAAACAAGAAATTTTTTTGTTTGTAGTTGCTGTATACATGACTTGCTATTTTTAGTTGTTGTTTGTAGTCTATTTTTAGTTTCTATAAATAAATGGAATTGAGTCTATTTGAGTCATTTATAAATGACTTCATTTTCTTAATTCTATATTAAAAGTTGATATTGTTTTACTTCTGTATACATGAATTAATTTTATTAATTCTATATAATTATATTTTTAATAAACACTGTTAATTTTTAATTCACATTTTTATTTACATGTTCATCAATGTTACCTGTGTAAAAATGATGTTGTTTATAGTTGTTTATTTTGTCATGTACATAATCTGAATCATTTTCACCTATGAAAATATTCCAATATTCTCCTAGATCATCCCGATGGTGATGTTCCAAAGGAATAAATCAACATTGTATAGAATGGTGATACTTATTCTCATGCTACAATATTATTCAATTTGTCTTCATCTCTTTTAGTGATTTAATATCATGTTGTGAGGTCTTCTCAAGTGGTTGATGGATTTCTCTTGAAGCTGCATAGCATCAGTGAGTTTCTCCAATTAGTGAAAAAAATCTGGTATCCCCTCTACTTACCCAGAATTGATCTATTCTGGAAAGCATTAAAACCCACAACCCAGCACCCTTGGCATTGAGTGAAGAAGGTAGACATTAAAATGATCAAGAAATGTCACCGCTGATTGATTTTATGGAGAAGGCTTAAGTTGGTGTAGGTTTTGAAGCAACTATTATTCCTTCATTTATGCAACTCCTATTTCCATTATAATTTTATCAAGATTTGTTTTCAAATGTAACCTTAAAATCTCATGTGTAGATGATTTAATGAAGTCACTTAGAGGTGATTAGAATGACCTGAAATAGTGATGTTTGTTTCTAGATTTCCTATTAAAATAACCACTTTTTGAATAGTGATGTCTATTTACAAATTTCCCATTTTATTATTATACATGTTTCATTTCAGAAAAAATGCTATCCTATTTAATGATATCTCATATTTTTCCCCTTACAAAAAAGAAGAGTATAATGCAAAGCTATCATGCAGGTTTGGGGCTACAATTCAACCTCATGTCACATATATGCATCTGAAGATACATATGTCAGTTGTTTCTAGATCAACGTTCTTTAGTCGCAATGACTATGAATCATGTAAGGTAACATAATACTTCCTAAATGTTGATAAAACTATGTTTCTTCATGTTTTGTAATTGGGTTTTTAAGCATTATGTACAGATTCAAATCTTATGGATGGAGAACTCAATAAAGAAGAGTGAAAAAATCGACTGAATTTGATAGCTGTAATTGCAAGGTAATACTACATTTTGACCATTTCATATTTTCTTTATATTTTATTTATGCATTATTTTTTTACATTCAAAACTGTATTAGACTATTCTATTTACATTAGGGTTAATGGAATATGTTTACCATGTTTTCTAAATTAGCCTCTTGCATAGATACTACATAACATCTGTTCGATGTTTATGTGTTTTCTCTGATCTATATAATGTTTAGAACATCTATTTTGTGTGGTTATTTCACATATTAGTTGAAAATTTTTCTATTCCATATCATTTGAACATTTTTCACTTCCAATATAATTTTATTTTATCATATCTATGACATATCCACAGTAAATATACTGGTTTGACTGTTTCATACTTTTTTTTTCATATTTGATCATAAAAACACCATTGTAAATTTCATTTCTTCTAGGAAAATGATTAAAATTTATTTATTTTACCTAATCTTTTAACAAATTATTTGGACTTTTATTTTTACTACGGTTTGTGTTTTTTGGGTGGGTGTCCTCATTTCCCAGATTCAGTTGCTACTTCGCCCCTAATCATGAAACCGCATACCACCTCTTCTTCTCTGGAGATTGGGAAGGATGGAATCAATCAAGGGAGGGCAGACCTGTTTCAAATTTATATTTCCAGGTATGTGTGGAATTACAGGTTGAAAAACATGGGTTTCTGGTGGAATTGGGAGATTCAGTTGTGTCCTTCGAAATGCTACAACCAAGAGCTATCATTTGGAGGAAATTAAGGTATGTGATACATAGGATATGTCTTTGAAGGAATGTTCCCATTAAAGGGATGATTTTAAATGGGTAATTTTGTTACATAGTCACAAATATTTTTCACATTTTAGAGTCAAGGAACCTTGACTAACTAGAAAAACCCACTCTTGAGTTCCAAGTTATCATGTCGGTGTACTCCTCCATTCCTTTTAGAGTCATAACACACTACTATACTAAGCATTAATTAAATATGTATAGTGGAAATCATATATTCCAACCATTACTATATCTCTAAATCTAATTGTGTTATGACTAGAAAAATGATCAAGGAACCTTGACTAACTAGGTGATATGATTTCCCCTTTTTAATTTTAGGTTGCATCGAGATCACTTTGCAATGCTTAGATTGGTTGATATTTTTATAATTCGAATTCTTGTGTAGGATTTAGAAGGTTAGAATATGAGAGTGAGCATTTTATAGAACTATTCAAGGTACGATTCCTTTATTTGAGAACAAAGATTAAGCGCTTTTCTCCTTTCTTAATCTCCTATTGTAATTACATATAATAATGTTTACACCTTTGATAGACTATAACATGTATTCTATTGTATTTTTCTGATGAACATGGAATATACTCAAACTGTTAAAGAATATTGTTAGATAGAGTAATTATGTTTTTCATATTCTGTATAAATTTACTATGTTACAACTATTTTTTCTTTTTTTGTTTATGTATCTCTTGAAAAAATTTAGAGCGGAACATGAAATTGTTGAATCCCCTGATCAAAACCCTTTCTTCTACTTAATCCTTTTCTTATATTGATTTTTTGATTTTTTTAAAGAGAAATATTTTATTCTATTCAATAATAAAAATAAAATTTTAACTACATCATTCTTGGAATGAATGTGACCATGTCCCCACTATGGACAAATTGAATACTATAATTCCATTGTTAATGTTTAACATTTCATTCTTTCTACCTTTTTTTGTGCATGTTTTTCATATTCATCTCTTGAGCACAATTATCCTTATGTCATGCATGGTTATGATTATTATTCTGGGATATATATCTAGGAGGGGATTCATGAATTTTGTGGAGGGATTTTGGAACAATTTTTTCATGAGTAAGATATTTTCTTGGTGTATTTCCTGCTACATTGTTTCACTAATGTTATATGATTTTCTTTAGTATACCCTGTTGGAATATAAGTTTCCCATAAATTGAATGGCACTGTTTTAGTATTAATTCTATTTTTATATAATTCCTTTATATTTCTAATCAAGTTTGATATCTTCCAGTTTTTTATGATAGCTAAATAAATATTTAACAAATTTTTTCACTTATGATAACTGTTTTTAAAAATTTAATTGACATTAATTATATATACGAAATCTAGGTGAATTATTCTTACTTGTCTCCTAGCCATGCTTCCACTTCACCCTAAATTATACTACCTATCCATATTTATCACCTATGATAATTTTTTTAAATATATAATTGTTATCAATTTTATATAACAAATCTAGGTGACTTCTAACTACATGTCACCCAGCCACGCTTCCACTTCACCCTAGATTATGCATTTATCCCTCAAAAAAAATTATGTTTTATTTTACAATAAAGAAGAATGTCCAAAATTGTTTGGTTTTACATAGTTATTATGATAGGGACCCTGATAATTTATGGAATTTGGTTATTTTTTATGTTAAAACTATGTTCAATTTTAGTCTTTAAAATCATTTGATGAGTTTTATTACACTTTTAGTACTTTTCAATTCAATTTATCTAAGACCCATATTTTTATTCAAAGGCCAGGTGATTAGATACTATAAACTAGAGAGAAATAGTCCTTTAAAACACTATTTATCATATAATCTTAATTTGTGGCAATTAGTTCATGAATTACAGGGATTTAATCAAGAAGGAGCTACTTTATGTTTTTGTCACAATACCTTAGTCATAATGTTGTTTAAAAATCCTATTTCTATTGAAAAAGTGGGTACTAGGATGCTAACTTTTTTTTAGTAATATCAGTTGGAGAGAATGTGAAATTAATTCTTTTTATTATTTTGTGCCTTACTGTTTACTTATTTTTAGGAATACAGTACTGAATAGACCGGATTTCCCCACCGAAAGCTCCATCTACTCCACCCCAAGATTCACCAAGCTGACAAAATAAATGTACACCACGGAGGTAGGTTACTTTATTACCAGACACTCCATACAACTGTCTGCATTGGACTCGAATAGGTTCATACCATACTCCTGGTCACCCTCCACCCTCTCATCCAAGTATACCAATAGGTTTAGGGGCCCGATGGTCTTCACGGGCCACCAGATTTTCATCCCTTCCACCAACTGAATTTAATCATGGACAATCAGACAGTGTTTAAATGACCACAAATCATCCAGCAATATATTTCTAGATGTGTGTGGTAGGGGCCAGGGGTTTATATAGATATATATTCAAGGACACATACCTTTATTTCCAATGAATAAAAAAGAATTGAAAATTTTCCACTTTAGCTGGTGAATATTAGAGAATTGGTCTTGGTAAATGCTCCAAAGGGAAAGGTAGTATCCCATGTCATAAAAAATGATGTAAATTCATTTTCATTGATGTTTATGGTAGTCATGGAAGTAAAATGTAGTTCGTGGGGAAATCCTCGACATTCATCTGTCCACTGTAGACATTGTGTTTTGTAACATTGATTTATTTGTTTATTAAATTATTGTTCTGAATCATATGAAAATCTATTATGTAATGTCCTCCATTATTCTTCCATCACTGTTGTATCTCATAGTACATGTATGTTGTAAACATTACATAATTGAATCTGTTTATTGTTTTATATGAATTATCAATTAGTTATGTTTATAAATTTTATCTATAAAATAGTTTAATTTGTAAATTTCATGTTCAAGTCATCATTTATCCATTTAGTTGGTAATATTCTTCTACATGTCAATATACTTTCTTAATTCCCTATGCAATAAGACTATAATATTATTTTTTGGTTAAAAAAAACAATATAGATACTCAGAAAATTAGATGTTACATATGTTGAATGACCTAAATCACGTTTATAGGAAGGTATCCATCTAATGCATTGAGGTTTTTTAATCAATTACATGGCATAATTTGTAATCATGCACCATGTATTATATTGATTATTAAATATGGTGGTATCTATTTCTATTAATTAAAATTTATTTTTTTGTAACTTGTGTTTGTTACTTAGGTATTTGTTGTGTAGTCCCTCTACAATCATGATTGTCTTTTATGTTTTATACTATTTTAATTTTTTTATGATTAATCCACTTTTATTGTAATATAATTTACCACTATTTTATGTTTCCAATATATTCAATATAATTATTATTAATGCAGGGTTTCAATCCTATATACAAGGTGACAGGGAGGAGTAACACTAGATTTTGGAGAAATACACCATCATGAAAGACTGGAGAAATGACCTATTTTGGAATAGTATGTAGTTTTATTTTGTTTCAGTTGATAGTTTGTATTTAATTTTAGTAGATGATATTTTTTAGAGCATTGAAATATGTATTTTATTTGAGTAGTGGATCATGAATATTTATTGAATTGTAGATATTTTTGTAGAGCATTGTATAATATCACCGTGCGAATGCATGGGTGAGTACTAGTTATCAAATAATCTAAACTAAAAATATCCTAAAAATATGGAGAAAAAATCCTTTTATGTATACTATTATATAATCCCTAAATATAAATATGCATTAATAAAACACATGGATCACAAAGTCCTAGTGTCTTTGGAAAACTAGTTTTATATTACATCCAAAGGAACTTAAAACATGGAATCCTTATTTTATTCACCATAGTGGGATCATAAAATCCATTTGAGATCCTATAACTACATTGGATAACCTTGAGAATACTTAAAGAAAGGAGTGATCTAAAAATCATAGTAAGGTAATAAACATGATAAGGATACATACAAAAAGAGTCAAAGATATAACATGATATCATAAAAGAGAAGGCTCATGAGTAATTTCTTGGAATCATATCATAAAGAACATAGTATCATAAGATCATAGAATCATAGGAAATGTGGAAATAACATATAACATGATATAAAAATTAGTTAAGGCTAACTATCGAGGTAATATCATATGGTGGAAAAATTCCCACAATGGATTAGGTTTACTCCCTAATCCCACACATGAAGCCTCATGAGACTAAAGATTTAACCAATGCATTAGAGTGTTATATTATCACAAAAATTATAATACGTTCATGATATATGTGTTCCATATAAATAAATCCAATCATAATTCATAACATAATAATTATCCATGGAAATAAAATGGGTTTCATAATCTTGCTTAATATCATAATCAAAGGAAATTTCCTAATGAAGGTATTTGATAAATGGTCATAAGGAATGTATTTAGCCATCAAAGTAAGGGAGAATTAGATATTTATATATGTGAGAGACATATATACATAACTTAAAAGCATTAAATAACATTTAAGAGAGAGATAAAGTGAGTTAGAGGGATAAATTTCATAACTCGAAGGAAAGGGTGGTTTAGTTATATCCCTTACCTCAAGCCTGATTTGTCACACACATTATTTATCTTCCTAAATGATAAAATTATGTTAATATTTTAATTTACTAATAAAAAATTTCATTCTTATTAATAATTTTATTTTAATTTTAACCATATCATATTCAATTACTTAACCAATTAATTTTACGTCAAAATTTTTAACGATAAACGACTCGTATGACCAAAATCACTTTATTAAGTTGACTAAGGTGAAATAAATTACTAATTACTCACATAAAAAATTATAAAAATGACATAATTATAATTTTTATACATAAATTATACTTTTTAAACTAACCATAAAATATTCTTATAATAAATGAACTACGTTATAATCATGTAGATGGTAGGCCATACATACACATGAGTAACTTTTCCATTTTTTAAAGATCATTACAGAAGTAAAGTAAGTGTTATTTTAAATTTATAGGATTATAATTATATCATAAATATAATATTATTTATTTAAATACCGTTTCACATACCATCCATGATATGTGTTAATTAAAATGAATCACATCGGTTTGTGAGGCTATAGTTCATTGTACACATAAACAGTGTTATCATTTATTAAATGGATGATAAGGTAAGAAATTATATGATATATTAATTTTATATAATGGTTAATATTTTATGAATATAATATATAAATATCAAATTATTCATTATTACCTTCCATGTATAGTGTATGTGAAAAATGAATCACGTCGCTTCGTGAGGCAGTAGTCCACCACACACACGAGCAACATTATCATTTTTTCTACAAAATGGAAAGTAAGAAGGTATATATGATATTATAATTATATAAGTATAATTATATAAAATATTTAATATATAAATATTATATTCATAATTATATCCAACCATTAGAAGCGGTGATGGAAAACAAATTATGTTGGTTCATGAGGCGGTAGTCCGTTGTACACATGATCAATGGGTTGGTTTCCCATTTGTGGGAGGATGATATGGTTTTAGGTCATAAAATTAACATAAAAAAATATAAATATATGTAATATATTTATGTTATTATATCATCATGTTTAAACAATATTTAAAGGAAGTGGTGGAAGAAATAAAATAAAATGCTCGGTTAAGGATGTCACCTCTTCTTCGGATAACTTCTTTTGGTTTAAAACAAAATCCTTTATAGGTTGGATTTATGACCAAAAAAATGATTCTAGGATGATTTTATGGAATTATTTAATTTATTCAGGTTTTTATTTGATGAAAAATGGGTTTTTAAAGTGTGTAAAGGATAGGATAGGGGGTGTCCTTTTATAAGTGGGGGAGGGGACACACTTGAAATTTTTGAAAATAAAGAATTACAACCACATTTTTCCCTTGAAAAGAGTCTCCAAAATAGAAAATTTTATAACCTTATAATATATAAGGTCTAAAATGACCATAAAAAATTATTATACTTTTTTTTTAATTTTTAAACTTGATATTTTTAGTTTAATCCTCCCAGTAAACCCATTTTACCTTAATTACGATAAATAATTATTACTGTTTTATGTATTAATTATGGTAAAAAATTAATTTAAACTTATTATATAATATAAATTATTATTATTCCAAATATGGAATTTATTTTTCAAAATTTAACTCATAGAAGTGTCATATTTTAGTTTAAAATTAAACCCATAGACATTTCGAAAAAAAGTTTTCCAAAAGAATAAATTTCAAAAATTGAAAAAAATTTCATATAAAAATTAAATATTAAATTTATTCCAATGAACTAATTTGGATTAAATAATATATAATTTAACTAAAATTACTTTTAAAACCACATTAAAATAAAACTATTATTGTAAATTCATTAAACGAAAAGGCAATTTTTAATAAAAATCAGTGTTTTCACTATTCATCGAAAAATGAATCTTTTCATAAAAATACCAAAAATTTACCCCATGATAATTTTTGTATTATGATTTCAAAAATTAATTTAAATTTTTAAATTAAATTTTATAATATTGGTAAAAAGAAATTTTAAATTATGTGCACAAAGTGTGACTAATACACCTTTAAAAAAATACATTTTTTCAGAGAACATTTCTTTCATTTTCAAATGGTTCTTATTTTATTTATAATAAAATGATAAACATTAAATTTATATTATACATGTGTAGAGAATATTTTTCACAATTTATTTATTTCTATTCATTCCCTCTAATTTAACGGTTAGGTTATAATCACCATGTTTAAATAATAATATTTTAATAGGGTATCACATATTGTTTATAGCATGTGTTGCATGCATTAAAAGATATTGAAGAGATTGAATTTATTTAAAAGGAAATAAATCATAAAGTAGCAGGGTATTACATTATTTCCCCCTTAAATAATATCACCCTCTATATTTCACTTTACAAACTAAGGTGAAGCAGGTGAGGATACTTCTCATTCAATGCCTCTTTCGGTTCCCTAGTTGCTTCCTCAAACTAATGTTTTCTCCATAACACTCTAACTTGGTGAATTGTATTATTTTGTAGAAATTTTTCTCTATGATACAATATTTTAATTTTACGTTTCTCATATGTAAGGTATTTATACAATGTTAGCATCTCTGGATTTAATATATGCAAGGGGTCTGGTATGTAATTCCTCAAGAGGGATACATAGAACACATAATGTACTTGATAAAGGTTAGGTGGGAGTGATATTTGATAGGCCCCCACACTGAAGTGAACATGGATATCAAAGAGTCCCATGTATCTAGTAATAATCATTCCCTTCTTCTTGAACCTCATGAATTTATTCCATGGTGAAGTATTAAGAAACACCTTATCTCTAACATAAAACTCTAGGTCTCATAAATGATTATATTTAGAGATCTTATATCAAATTTTCAAAGATTTCATGTGACACTAACTAGTTTAAAACTTTTATTTAATATATTAGGAAAGATCATTTCCCATTAGCTTACTCTCACCAACTTCATTTCAGCATGTTGTAATCTAATACCACTTCCCATACTGAGCCTCATAAAGTGACATTTGAATGATAGAATGAAAAATATTGTTATATGAGTACTCTACTAGGAGAATGTGATGATCCCAAAATCATTAGAAATCAGTTAAATAATACCTCATCATATCCTCTAGATTTTGGACAGTTCTCTTAGACTGACCATCTGTTTGAGGGTGATTAACAACACTGAAACCGATTTATGTATCCAATTCTTACTGAAGGCTTCTCTAGAACCTTTAGGTAAGACTCATATCTCAATTAGATACAATAGAGAGTGAAACTCCATGTAATATTAACACTTACCTTATGTATATCTTAGTGAGTTGGTCAAGAGAGAAATATTCTTTAATATAAATGAAATGTGTTGACTTTGTAAGGCGATCGACTACCACCCAGATGGTGTTATTTCCTTTAGGTGTCATGGGGAGTCCTATGATGAAATCCATGGTTGTATTTTACCATTTCCATACTGGTATGGAAAACAATTGCATAATACCCTAAGACTTATGTCATTCAGCCTTGAATTGTTAGCATACCAAGCATCACGACACAAATTTCAAAATATCCCTCTTCATGTTTTCCCACCAAAAGTTCTGTTTCATATCTTTATACATATTATTTCTTCCTAGATTAATTGAGAAGGACAAGCTATAATCATCATCCAGAATCTCCCCCTTAATCTTTGGTTTTTATGGGACACATATCCGAGTTATAAACCTTATAAATATATCTTTATCAATGTTATAATCCAGAATATTCACTGCATTTTTCCGTATCACCTCATCATCTTTATAGGCCTCCTTGATCCTCTCAATATTGGATGGTTGAGCCATTAATTGAGAAAGGTAATATGAAAATAATTTTACTATTCCCATATCAATCCTTTGAAAAATTAAGAATATTGTATCCTTCTCAATTTTTATCGTTGATAAATTTTCCATCTCTTTTCTACTTGGAGAATCTACCACATTGTTTTCTATCCTAGGAAGGTAATGGTTTGAGTAGTCATGGTCCTTGATTAGATTTAAACCTATTCATTGGTGAATGTTAAGATCTTTATGTTTGAATATATATTTGATATTCTTGTTATCTGTATATATTTCACACTTCTCCCCATAGAGATAATGTCACCAAATCTTTAACATAAAGATCACTACAACCAACTCCAGGTTATGAATGGGACCGTTATGCACATGAGCTTTAAACTGCCTTGAGGAATATAATATCACATTATGATTATAAATTAGTACATATCCCAAAAACTTATTTTAAGAATCACTATAAACTATATAAATTTCCCACCTTGATGGAATTTATGTACCAGTGTAGTGATAAGACACTTTTTCAACTCCTTAAATCTCTCTTCGCATTAACTGGTCCAAAAAAATTATACTTCGTTTTATTTTGTCTTGGTTAGTGAGTTTTCAAATCATATTTTTTTCACAAACTGTTGGTAATACCAAGATAATATATGGAAACTATGAATATCCATTACACATGTTGGTCGAGTATAATCCTTGATTTATTTTGTCTTAGAATGGTCTATATATATAACTTTACTGGTGAAAATATTCTTGAAGAATGATAATTCCTTCATCCAGAACTCACATTTACTATACTTTGCATATAGATTTTCCTTTCCCAAATCCCTTAGAATAATATTCAAATTATCCTCATTCTCCTCCTTTCTCTTAGAGTATATCAAAATATCATTTATAAAGACTACTAATTTTTTATGTAATCCACAAAGACACTGTTAATTAAGTCCATAAAGATTTTAGGAGAATTAGTGAGTCTGAAAGGTATCACTATGAACTCATAGTGTCCATATATTTTTTGAAAGGTAGTTTTTTGAATATCAACCTTCTTCACCCTTAATTGGTGATACCTTGAACAAAGGTCTACCTTAAAGAAAAACCGATCTCCACATAGTTGATGGAACTAGACTTCTATCTATGATAGGGGATAATTGTTCTTTATGGTGATTTTTTTTGAGTTCACGATAATAAATACAGAGGAACATTAAACTATACTTATTCTAGAATAAGAGGACCGACACACCCCATGGTGAAGCATTTTAGCATATTAACCTTTCTCTAGATTCTCTTGTTACTACTTCTTCAGTTATTACAACTCAATAGTGTCCATTCTTTTAGGAGTCTTGGATATGGTTAGAGATCTAGGTATAAGTTTGATTGATAACCCAACCTCTCAATTAAGTGTAAAATCATGAAACTCTTAAAGGAATACATTAGTATAATCCCTCACAATGGGTATGTATTCAAGAATGATTATCTACTTTATCTCAAGCATTTGGGATATTTATGCTTTCTCATAAAGAAATAATATCCATGATTAAAAATATGATTCTAGGGGATATTCATTCTCCTCCTTACACTTGTACAAAATTAGAGTATGACTTGAGATGTGAATAGTGATATCACTCTTTCAATAGTTGATATTATCTTTATATAAGGATAAAAAATCCATGATCAAAATAGAAGCAAACTCCATGAAAGAAAGTATGAAGAGATTTACTATAAAATCCTGTCCAAAAACATTGATTGAGGGGGGGGGGGGGGTTATATACATGGGATGAAACCACCAATCAATTTTCTATTCTCACAAATAGATCAACCCCCATGTTTTTAGGTAGTTTATGAAAAAATCTAATAAACTTTAAATATATAAAAGAATGCATAGAACCAGAAACAAAAAGTATATTTAAATTATTTAATGAATAACTAGAATACCTGTCACCATATATTTTTCTGAATCCACTTTATCCTTAGTATTAGAATATTCCCTTCCATGTTTCCTTGGAGGATATTGTTGACGATTGTCTCCAATAACCCTTTCTTTAAGGAATTGGCTTGCAAAATTCCTGTGTTCCTTACAGTTAAAACATTGTACAATAGGAATAGTGTTGATCTGAACCTTATTTTATTCTTCCTCATTAGTGGAATTCTTCATCTCCCTATAGAACTGATTATCTTGATTCCCCTATTTTCCACAATTTATGGATCTTTCAATTCCATTTAGGAAGTTTTTAGGATTATTTATCCCACACTTTTGACAAATAGGATGTTGGGTTTCTTTCATTCATTTTATTTATCTATTGATGTTCCCAAAGGAAGCTCTATTTTATGTTCTTCTTTCTCCAATCCCATGATACCACTGAGATTCACCGATCTCCATATCATATTTAAAGGAATAATAGAAAATCTCTTCATAACTTTCAAAGTCTCAAATTGATAAATATTTTTATAGACTTATCTCTAACCCACTAAAGAAACGGTCCAACTTACTTTTGGAGATGATAAAAAAGTAAGAGGCATATCATGAAATCCTTTTAAATTTTGACTCATATACCCTGATATAATTGTCACAACCTGAACCTAACAGGGGATAAAGCCAAAACTACCCCAATCCTACCTCCATAGTCTAGAGGCTGGCGACCAGTGTCGAAGGAACAACTAACATAGGGAGGCCTTTTCCTAGACACCTACACACACACACAAAAACTCACAACCATATCAATGTAGAAGTACAAAGGATTAATAGTAAAATGATGAAATAGATATAATGTAAACAAAGCATTAAAAACCTCTAGGGTGTACAAGAGTACAAAATTTCAACTGTAAAAGTAAAGGGAAAAAATATAAGCCCAACCAGAAAGATGTCCCAACCCGAAAAATCTATAAATTAAAATACTAAGAGATACCAAGTCCTAATCTCTAATTTGTAACCACCATATGCGGTCCAAAGTACCAAGTATCCCTAAATCCTCTGTAGTCACTACCGACCTTTCTATCATCTGCATAAGACATGACACATGCTGGAAAATCTAATGAAAGGGTTAGTATACACATACCTAGTAGGACACTCCAGAAGCTGAATGGGGAGCAGTAAGAGATACAATAGGAATAAAAAGACAAGATATATAAAACATGATTCATCCCAACCCAAATAAAGTGAAAGAGTAACCCCATCAGATCACAAGGGGATTAACACAATGTGTAGATGAACTACACATTGAGTCTTTACCACCCGTAGCAAGATAGTAATATCATCCAACCATGAGAACCTGAACATAGAAAGTATGTGGTATACCCCATGCATATTTGAAACCCATGGAAGAAGAGTAATAAAATAAAAAGGTATGGACATATATGTGTGTATATATATATATATATGCTCATAAAAATAATCCCTACTGAGAGAGAAAGGGGATCTCTATCTCACAACTCAACTCTGGAAAAAGAGTCACAAATAGTTCTATAAATCCATCAATAATGCGCAACATCTCACATGTTTTCTTGAAAGTAATCATGTGAAGGACCATGCCTCACCACTATAACACACATATGAGGGGGTACAAAATCCAATTTGAAGACCCGTTACCTAGTGCATCAGGGTGGTTCCACTCTATAATTATCCACAGAGGACTCTCTCCCAAGTTGATGGGGGGTGGGGGGGGGGGTTCCACTCTAGTGTCCTGAGGAACCACACCCTATCTGATATGGGGGTTCCACTAGGTACGTATCCATAAGGGACCTACACCTAAGCTGATGGGGGTTTCAAATCTATAGGTCAAGGACCAGCACCCTGGTGCTATAGGGGGTTTCACTCTGGTCATCAAGCACCGACGACTTATCCGATATGGTGGTTTCACTCGATAGGTAGAGGACCCACGCCTAAGATGATGGGGAGTTCCACTCTATAGGTCGAGGACTCACAACTAAGTGTGATGGGGGGGGGGGGGTTCCACTTTGGTCATCGAGGATCAATTCCCAATCCGATAGGGGGTTCCACTTGGTAGTTAGAGGAACCATGACCATGATGATGGGGGGTTAAAATCTTGTGTATCTAGTGATCCTCTGCCTGATCACTGTCATTATTGAGCATCACATAAATAATCACCATTCCTTATACATTTCACACCATATCACAAAAGTAAAAATAGAGGGAAGAACTGTGTTCTACATGAAAAAGTATTCAGGATAGGCTACTCATATGCCAAAATATGATTTCAAACGAAGGAGATACGAAAGATTGAAGTTTCCTCAAATGAAAAAAATGGGTACACTACTTGTGAGGGGACCCACATGAAATGCAGTCATGCTCCATCACATGGTCATGTCCCTATTGGTATACAAATTTAAAACTATATAGGGATACATGGAATTTGTGGAAACTACATGGAGTGGCCATGATACTCGAGGTCCCTCCTATGTGCTTGGTTGTGTCTGTGTATCCAAGTCGTGTCCTTATACTCAAGTCGTGTCTGTATACTTTGGCACATGGTGTGCCTAGACATGCCCATGCCTGTGTAATCCTGAATTACACATCGAGTTTACCAGCATGAGGTGATATGGTGTATGGGGGTACCACATGACGTGTGACACATAGAGTCCACTGAAACCCTAGACGACACAACCATGGCCCAACATGTTGTGTGTTCTTCAAACTACATGGTGTGTAGTCAAGATTTTTCTAGAATATCAGATCCACACTCTACATGCCAGATCTGGTCTTCTTCCTTCATATTTGACTTTATATTTTCTTGAAATCTGTGTATCTTGTCACTTTTCATCATTTCCGGCCATTTGGTGGCCTGAAATCCAATCCCATCAACCTGTGGGGTTTTGACATACGTACCTTATGCCTCAGGTCCTTTCGCTATTGATAATTCAGATTTTGATTTTTGATAAGATCTACCATAACTCTCAAAAAAACTAGATCTATGCTTGATTCATTGATTCATCCCTCTCACATCATTTCATCACGATTATAGGGGTTCGATCATGCTTGGCACCGCCTGACAATGTCAAACCAAGACCAAGGGGTCCAACCAGTGAAGAAAACTAATAATTTGAGGGAATGGCACAAGAAAAAAATGTTTATCGATCATTTCCAAGAGTTATTGGATAATTATCAAGAACAAGGATATGAAGGGTTATAAAACCAAGGATTAATCAATTTAATCAGTACTAGGGAACATGCTAAGGCCACAATTGGCACAGATCAAAAGAAGATATTGATCTACTCAATCAATTTAATAAAAATGGGAATAAGACACAAATTTATGAGTCCTACCTAGAGATTAGATCATTATTCATTGAAGAACATGCTCTACAACTAATGAAGGAAGTAATTGTGTCTGTTGTGCTCTGATCTTCTTGGATCCAATGTTTCATCGTCGTCGGATGCGATTCACCAATAGAAGGGGATGAGGAAGAAATATCAATGGTCCCAGGGTTATGAGGATAACCCTATAAAATTATCCATGATGATATTATTATAGGATTATGATTAGGTTAAAATAATAAATTAATTTATTAATTTAATTAATTAACCAGCCGAACATACCGCCAACGAGCGATCTGTTCGAATTCCCCACACCAACTTATCTTAGGTCATACCTAGGGTAAAAATCACATTACAGATTCAATTATTGTTTCAGATTTCTGATATAAGATTATTTTTAAGATATATCCCATTTTTATAAGAAATTGTGTCTGCGCAATATACAATATATTAATATTTTTATAAAATTAATTTTGGCTACATTGGGTCTTGGAATCACACGTCATCTCAGCATCCGCCTCTGGAAATATATGTATAAATTTTTCAAAGTCTTACTAGGAAAAAGATATGTGTCTACATAATTCCCTACTTCAAAATATTTACCCCTAAAAATCAAAAATAAAAAAACAACTCAGGATACTGAGCCCAAATTTGGATCTCCCACTTTCATGTGCTCTCCTGCATGTTCCCATGCTTCCAATACACACAAACTAAGGGGATGATCCATCAATGTAGGGTCATATCCTAACAATACTTATTTTAACTGGGTGATCCACAAAGGTGGATGAATACTCGATGTATAGCTCACCCCAGTCGATGACATGTGTAGGGTTATTCACATATGTCCTTTGTTGTGACATATAGAAGATGACATGCACCCACTCCAACTGTGGGGGTAAGGTGTGGCAGTAAGAAATCTCACAAATCCTCTGTATGATCTTGAACGACCAGATAAACCTCGGGGATAAATTGACTCCCCAAAAAAACCTCCACAATAATCATCATGGGGAGACACTTAGGAAAAAATGTTCTCCTTACTCAAACTACAAGGTACTAAGAAGATGATCTACGTAAGATTTCTGCCTACTTTGGTCAATCCTCATCCACTCACAGATGACCTGAAACTTATCCATCATCACCAAAACCATCTCTAGGACCATATGAGATGTCTTTTTGATCTCTGTTCAGTACAAGGGTGACCTTTAGGGTCTCCAATACATGGTCTAAAAATGTTTCATTCCAATATTATAGTGGTAGATGTTGTTTTATGCAAACTCTACCAAGGGGAATCAATCCCCCCAACTCTGGAAAAAGTAAAACAAACAATCCCTTAGCACATCCTCCAACACATGTATAGTGCGCTCTATCTTCCCATTGATATGGGGGTGAAAGTATATAATCATCCTCAATTGGGTCTTGAATGCCTCTTGAATGTATCTCCATAACCAAAATGTAAACCACACATCATGATTAGAGACAATCGTTAAGGGAACACCATGGAGGAAAACAATTTCTCATATGTACAACATCCATATACTCTCCACCAAACTATACTCCCTGATAATAAGGAAGAGTGTTGAATTCATGAGTTGGTCAACTATCACCCAAATGGTGTCTTTTCCATTCACTATATGTAGAATCCCTGTAACAAAGTACATGGAAATTCCATCCCGCTTCCACTTTAGGATCTAAAGGGATATCAAAAAACTTGTCAAAACTTGGTGCTCAAACTTCACTTGCTAACAGATGAGGCATTGAGTGATGAACTCAATAATTATCCATCTCATGCTGATCTACCAAAACTAACACTAAAGGTCTCTATACATCTTCCCCACACCAATATGTACAAACATGGGAGATGTTTGGAACCCTCAAAACACCTCCTCCCACATCATGATTGGAACCAAAATCCATCCCTAGAAAATGATTATGTGATTCCATCATTTAGAATATCCATCTAGTGAATCCCCTATAGATATATAATCATAAAAGACCTCACAGTTGATGTCTTGTAGCTAGGACTCTCTCACATGATCAAGAAGCAAAGGAAAAAACACCACTGAATGAATAAAATTTGTACCCTCTTGCTCCACCAAGGTTAGCAAAAAAGAAGAAAACTACTCAAAAGCCTCCTACACCAAGAGATCTTGGGACTTCCTGCTAAGGGAATCTACCACTAAGTTTATCTTCTTTATAGTACAGACTAACTCAAATTCATAGTCCTACAAGAACTCCAACCGGGGTCATTGTATTAGGTTCAAGTATCTTAATGTGAAAACATACTTGAGACTCTAATTGTATGGGAAAACCATGAAGTGCTCCACCAGAAGGTAGTGCCTCTACATCCTCAGAGTAAAGACTACCACACTACAAAAAACAACATATTAGCAGCATTTTTTAGAGGTGGTTATGCAAAACCCCCTTTAATCATAAAATTTAGAGGTGGTTTACAACCCCCTCTATTTTTATAATTTTTTATATTAGGTTGGATTTTAGATGTAGTTGTGTGAATACAAACACTAATTTAATAATTAGGCACCCTATATTATTGGTTGGATTTTAGAGGCACTATATATATATGATTCGTTTAGATATTAGAAAAAATATATATATATATATAACATGGAATTTTTTTAATTGAAATACTGGGGGTTCACAACCCACTCAAATCACTTCAATTAGAGGGGGGTTTTGAACCCCTTCTAATTTATAAAATTAGAGGGGGTTGTGAACCCCCTCCAATATATAAAATTAGAGGGGATTTGAACACCCTCTAATTTATGACATTATAGGGGGTTCATGAACCGCCTCTAATCTCTTTGATTAGAGTGTTCTTAACCCCCTCTAAATTTTTATTTATTTTTTAAAATAAATCTCATATAAATTCAAATTTTATAATATATGTGTGTGCCTATGTGTGTGTATTAAATAAACATATTATATAAATGTATTTAAAAATTTTATATGGTTTTATAAATACTATTTGTTTATATTATGATTTAAATTATACATATATTATATTAAATACATTTTATTAGATATTTATATATAAATACATTTATATTATATTATGTATATAAATCAATATAATATTGACATAATTAAATATAAATACTATATATTTATATTATATGTTTTATATAATAAATATTTTATTATATATAAATTTATATATATTATATAATTATTTTATATATATATAAGTATACCATATAAATTATAAATTAATTTAGCACATATATATATATATCATTTAGTTATATTATATATTTCCAATTATATGAATGTATTTAATTGTATTTATATGTATATATAAATATAATTTTATAATTTTATGTACATTTATATATATTTATTTGTATAAATTGTATTTCATATAATATGAATTATATATAATATAAAAGCATAAACACATTATATAAATATATACATAAATATAATTTATTTAAAAAATATATCATATAAAAACCCACGCTTATAGTTTTTATAATTTATATTATTATAAAAATAAATATATTTTTAATAACATGTTTATGATTTTATGTTATATATAATTAATATTATATGATATAAAATTTATAAAAATAAATATATATTAGTGTACACAATATTATACTATTATATTTATTGAAATACAAATATATTAATGTACATAATATTATACAATTATATTTATTGAAATAAATATATATTAATGTGCATAATATTAAATATATGTCTT
Source organism: Viscum album (assembly GCA_963277665.1). Taxonomy (NCBI): domain Eukaryota; kingdom Viridiplantae; phylum Streptophyta; class Magnoliopsida; order Santalales; family Viscaceae; genus Viscum; species Viscum album. Next base: position 92,914 of record CAUJRU010000513.1, read on the forward strand.
GAAATACATTATATAAATATCTGTATAAATTTTATTTAATATAATATTAAATATATATAATATACATATTAATTATATATAATAAAAAAATTTATTTCATATAATAGTAATTATATATAACATAAATATTTTTATAAATTATATTTCATATATATATATATATATTTGATATAATATTAATTATATATAATATGATACAATTTATACAAATAAATATATATTAATGTGGATAATAATAAATAAATGTTTTGAAATAAATTATATAAATATATTTTTGAAGACATTATATAAATATGTTAAAGAAAAACTTAAATATATTTTTATATTATAACTAAGCATGTACATAATATATATATATATATGTATGTATTTAAGTATATAAATAATTTACATAAATATATTTGTATATACATAACATAAATAGAATTATAAATTATATTTACTCACATGTATACAAATACACATATAAAATATATAGTTTATATAAATGTATAAATTGAATATAATATAAATGTATTATAATATAAATACATAAATACATAATATAAAAATGTATATATTAATCTATATATATGTTATATATTTATATGTATTTAAATATTTATTGAAATATTATTTATTTAAATCATATTTATAATATATATATATATATATAATACGTACCCAAATTAGAAAAATGTATTTGCCTTAGTGGTGGAGGCACTGGAGAATTGACATGCAGGTCCAAGGTTCAAATCCCATCGGGCCAGAACATTACAATTACAAGGGGGTGGCTACTACAATGGAATTGAATGGGGGAGAGGAGGCATGGGCTATAGGGGAACTGAATAGCGTGGGGAATTGAACTAAAAAAGGCATGGTCTAGAGGGGAATTGAATTGGGGGAGGAGGCGTGTGGGGAATTGAATTGGGAGGAGGAGGTGCATTGGGAATTGAATGAGGAGGGGGTGGCCATAAGGGAGAATTTGAGGGGTGGAGATGGTAGGGAGGGCAGGGTATGGGTGGGAACACTAGTTTAAAAAATACACAATATTTTAAAAAAATATTATAGGAATTTTCAAAAACTGCCTCTAACATTATTCTCAATTAGAAGGGGTTAAACCCCCCTTTAATATTATTCTCAATTAGAGAAAGTTTAAAAAATTGCCCCTAATATGAAGCTTACAACTCAATTAGTGGCTGTTTAAAACCACTGCTAAAATGAGTTCATGATTATTGGGAGTTTAAACCCCCTCTAATCTGACATCTTTTAATGAAATTAGAGGGGTTTAAAACCCCCTCTAATCTACCACCACTAGTTGTGAACTTCTTTACTAGTGCTCAATGAAAACCACCACTAACACAATGCGGTGGGCACATTACCAACGATTATGGGTAACCACCTCTAATGTGGTTAGAAGGGGTTATAACCATTATAATCTAAAAAATAACCCTTTCTAATTGGGGAATTTTTTTGTAGTGCTAATACCAACTCTAGGTCATGAGTCACATAGTTCTTCTCATGGGGTCTCAACTACCTCAACCCATATGTGATAACTGCCTATCACTGCATCAATACTTAGCCAAGACCAGCTTCCTAGGCATCACAATACACTATATACTCCATGCCCTCCTCTAGTAGTCTCAATATAGGAGCACTCATCAGTCTTGGAATCAACTCCTCAAAGGCCATATGACACTGCTCAATCTAGGTTAACGACTATCCTTTCCACATCAAGGCAGTCGAAGGGGATGGAATCCTAGATAATTATACTAAAAACCTCCTGTAGTACCCCAAGAAAACAAGAAAGCTTCTCACATATGACATGATCTTGGGTGGATATTAAGAAAGCACTGCATCGATATTTGTTGGGTCCATGGCTAAAAGATAGTCAGAAATGAAATTCCCTAGAAAGTGAATCTCATGAATCCATAACTGAAATTTAGAGAGCTTACCATAAATTTTCTACTCTCAAAGAAAATCTAGAACCAACCTCAAGTGATCTACATGTTTCTCCTCTGATGCAGAGTACATGAGTATGTAGTTGATGAAGACAACCAACAACTAGTCCAAGTACAACTAGCAGACCATGTTCATCAAATCCATGAACATGGTGGGGGTATTCATCACACAAAAGGGAATCATTATGAACTCATAGTGTCCATAGTGACATCAGAATTATATTTTTAGAATATCATCCTCAAGAACCATTAATTGATGATAGTTGTACCTAAGATTAACCTTCAAGAACTATCTCTCTCCCTACAACTGGTCGAAGAGGTCATCAATCCTCAACGAGGGGTAATTTTTATTTTTTGGGTCTTGGTTCAGGTGACAACAATCCATGCAAAGCTACAATCTTCCATCCACCTTTTCACGAACATTACTAGAGCTACCTAGTGGGACCCACTGTGCCTGATGAAACACTTTTTTCAAAGGTCCTCCAACTGCAATCACAACTCTCAAAGCTCAGTAGGGGATATCCAATATTCCATAGAAGAGATAAGTGTGGTCCTAGGATGAAAGTTTATATAAAACTTCATCTCCCACCTTGAAGGTAGTTCCAGACCATCCTTAGGGAAGACATCTATATAACCCTACACAACTGAAAGAATCCAAATGCTTGATGAGCCTACAACATCAATGAATATACTCACCAACTAATGGGTTATGGGATATATCCTACTTCTCATAGAAATCAATCATCCATCTATGAGATCCCTATCACCCATAAAGGTGAATCTCATCCCATTAGTGCAAAGGCATTTAAATCATCTACAGTGACAGTAATCTGGGACCAGACCATGGAAAACCAATAAATACCCAAGATGACATCATAGGGTTCCATAGTGATGACAAAAATTTCACATGTGAACCTTTATCTACTAAGTGATGGCACTCACTACTAGAAGATAGAAGATACAGAAGAAGCATTCCCTATAGAAACCTCAAGACAAAGCTATTGGGTTAGAAATTCATCTAGGAGCTTTAGTTATCACACTAGGAGTATATAGATGAAGGAATGAATGGAAATTATGTCTATTAATACTAAATAAAGTTTATAATAAGAATATATTGTACCTCTAATCATCTCATATGAGGTGGGGGTCATAATCCTCCAAAGATTGTAGCTATCTGTGGCCCCTACCACTAATTCCTTGAGTCTGATGTGAGCTGCCTAGTGGTGGTGGTGGAAGGATATAATAGCATCTTACAGACCCCATATATAATTATTCTATGCTAGATATACCTCCCTAAGGACCACCCTACCCTATCCTGGGAGATCCCTAATCATGATGCTACCTCTGCCACAGAAGTCTTCCAGCTATATGACTGTGCTCCTTAGCATGTATGGTTGGACAGTCACGTTCCATGTGACCTCTCTCATCACAAGTATATAAACACCCATCTCTTGGATTCCCTATCCCTCTATGATTCCCCTAACCATGTTCATGAGCCTGATAATTGGGAGGTATTATTTGTCAAGATCCCATTGTCAGGTGACTACTAGATACTATAAACAAATCAACCCTATGGCACCCACTACCAACTCTAGCTACCTAGAGTCCCTCTGAAAGGAATATCTCTTTCATCAGTGCTTGATCTAACACCCTAACATAGGCGGGGATGCACAAGTGTACTACAATATATTCAATCTCTTTGTAGAGTCTTTTCTTAAACTTCTATACTCAGAAGTATCCATCCCTAATACTGTCAAGGGAGTACCGGGTAAGGTCTGTGAACCTCACTGCCTACTCATACACTCTCATCCCTCCCTATTATAGCTACAAAATCTCCTAAACATGAATCAAGTTAAAGTTGGAGGTGTAGTACTCCTAAAGAAAGATCTTATAGAAGTCGGTCCATGAGAGTGTTAACTTATCATGCATTTGGGTAACAAGACTTCACTAGTGCCCAAACACTCCATGGAAAAGGATAGATTCCAACACAACCACCCGATTTTTCAGTGTTTGGATTATCCTGAATACACATACCACCAAATGTAGCCAATCCTCTATTACCTGAGGATTTGTCTCACTGTGTAACCTCAACTACCTCTGGCATTGGAAGTAATGGAGTGCACTAAGCCTTCGTGCATCCTCAACCTTCCCAGCTAGTATAATATACTACTCGAAAGGTAGTAGTGGTTCTACCTACTCACCTAGAGGAAAATATCATAGGATGGACCCTGAAATGAGGAATATTTTCTCATTGAATCATTTTCAGGATCTGAAACTAGTATCCTGGATGGCTGTCATCATGAAGGAATCCTGGAATTTAATCAAGACATACCACAATCAGATGAGAATATATATATATATAACAATATTGGGGACCTTAATCAAGAAGGATATTCAAAGACTAAATCCTATATGATGCATGTACCATTTATCTTTGTAACAAATGTCTCGGTATACCTAGTCGACAAGTTGGTAGTGAAGGTCTTAGTGAATGGATACATTGACCACCCGTACCAACATTGGATTCACTATCCTGAGAGTTGCACTCAAAAAAATATGAAATTGTTTCCCTGATCCCCAAAAAATCATCATAAGTGGACTACTACAAACACTATACCAAGGATAGAACCAATCTAATACCAATATGTCACAACCCGACCCTAACCGGGGCTCGAGCCGTAAATAACCCAAGCCTGCCTCCATAGGCCAAGGGCTGATGACTTGTCTTGAAGGCACAAATGACATGGGGAGGCCTTTTCCTACAAACACACAGACACACACAACCATCTCAATAAAAAAGTACAGAGGAGAAATAGAAAAAATATGCTTCAAATAGAACGTAAACCAAACATGAAAACGCTATGGGGTTTATAAGAGTACGACAGTGCAACTGAAAATTAAAGGGGTAAAATACACACCCAACCAGAAATATGTCCTAACCTAATAAATCTGGAAAGTAAAACTTTGAGAGAGACTATATCCTAATCTCCAAGATGTGACCACCATATGCGATCTAAAGTACTAAGTATCCCTAAGATCCTCTGTAGTCACCACTGACTTGTCTGTCATCTGTATATGACATGACACATATGGGAAAATCCCATATAGAGGTGAGTATACACATACATAGTAGGACACCACAGAAGATTAAGGGAGAGTATTAAGAGATACAATAGTAATAGAAATAAAATAGATAGTAAACAAGATGCAGTTCATCCAAAAGAAAAGGAAAGACTAACCTCATCCAAGCACAAGGGGATCAACACAACGTGTAGATAAACGAAATGTTGAGTATTTTCCACCAATATCAGGAGAGTAACCTCATCTAACCATGAGAAGCTAAACAGGTAAACCACATGGAATACCCCACACGTCTTCACAACCTATGACATGAGAGTAACCAAATACAAATTTATGATTACAAATGTGTATATATATACTCAGCAATATAATCCAAACTAAGAGATAAAGGATATCTTCATATCACATATCAACTCCAAAAAAAGTGTCACCAACAGTTCTAGAATTTCATCAATGATGTGCAGCATCTCACACATCTTCTTAGAAGTAACTGTGTGAAGGTCCATTCCTTACCATTATGGCACACAACTGAGGGGGAACAAAATCTAATTAGAGGACCCAAACCCAAGTGTGTTAGGGGATTCTAATATATATGTATCCATATAAGAAACATGCCCAAGTTGATGGGGGTGTTCCCCTCGAGTTTCATGAGGACCTTCACCCTATCTAATAGGGGGTTCCACTCAGTAGGTATTTGTAGAGGAACTACACCCAAGATGACAGGGGGGTCCACTCTATAGGTCAAGGAACCAAACCCTTGTGTGATAGTTGGGTTACACTCTATTCATTGAGGACCTATACCCTATCTGATGGGGGGGGGGGGGGGGGTCCACTCGATAGGTAGAGGATCCACAACGAAGTTTATTGGAAGTTACACTCTATATGTTGAGGACTCACACCCTAGAGCGATAGGGGATTACACTATGGTCATTGAAGAATCACACCCTATCCGATAGGGGGATTCTACTCAGTAGGTAGAAGACTCATTACAAAACAGATCATGGTTCCACTCTAATGTCTCTGTTGATCCTCTACCTGATCACTACCATCATTGAGCATAAAATAAATAAGCATTGTCCCCAGAACATCTCAAATAGTATCCCAAAATTCACAATGGAGGGTACCATAAAATTTTATATGAAAAAAACTTAGGATATGCTACTCATGGGACAAAATCAGAGTTCAAACAAAGGAGATATAGAAGATTGAAGTATTCTTAAAAGGAGCCAAGGGGTACATGGCATGTGAGGGGACCCATACAGTGTGTGGTCCTGCTATATCACCTAGTTGTGTCCCTAGAGGTACATATATTTCCAACCGTATAGGGATACATGGTGTGTTGGGAAACTACACGACATTCCTAGTACACTCAACATCCCACCCATGTGCTAGGCCATGTTCGTGTACCCAAGCTGGGTCTATGTACTCAAGTTGTGTTTGGGTACTTTGGTACATGAAATTCCTGGACGTACTCGTGCCTATGTACTCTTAGATTACATACTGAGTCTACCATCAGGAGGTCAAATGGTGTGTTTTGTCCCCAAATGGTGTGTGATACTTATAGTTTGTTGAAACTCTAGTTGATATATCCAGGACTTCACACGTTGTGTGTTCTTTGAACTATATGGCGTATAGTCAATATTTTTTTCAAAATCACATATCCGCCATCCATACACCAGATCCAGTTTTCCTCATTCACACCCAGATTTTTCTTCACCCAAAATCGGTAGATCTAGTTTCCATTTATCATTTTTATCCATATGGTGGCTGAAAATCTAATCTCGTTGACCCGTGGGGTTTCATTGTACATACTGTATTCCTCAGGTCCTTCCGACAATGAAAATTCTACCTCTAATCATTGACACAATCTCCATTAACCCAAGAAAAAACCAGAGCTGTCCTTGATTCATCAATCTATCCATTTCATATTGTTTTGTCATGATTCTGAGGGCCCGATCGGGCTCGGTACTACCTGGAAACATCAAATCGGGACCTTGGGGTCCAACTGGAGAAGAATGCAAATCATTTGAGAGGGAAAGGAAAAAAGAACAAACATTTATTGGTCATTTACAAGATTTATTGGCCAACTATCAAGAACATGGATATTTAGAGTTAAAAACCAAATATTAATCAATTTAATCAGTATTTGGGTGGATGTAAAGGCCACCATTGGCCCGAATCAACGGAAGAGATCAATATACCCAATCAATTTAATCAAAATGGTTGTAATCCAAAAATTAACAATTCCTACCTAGATATTGGATCATTATTCATCAAAGAACATGACCACTAATGAATGGAAGAAGTCTCTACATTCACTATTCTCTTATCTGCTCTGATCCAAAGTTTCACTATCGTCAGATGCGATTTTCCAATGGAAGGAGAGGAGGATAAATCTCTTGACGGTCCCAAGGTTATGAGGCTAACTCAAGGAAATTTACCATGATGATATTCTTATAGAAGTATGATTAGGTTAAAATAATAAGTTAATTTAATTAATTTAATTAATTAACCAACTAAACGTACCACCAATGGGAGAGATGTATAAATGCCTCATGATGAATTATCTTAGTTTATGCATAGGGTAAACATTGTGTTCCGGACTCAACCGTAGTTTTATATTTTAGATTCAAGTTTCTTTTTAATATTTATCGCATTTTCTATAAGAAACCGTGCATGAGAAATATAGAACATATTTAATATTTTTATAAACTTAATCTCACCCACACTAGGCCTCATAATTGCACATTGTCTTAGTACATGGATTTAGAAATATATGTAGAAATATTTCAAAGACTTATAAGGAAAAATCCATGTCTCTACAAGAATATTCTTCCTTTTTCTTATGACTGAGGAACTCCCTCTCTATTTTAATATGGAGAGTTTAGGGAAAATAATTATTGAAATATATTTTATTGAAGTCTTCCCATTCTACATAATCAATATCTTATTTAGAATTTGTGTTCTTGATTAGTGTCAACCATTGATCAAATTCACCCTAAATGTGATAGAAATACCTCATAATTTTCTCTTTCTTTATGCATTAGAATATAAAGAATATCTTCTTAAGGGAGTCAAACCATTATTCAAAGATGAGGGGATTAAGATAAACAATAAAGGTAGGGGGACTTTATCTAAAAAAATACTCAACTTAAACTTGATCCTTATTAAGAGGAGTAGGGAATTCTTCATGATTTATGTTATTATTCATAGATTGATATAGTTGATCCAGTACTTCCATGAAGTTCTCAGCTCCCACATGCATGAGTTTTGACATATCATTGGGGAAATCCTCACATTTCCTATCAAGTTGGTTGTTGTCATGGTTTCTCTTATTTCCCACCTTTAACTAAAATAAATAAAAACATAGGATGAGAATAATTTAATATCCTAAAGTAAAACATATAAAATTAAATGAAATAATTCATGAATGATAAGTATGTTCAGACTTATTAGCCTCAAGGTTTCAATATAAATTATCTATATTAATTTTTCCTATTATGTTTTCTAACCTAATAATTCATTAATTTCCTTCTTAATTATTTTTATATTGTTTGTGAATTTCTAAAGAATATCCCCTAGGAAAATCAAACTAGGCATTCAACAAGGCCCATTATCTTGCACTAGGTGACAATTAAGTCAACCTCAATGTACCATTTTCAGGTTTATTACCCCCAGGTACCTTTTCTCCAGATCCACATCCACTTATAGTATACATATAGTGATGTATTTTCTTGAAAACAAATCACTCTATACTTCACCAAGATTCCATGATATTTTACTATACTTAGTATTATTATTAGAATTATCTCTATGGTTATCATTGAAGTTTTCTCACACTAGTTCAAAATGTTAACTAAATGTTTCCTTTGATGCCAAATATGGAAACCCCATACTTTTACACATATTATTACATCATTATTAAACATAAATATAAATTAATACTACATGTGGATCGTAAAGGTACAGTGTCTTTGGAAAACTAGGTTTATATTATATCAAAAGGAACTTAAAACATGACATCCTTATTTTATTATCCAAATTGAGCTCCTAAAATCCATTTGATCTCTTAAAACTACATGGGATGACTTAAGAAATACATAAAAAATGTGTGATCTAAAAATACTAGTAAATAACAAAAAGGACATAGTATAATAAAAAGATAAGTCAAAAAGAACATAGGAAATGTTGAAACAAAAAGAAAATGATATCATAAAGAGAAGTCTAATGAGTAATTTCATGGAAGAATATCAAAAAGAACATAGTATAATAAGATCATGGAATCATAGGAAATGTTGAAACAACATATAAAATGACATAAACATGATTCATGGCTAACTTCCTAGACAATATCACATGGTGGAAAAATCCCATAATGGATTGGGTTTACTCCCTAAACCCAAACATGATGCCTCATGAGACTAAAGATTTACCCAATGAATTGGAGAAATATATAAGTGAACCCTCATAAAATTTTCATGATATATATGTTAAACATAAATGAAATAAATCATATTTCATAACATAATAATTAAATATGGAAAGAAAAAGAGTTGCATAATCTTGCTTCATTTTATAATCAAAGGAAATTTCATAATTAAGGAATTTGGGAAATGGTCATAAGGCATCTATTATCCCATCAAAGAAAGGGATAATAATCTAGGTATATATACGAGAGACATATATATACATAATTCATAATCACTTTATAATATTTAAGAGAGTTATAAAGTGGTTTATAGATAAAATTTTCATAACATGGAGGAAAGGGTGGTTTAGAGAGGTCCCTTACCTCATGCCCGATTTGTCATGTGCATTTTTTATGTTCCTGAATAATAAAATTATGTTAATTATTTTACCAATTAGGAACCAATTTTAGGTTTATTATTCCTTTTATTTTAATTATTACCATTCCATGTTCATTTACTTAACAAATTAATTTCACATTATGCATTTTAATGGTAAACAGATCATGTGTCCTAAATCACTTCGGTAAGTTGACTAAGCTCAAAGAGATTATTAATTTATCACATATAGAATGATAAAAATGAAATAATTATAAATTTTATAGATAAATTATACTTTTTAAACTAACCATAAAATATGTATATAAAAAATTAACTACGTTATAGTAATGACGACAGTAGACCATACGTACACATGAATAACATTCCCATTTTTTTGAATAAAATGATGAAAGGAAAGTAAGTGTTATTTTATATTTATAGGATAATAATTATATCATAAATAAGATATTACTTCTTTAAATACCCTTAAACATACCATCCATGTGATGCAGTAATAAAAAAGAATCACATCGCTTCGCAAGGAAGTAGTCTTCTATACACACAAATGATGTCATCATTTATTAAATGGATGATATGATAAGAAATTATATGATATATTAATATTAAAGAATGATTAATATTTCTGTAATATCATATATAAAAATAAAATTATTCCTTATTACCTTTCACATAAATCATAAGTTAAAAATGAATCACATCTCTTCATGTCGTTGTAGTCTGCCATACAAACGAGCGACGTTATCATATTCTATAAATAATAGAAAATAAGAAGGTATGTTTGATATTATGATTAAATAAGTATAATTATATCATATATAAACCTTATATACATTAATATATCCATACATGATAAGCGGTGATGGAAAAAAATTATATTGGTTTGTGAGGCTGTAGTCCACCATACACACGATCAACAGTTTCGTTTCCCATTTGAAGTAGGAGGATATTGTTGTAGGTAATGCACATAACATAATAATATATAAGTATATATAATATAATTAGGTTATTATATCATAATTTTTTAATACTATTTTATATAATTTGAATAATAAATAAAATAAAACGCTCGGTTAAGGATGTTACCTCTTCTTCAGAAAACTTCTTTTGGTTTAAAGAAAATCCTTCCTAGGTTGTATTTATCACCAAAAAATGTCTTATTAGATTATGGGAGGGAATTATGGAAGTTATTTTTTCAGGTATTTTATGGACCAATGATTTTTGAAAATGTGGAAATGAGAAGAGAGTGATTGGCCTTTTATAAGCAGAGGAGAGTACACACTTGGAATTTTTAAAAAGAAAGAATTCCACCAATATTTTTAAAAAAATAGGATAAAAATAGACCATTTTAAAATATTAAAAGTTATAAGGTCTAAATATTACCACAAAATATGAATTAGAAAAATTTGGAGTCATTTTAAACCCTGATCATTTAAGTTTATCCCCTTGGTAAATAAATATTTACCTTAATCGTGGTAAATATTTTTTTATTATTTTCACTATTAAATATGTTAAAAAATTAAGTTGAAATAATTAGATAATATAAATTATTATTATTAAAAATATGGAATCCATTTTTTAAAATTCATCTCATAGAAGTGGTAGATTTTAATTTACAATTAAACTCACATAAGTTTTGAAAAAATAGTTTTCTAAAAGAAAAACATTCAAAAGTTAAAAAAGTATTTATATCAAAACTTAATATAAAATTGATTCCAATGAAATAATTTGGATTAATTAATATATAATTTAAGTAATTTTAATTTTAAAACAACATTAAATTAAAATATGGATTGTAAATTCTTTAAAAAATTCAATTATTAATAAAAATCAGTATTTTCACTATTTATCGAAAAAATACACTTTTTTGAAAAATCCCAACAATTTACCCTAAAATAATTTTGATATGATGATTTCAAAAAATAAAGTTAATTTTTTAAAATAAATTTTCTTAAATTGGTAAAAATTAATTTTAAATTACGTGTGAAAAGCACGAATAATCAACTTTTTAGAAAAAAAATACATTTTTTAGAAAACATTTATATCTCTTTCAAATGGTTATTATTTTATTTATAATGAATAGATAACCATTTAATTTATTTTATACACATGTAAAAAATATTTTTAATTTTTTATTTATTACTATTCTTACTCTTCAATTTAACAACTAGGTTATAATGGTCATGTTTAAATAATAATATTTTAATAGAGCACTGTGTTTTGTTTAAATCCAGTGTTGCATGCATCAAAATCTATCAAAGGGATTGAATTTATTTTAAAATAAATATATGATAAATTATTGGGGTATTATAAAAAATGTAATAAATTTCATCTATTTTTATAAATCATGTAATTACAGGTTGTTTAAATTATGGGGTTTTATTGTTGGTATCATAGAAAAGGTTTAGATAACATTAGAGGTTAGGGTGATGTAAAAATACACTATAAAGAGATTCTAATTTATGGTTATATTATCATGAAAAATATTTTGAATATTTACATATTCTTTATCAAATAAATGTCTATTCATAATGGTTTTCCGTAGAGTAAATAGTGAGGTTGAGGTAGAATGGAATCAAGAGGATAATATCCTTCTAAACCAGCAACCTAGAATGGTTGGAATTAGAGAAAAGAAGTTTGTATCTATGTTGAATCAGTTGGTGTAGGATAATAATAGAGGAACCAAGGTAAGAGAGAACCCAAATTCTCTATAAATGAACATGTGTATAGTATATAATTTCATGAAACAGAACTCTCAAAGTTTTGGTGGATCCTCAAACCCACTGAAAGATGAAGGATATATTAACACTCTAGAGAAGATATTTTATGTATTGGGATGTTCATAACATCAAAAGGTAACCTTTATATTTATAATTTTTAAGGTCAATCTGATCATAGGTGGTATTTTATTAAAAAAACAAGGAAAAGGAAGAATTTTTTTCCATGGAATGGATGGTATTTAAAGATATCTTCCTTGAAAAGTATTTTCATAAAGTTGTTCGACTTAGAATAGAGTAAAAATTCATATAATTCATGTAAAAGGAGGAGGGATCTATTTCTCTCTATAAGGCTAATTTTAATATATTGGAGGGGTATACACCAAATTTCATTCTGTATCATGATAGTAAAATTGATAAATTTTACTTAGGATTGAATCCAATATTATGAAGGGAGCTGGTTACTCATAAGTTAAGAAGTTATGAGGAAATTTTGCAGTGTGATAAGAAATTGGAGACGGATTTTGGGTAATTTTATAGTAATAAGGATAATAATTGATCTAGATAGAATGAAAATGAGAATAAATCATTGAATAAACTTAGTGGTAAGAAAATTCAATTACCCCATTGTGATAAGTGTGTAGGAAGAATTCTAGAGAATGAATTGTGAGATATTATAATTTTTATTGATGTGGAAAGCTTGGACACATGGATTATGAATAAAAAGTAAAGAGAAATGGTAATGGTCAGACCAGTAGTGAAAACCAAGAAGTGAAATTTTTTAATTGTAATGAGTTGGGTCATTATGCTAATGCATGTACAAATTTAGTTACTCAAGGTAAGAATCTTCATGATCAAAAAGATAAAGTTTCAGTAATGTATTTTTCTAATGCTATAAATGATATAGGTTACCCAAATGAAGTTTTTAAAGATATATTAATTTTTTATTCAGACTATGCTAATATCTTGTTTGATTCATAATCCATACATTATTTTATATCTTTGAAATTTTCAAATAAAATGAAGATACCATATCAAAAAATAAAGTAATAAATTTTGGTAAAAATAATGGGGGTAGTATAAAGTCAATAATAACTTATAGAAATATTTATATTATCATTTAAAAATGATTTTTTTGAAAATATTATTATCTATCCAATTGTATTGTTTCATTTTATTCTAGTTATGAATTAGATTTCAGTTTATCATACTAAGATAGATTAAAAATTTAAAGAAGTTGTTTTTCATAATGAGTTTCCATTTGAATATATGAATAAATTCATAACTTTGATAACATATTAAGAAGCTGAGAAACTAATAAAATATGGAAGTGAAAGTTATCATTCACATACTGTTGAAAAGAAAGGAACTATTCAAATTTATGATGTTCCAATTTTAAATGAATATCTAGATGTATTTCCTAATTATTTTCTTGGTGTTATTCCTGATCAGGAGGTTGAGTTTAATATTGAATTCATTCTTAATGCTATGATAATTTTAAAACCTCCACATCAAATGGATTTAGTTGAGTTATTATAATTAAAATAAAAATTAAAATATTTTCTTGATAAGGGGTTCATCATCCCTAGAATTTCTTCTTAGGGTGCTTCAATTCTATTTTTTTAAAAAATAAGCATGGTTCCAGATATGTTTCATTAATTATGGAGAGCTCAATAACATCACTATCAAGAAAAAGTATCTATTTCCTCATATTTATGACTTGTTTGATCAGATCTAAGGAGAATAGTATTTTTTGAAGATTGGTCTTAAGTTCAGGAATCACCAGATAAAGGTGATGGTGGAATAGATTCAGAGGATGATGTTATATACTAAGTATGGTCATTATGTGTTTCTGGTTATTTCTTTAAAGTTAACAAACACACCCTCTATATTTATGGATCTAATGAATAGAGTGTTCTATGAGTATTTGGATAAACTTATAGTTATATTTATTAATGATATTTTGGTATACTCTAAAAGCTATGATGATCATGAGAAACACCTAAGTATTGTTTTATATAATTTAAAAGAAAATGTATTGTATGTAAAATTCATTAAATGTGAATTTTTTCTGTATCATATTTATTTTTTTGGGGATATTGATTATAAAGATGGTATAACTATTGATCCTATTAAAACTAAAGTGGTGAAAGAGTGGATATTACCTACAAATATCAATTAGATTCAATGTTTTTTCAGATTAGGAGGTTACCATTAATGATTTATTGAGAAATTTTATAATTTATCTTTCCCACTAGCTAAGTTAACAAAAACATTTGAGTAAAATTAATTGGGAAAATGGAACATGATTAATGTTTTTGGGAAGTCAAAATAATATTGGTTAATTCTCCAATTTTAGCTTTTCCAACAAGAAATATTGAATTTGTTATTTTTAGTGATAATCCTTTGAAGGGACTTTATTGTGTCTCGATGTAAAATGATCAGGTTATAGTGTATGTATCTCATAAATTTAAACCATATGAGAAAAATTATCATACACATGACCTTGAGCTGGTTACAGTTTTTTTTACTTAAAAATATAGATACATCATCTATATTGGGAGAAATGTGAAATATATACTGATAATAAAAGTTTAAAGTATATATTCACTCAAAAAGAGTTGAACATGTGGTAGAGAAGATGGAAAGAACAGATTAAGTATTATAATTTCACAATTCACTATCATCCAGGTAAAACAAATAAGGTAGATGATGCCATGAGTCAAAAAAGATAATTCGTCATTAACTATGTTATGACTAGAACATGATCATTTAGTTAATTATTTGATGAATGTTGGCCTAGAAGTTTTTTAAGTAGAAACTTCTTTTTTTGGGTTAGATATTATTATAGTCATATTTATTAGAAATAATTATGAAGGATCTAAAGGAAGATCTTAGTTTACAAGAAAGAGTATAATCGATCAAGAAGGGTATGTTACCCAATTTTTCTATTGATAAAGAATGTGTTATTTGATTTGGAAAGTGGTTGTGTGTGACAAGTGAATCCTGTTTGAAGATGGAATTATTAAGTTAATCTAAAAAATATATATTTTAAGTTCATCCTAGTATAACTAATATGTACATAGACCTTAAAGAATATTTTTGGTTGGGAGGTATGGAGAAATATATTTCTTATTGTGCCACAAATTGTTTGAATTGTCAACAAGTTAATGCTAAATCACAACTACCAAATGGGGTACTTCATCTTTTTCAAATGGAAAAATGGAAATGGGAGAACATATCCATATACTTCATGGTGGTATTACCAAATAAACCTCAAGGTAATAATACAATTTGGGTTATTGTTGATCATTTGACTAAATCTTTGTATTTTATTCCTATTCATGATATTATGTCTTCAGATAAACTTGTGAGACTTTATCATAAATAAATAGGAATATTACATGGATTCCCTCTCTATATTGTATATGATCATGATCCCAGGTTTACAAAAAACATTTGGAAAGAACTTTAGAAGTCGATGGGTACTAAATTAAATTTCATTTGAGCATTTCCTCCTAAATTTGATGAAAAAAATAGAGTGTACAATTCAGAAATTAGAGGATACTATTTTATATTTATCATTGGATTACCAAGTAATTTGGGATCAAAATCTATCATTAGTTGATTTTTTTTATAATAACAATTTTTATTCATTTATATAGATGACACCTTCTAAGGCATTATCTGGAAAATGGTGTTGGACTCTAGTATCTTGGGATGAAGTAGGTGAGAGTAAATTATTGGGACCATAATTGGTAGAAGAAATTATTAAGAAGGTAAATATGATTAAACAACACATGAGGATAGCTCAAAGTAGGTAGAATAGTTATACATATCACAGGAGAAAAGATCTCTTATTTGAGGTAGGAGATCATGTTTTTCTTAAATTATCTCTCTAGAAAAATGTCATATTTTTTTTAAATAAAGGGTAAGTTAATTCAATATTTTATTTTTCTATATGAAATTGTGGAAAAGGTAGGATCAACTTTTTATAGAGTATGTTTACCATATATTTTATGCAGTACCCACAGTTTTTGGTGTTTCAGCTTCTACATGATTTTTCAAGGATATAGAGTCTCTGGTGAGGAGGTTGTAACATTTATACCTTGATTGAGTAAGTTTCACCCTCTGATAAGGCCCTTCTGGTGAAAAAAATCCTTATATGTAATTTTTTGGGATTTACTGCAGGTTTCTGGATAGGTACACACCGTGTACCTGAAGTACACGACGTGTACTTGGGGATGAATTTAATTTGTGAGGTGGTGGTCATGTTGGGATATGGTACATGTTGTGTACCTAAGGTACATGTCGTGTAGGGTTTAAATAATGGATTTTGAGCCTAAGGCGACAGATTTTTCAGCGTACTTATCCAGCGTGGCCTACAGGTTGTGTACTTTAGGTACACATTGTGAGCCAACACATGCCCAAATTTAAATCACACTTGTGACTATTTCATCGCATTCTTCTTCTTGAATCTTCATGTCTATTGAATTTAGGTGTCTCTAGGCTACTTTCATAGGTGTTCCACCATCTGGGTAAGAGTTTTTCATCCGTTTATTTGTTGTGGTTCACCGTTCCTCTTCCATCTACTTAGATATATTATCCTCTCCTCTTGGTTTCTTAGATATACACTCGTTATGGGTAGATCTAGGTTAGTGAATGACAAATAAGTTGAGTTTTGGATTTTTTGTTGATAGTAGAATATATCTAAGTCCATTTGGTAGAGAATCAACTCAGTTTTTGTGATCATTCATCATCTGTTGTAAAATATTGGTGAGTTGGTGTGAAAAGTGATTTAGCTTATTGAATTTAAAATGATGATTTTAAATTATTGATTTTCTAGAATTTATAAATGGTTTGAATAGAATGGGGTGTTCAATAAAAATGTTGTTTTATTGAAATGGTTGAGAATTGAAACGATTTTGAACGAAAATGGTTTTCAATAAAAAGATTTTTTTTATTGAAAAGGTTTTTTGGCATGATCCTTGTGCATGTTGGTGTGTGTTTTTTCATATTTTAAAAAAAAGTCTTGGTTGAAATATTACCTTGTTCTCGGTGCCAGAGGGTTAATGACACATGGGATATAATTTCCTTGTGATGACTTGGTAGATCGACAAGAAACCACTCATGAGTATGGATCTATCATAACTTAGCATGAATGGTTGGTTGCATGGGTTTTTAGAAAGGTTTGGTATGCCAAAAAGGGATATTGTGAAATTGTTTTAAAGCTTTTTTAGTTATTTTTCTGGAAAAATAACTTGCTGGAAAAATTGGTTTCAATCGAACTTGTATGCTTTTGGTTATAAATGGTTTTGGAAACTTGTTTATATTTAGTTATAAACTATTTTGAGAAATTATTTTATATAATTTTTTTTATATAAATGTTGCTAAATCTTCTATCCTAGTGGAGTGAGTAGGTAATTCATTGGGGAAAACCTACTGAGTTTTATACTCACCCCTGCTTTGGCACTTTGCTTATTTTGCAGATGCTATATTCTGGGGCAGGGGAAAAGGTAACGTGTCTCAAATTTTTAGTACCACATTGTGAGACTTGGGATGTTTGGTAATTTTGGAGCTTAAATCTAGTGAATCATGGAGTCTTTTGGTCTCTTGAGAGTATTTAGTTGTTTATCTGCTATATACTTTGATACTTGTTTGGTCTTCTGCTGTTGCAGACTTTGATGTGGTTTTGAGGTATGTGAAGTTTTTGAGTTGTCTTCTTTTGTTCATGCATCATATAATGATTTTTTGGTTGTGGTTGTGTGTTTCATGGTTTGTTTCTTAAAGGGTAAATTTTCCCCCACTTTCTTTTGAAACCATTCGGCATTTATTTCCTACCTTTCACATATTGGGGATGTCACTTAAGGCCTAGTAATGACTCATTTTACTCTCAAGATAATGAGATTGGGTGGTTCATTACAAATGGTATCAGTCTGGTTCTTCTTTGAGGTATAAATATTATTAGCTGTTCATCCCTTTCCCAACAAGTGGTCATAAACGTTCTTGGTCTTGGAGTTGAAATTCATTCTTTTCTAGTCTTTGGGTTGAAATCTTAGACAAGAGTAGGATTTTTGGAACTTGAAATGTATAGCGTAAAAGGACATAACTAACCTTTTTATGCTGAAATTCAAGTTACCAGAGAGTTGGGTACATATGTGTTTAGAGACACTTCTAGGATTTAGGAATCTCATTGTCATGGGTTTATCCAATGAGATGAGCATGATATTCATGGTAGAGGAAATGACTTCCCACTAGGAGTGCATACATCATTTCAAGGAATGATTCATCTTCTGAAAAAGTGTTTATTTTTTAAAAAGTATGGAATTGTTTTTCAAATGAAAGATTTTGAAAAAGGGGATGATTTGGTATTTTGAAAATAGTTTAATTTTCAAAAAACATGATGAATGTTTTCAAAAATGGTTAAACATGGAAAAAGTTTGTTTTTGGAAAACAATATTGTTACTATTGATGTGATAAAATTTGAAATGCTAAGCCATAAGTTGATAGAGAGTGAGATTGATGGAGTTTGTTGTTGGTTTAGAAAATGGAACCGGGTAGGTGTTATTGAAACCAACCCAAAGAAGGTATGGAGAATGTGGTTGCACCTGAACCACAGGTCAAATAAGAGCTAGTTCAGTGTATTGTCCTGTATTTTCAAGCTGTGGATATGGGGAACCAAAGTAATGAGGCAAGGCATGTGGATCATACCAGCTGGTTCATGAAGAAGAATCCAACTAAATTTCAGAGTGATTCTGATCCTAAAAAGGCTGAGGTGTGGCTGAGTAGGATGAATTGTATCTTCAATTTCATTGGAACACTGGTGGAGGTAAAGGTCAAGGTGGTGACCTATATTCTCGAGGATCTTGCATGCTAGTGGTGGGATTTAGTGGTGTAGGATAAATTAGATGAAGGACTTAAATGGAAGGATTTTGGGGAATTTTTCAATAAAAAATTCTATCCCCACACATCCAAGATCTAGAAAATGACAGACTTCTTCAGCCTGAAACAAGAGAGTCTCTCTTTCACGGGATATGTGACTAAGTTCATGATTTTAGTCCATTTTCACCATAGTTTGCAGAAAGTGCATCCTTGAAGACATGAGTCTTTGAATCGGGGCTACGATAGGATATTTGATCAAAGATTATGGTGCTCTGTATTACGGATTATACCGAGATGGTAAATAGAGTGACTGTGGCTGACCATTATATCTCAGAATCAGACGGTTGGATCAGTGAACCTTCCTCCACGACACTAGAACAAAGCAGATTGCTTTGAATGTGGTGCTCTTGACCATATAAAGTGAGAGTGTAATACACAAACTATATCATCTCATAATTGCAATAAGATGGGACATCTTCAGTGCTATTGTCACAGTGCTCTAAGGTCTGGTGCTTGAGACACTTCTCAGGTGTCGCAAGCAATGTATGCCTTGACAGGGTGAGGACATAAGAATCAGTCTCGTTAGTAGAATAGAGTTATCCATGGTTATTATTGAAATACCATGACTCCTCAACAGGGAAACCTCCGTAAGGAAACAAGAAGAATAATGTAGTGATGAAACAATTGTATGGAGTTGAGCAGATGATGGTCGATGATCAGGCTGGACCATCTACAGTGAGAGGTATGATTATTTTGAATTATACCTTTGTGCAAGTGTTGTTTGATACTGGTGCATCACATTCCTTCATTGCTTATTGTGCTGTTGACTTGCTATGTTTAAAACTATAAATTATGCCTTCTATTTTAAAAATGAAAACTCCTCTTAGTGAAAGAGAATGTCAAGACTTTTTGTGTAGAGAATGTGCTATAACTATTGATGGAGTTGAGCTAAAATGAGACTTATTGATATTGAACATGGATGTCTACGACGTAATCCTGGGTATGTATTGGTTGACAATGTTCAAGGCTTACATCAACTGTTATAGGAGAACAATTAGTTTCATGACCGAGGAAAAAATCAAGCATATATTCAGAGGAGAGAGGATGGGAAAGAAAGGTGAAAAGATCTTGTTGGAACCAATGGTGGGAATGATATCTTACCAGTTGGTGGAATTGACCTTTCCAACAATGGAAGCAATTGAGGAAAATAATTTTCCAGCACTTCTAGATCAATTTATAGATGTATTTCTCAAGAACTTATCAGGGTTACCACCTATAAGGGAAGTGGAGTTCACAATTGATCTCTTCTAGGGACCAGTCCTATTTCCCTTCCATATTATAGGATGAAACCAACAGAGTTAAGGGAATTGAAAGTGCGGTTGGAGGAACTAGAAAGTAAGGGTTTCATTCAGCCAAGTACATCTCTATGGGCAGAACTAGTCTTGTTCGTGAAAAAAGTAGATGGAACTCTTCAATTATGTGTTGATTATCATAATCTTAACCAAGTTACGATAAAGAAAATATATCCACTTCCACACATTGACGATCTATTCGATCAATTTAGGGGAGCTCATTGGTTCTCTAAAACTAACTTGCGATCAGGATATCACCAATTGTGAGTTAGGAAGGAAGATATTCCAAACACAAATTTCAGAAGAAGATATGGCCACTACAAATATGTAGTCATGCCTTTTGATCTAATGAATGCACAAGTGGTCAAAATTGATTTAATTATTCAAATATTTTAGTGTTATCTCATAGAAACCACCGAAGAATGTCTTTGAGATATGAAGTTTTCTTAGTCTAGATGGTTACTACCGATGCTTTGTGCATGATTTCACATGACTAGGTTCACCAATGAAAACCCTGATAAAGAAAAATGCTCTATTACAATAGACAGAGGAATGCCATAAATTTTTCCAAGAACTAAAAGTTCATCTTAAATCGACACCTATCTTTATTTTTCCCAAATTAGGTTAGGGGTATGTCATGTATTGTGATTCTTTGAGATCAAGGTTGGGTTGTGTTCTCATGCAAGGATACCATGTGGTTTCTTATGGTTCAAGGTAGTTGAGACAACATGAGAAGAATTACCCAACACACAATTTGGATTTATCTACAGTCATCCATGCTTTGATGACTTGGAGAAATTATCTCTTTGGTGAGAAATTCACTGTGTTTACAGATCATAAAAGATTGAAACACATTTTCTCACAGCAAGATTTGAATCTGAGGAAAAGAAGGTGGATGGAGTATCTACAAATGTTTGAATTTGACTTGATGTATACACCAGGAAAAGGAAATTCAGTGGCAGATGCATTGAGCAGAAAGTCATATGCTCAGCTATAAAAGGAGGCTTTAGATGAATGGATGTTGATGTCAGTCCTAGCTGACATTCATGTGGAATGTGAAGACCAAGGTGATGTTGTAGTTTTCTTTTCAGCTACGCCTATTCCTGATTTGGTAAATATGGTTAAAGAGGCACACACATTTGATGCCAAATGGCTGGTTATGAGTTCAAAAATCAATGGTGGGGAGACCATTAAGGGCTGGAAACTTGATAAGAGTTCAGTTTTGTATTTTCGAGATCAGATGGATTTACCTATGTCTTATTAGAAAAAATTCCTTCATGCTTAACACCATTAGATATGGGATGTACATCTAGGTACATAGAAGATATATAAGTAATTTCAGTCATAGTTTTGGTGAAGCGACATGAAAAAGAAGGTGGCCAAGTTTGTCTCGCGGTGTTTAACTTGTCAGCTGGTTAAAGAAGAGCATCAGAGACCAGATGGTATGTTACAATATTTTCCCATCCTAGTGTGGAAATGCGAGAAGATAGGAATGAATTTTGTTACAGATATTCCAAGAATGGTTTGGAAACATGATTCCATATGGGTGATATTGGATCAAATTACCAAGTCTGCTCATTTCATCCAAATTCATAAAACTCATACGGTGAAGGATCTATCCAAAATTTATATCCAAGAATTGGTAAAGATACATGGAGTACTAGTTTCAATCATGTTAGATATAGATCCAAGGTTTACATCTCGTTTCTATAAATCCTTATAGAAATACATTGGGAGACTATAATCACGACATATAATCCTCAGAAAGACTGCCAATTTGAGTGGGAGATACAAACTTTGGAAGAAATATTGTAGCCTTGTCTAATGGATTTTACTGGCTCATGGGAGGAGAATTTACCCTTAGTGGAGTTATCATATAATAATAAATATCAGGCCTAAATACATATGGCTCTATTTGAAGCATTGTATGGGAGTCATTGTTGTTATCCACTGTGTTGGGTGGAAACAGGTGAGACTTCACTAATCAGGCCAAGCTTTGTCCAAGAAACAATAGAGAATATCTAGTTGATTAGAAAGAGGATGGAGTTGGCTTAGAGACATCAGAAATCTTATGCATATCATCATCGACAACCATTTTTCTTTGTAGTAAGTGAGCATGTGTTCTTACGGACATCCCCAAGGATGGTACATTGTCGTTTTGGGAAGCAGGGAAAGTTATCTCCTCGATACATAAGACCTTTTGAGATACTAGAATGGGTTAGAGAGGTGGAATATTTTTTGGAATTACCACCATGGTTCCTCTCATTGCATAATGTGTTCCATGTATCACAGTTGAAAAAGTATCACCCTGATCCTGACCATGTTATCAGATGGGATCACGTTGACCTAGAGCCAGATGCTTCATTAGTACATATCCTGGTGCAGGTTTTGGATAGGAAAGAGAAATTATTTCCTGGAAAAAGAATCAGTTTACTGTGAGTTTTATGATAGCATGGTCAGATTCAGGAAGGGACATGAGAATGGGAAAAGGAAATAAAAGAGCAATGGATGAAACTCTTTAAGGGAAGCGAGGGTTTTCTACTTTCTGAGGATGGAAAGACCAATGGTGGGGAGAATGTAGTGCCCCCGATTTCTAGAGTTTCAGATTCTATATGAATTCTCAGGGATAAAAAGTCACTGGTGATTAGGTTGTAACATTTTGATACCTTGATCGAGTAATTTTCACCCTATTCTAAGGTCCTTTTGGTAAACAAATCCTTATATGCATTTTTCTGGGGTTTTCTGCAGGTTTCTGGACAGGTACATGTCGTGTACCTGAAGTACACGATGTGTACTTGGAGAAAAATTCAAGTCATGAGGTGGGGGTCACATCGGGAGATGGTACCCATCATGTAGCTATGGTACTTGTTGTGTAGGGTTTAAATAATGGATTTTGAGCCAGAGGCGATGGATTTTTTGGCGTACTTATCTAGCGTGGCCTACACGTCGTGTAATTAAGGTACACATCCTGAGCCGGCACATGCCTAGATTAAAATCATGCTTACCACTATTTTGTCACATTATTTTTCTTGGATCTTTGTGGATCTCGACACTAGGCATCCCTAGGAAACTTTCAGAGGCATTCCACCATTTGGGTAAGGGGTTTTCATCCGTTTCTTTGTTGCAGTTCACTGTTCTTCTTCCATATACTTAGATATATTCTCCTATCCTCTTGGTTTCTAAGATCTACACCCGTTATGGGTAGATCTAGGTTGGTGAATGCCAAATATGTTGATTTTTGGATTTTTTGTTGATAGTAGTAGAGATCTAAGGCCTTTTGGTGGAGAATCAACCCGGTTTTTGTGAGCGTTATTCATCTGTTTTTGAGTTTCATCAAAACCTTTGAGGTAGGTGGCTTCAATATCATATCCTCATCCTAGAATTGATTATATTAGATTCAATTTTTTTATTTGAATGTAATTTATTGTGAAAATCATGTAATAAATCTTCTTTAGTGATGATTTATGTTTTTAGTGAAATTGTGAAATCTTGGTTAATTGTTGGGAAAAGTGATTTAGCTTCTTGAATTTAAAATGATGATTTTAAATTATTGATTTTATAGAATTTATAAATGGTTTGAATGGAAAGGGGATTTCAATAAAAAGGGTGTTTTATTTAAATGGTTGATTATTGAAATGATTTTGAAGGAAAATGGTTTTCAATAAAAATATGTTTTTATTGAAAAGGTGTTTAGCATGATCCTTGGACATGTTGGTGTGTATGTGTTCATATTTCATAAACGAGGATTGTTTGAAATATGACCTTGTGCTCGGTTCCAAAGGGATAATGGAACATGAGATATAATTACCTTGTGATGACTTGGTAGATAGACGAGAAACCCCTCATGAGTATGGAATTGTTATAACCTAGCATACATGGGTTTTTGGAAGGGTTGGGTATGCCAAAAAGGGATATTGGGAAATGGTTTTAAAGCTTGTTTAGTTATTTTTCTGAAAAAATAACTTGATAGAAAAATTGGTTTCAATCACACTTGTATGCTTTTGGTTATAAATGGTTTTGGAAACTTGTTTATATTTAGTTATAAACTATTTTGAGAAATTGTTTTATATAAAATGTTTTATATAAATGTTGCTAACTCTTTTATCCTAGTGGAGTAAATAGGGAAGTAATTGGGGAAAGCCTACTGAGTTTTATACTCACCCCTGCTTTGACATTTTGGTGCTTTTGTAGATGCTATCTTCTAGGATATGGGCAAAGTTAACATGTCTCACATTTTTAGTACCACTTTGTGAGACTTGAGATGTTTGATGATGTTGGAGTTTGGAACTGGTAGAGCATGAAGTATTGTGGTCTCATAAGAGTCTTTATTTGTTTATCCTCTGTGTACTTTGATACTTGTTTGGTCTTCTGTTATTGTAGAATTTGATGTGGTTTTGATATATGTGAAGTTGTTGAGTTGTCTTCTTTTGTTTATGCATCATATAGTGGTTATTTAGTTGTGGTTGTGTGTTTTGTGGTTTGTTTCTTTAAGGGTAAATCATCCGCCACTTGATTTTGAAACCCTTCAACATTTATTTCCAACCTTTGGCATCTTATGGATGTCGCTTAAGGACAATTAATGACTTGTTGTACTCTCAATACAATGAGATTGGGTGGGTCATTACAGTTTATCTCAGGTACATGACGTGTATCATGTTTCATTGCTAATAATGTACGCACCTGATGTATCTCATTTTTTAATCCCTGAAGTGTTATAATCAGATGATAATATCTCTTATGAAGAAAATTCCATTAGGATTTCGGATCACAAAGAGAAGTTATTAAAAAATAAGGTAATTGACCAGGTGAAGGTTTTATGGAAGAATGAAATGATTGAGGAAGCAACATGGGAATTAAAAAATGCTATGAGAGAAAAATACTATAACTTGTTTAAGTAATGAATAAAATTGTGAGGATGAAATTTCATAAGTGGGGAAGAATTTGAAAACATTATTAATACTAGAAATAAATCAATCTTATTATTTCTAAGTTTTCATTTTATGGATTTATATTCATCATAGTTTTATAAATAATTTTATAAAAGTTTTCAGTCGAAAAAGGGATAATTTTGTTTATGTAAATTATTTTTCCATGAATTACATGGGTTTAATTAAAAGACAAATTTATTTATTATAAAAATTTAATTTTTAAAATTTAATTCATTTTTGGAATCAACATATCAAATATAAACCGAAAATATCATCAAAATTTAAGAAAGTGAAACCCAAATTATAAATAATGTAATTATGGGTTATTTAATGTATGGGGTGTTATATTAATATTATGATAAATGAATAAATAATATTAATTATGTAAATTAAAAATTTATAAAAATGAATGAATAAGTAATATAAAATATATATATTACAAAAATAATATAAATAAATAAACATTAAATATAAAATAAATAAATACAAAAAATTACATTTAATTATAAAAGATTAAAATAAATTACTAATTAAAAATGAATAGATAATAAATGTATAAATATTTAAATAAAAAAAATATTAAAATAAAAATGAAAAAATATTATTTTTTTAAATTAAAAACATATTAAAAATATTTGATATTAATAAATAAAATATTAAAAATGAATATATTTTAGAAATTCTTACAAAAAAATATTGAAAATGAATAAATTAAAAAAATATTAAAACTGAATAAGTTTTAAAAATGAATAGATAATAATAGATGTACAAATATTAAAAATGAATTAATTTAATTGTTAAAAATTAATAAAATGAAAAATATTAAAAAAAAGAATTAAAATTTTTAATTATATAATTTAATGTAATATTAAAAATGAATTGATATTAAAATAAAAATAGATTAATAATTAAATTTAAAAACAAGAGATTTATAATAAAGTACTGATTATTAATGAATGAATAATAATTGTATAATGGTTTAAATACAAATATATTTTAATAAAAATAAATAGATAATAATTATCTAAATTACACACATATTTAAAGTAGTGAATATTAATATTTAAAAATTTATAAATAACTATAAAAAATGAATACATTACAAAGATATTAAATGAATAGATATTAAAAATGAATAAATATTATTGATGAATAAATTATATAAAATATTAAAAATGGTGAAATATTTAAAATGAATAAATAATATTTAATGAATAAATCTTAAAAATGAATAAAAAATTATAATTAAAAATAAAAAAATAAAAAAATATTAAAAAATGAATACAAAATATTAATTATATCAGTTATAAAAATATTAAAAATGAAAAAATATTAAAATAAAAATGAATAAATATTAAAAAGAACATTTAAATAAAAGATATTCACAATAAATTATTAATTAAAAATGTATAAATAATAATTTTATAATGATTTAAATACAAAAAAAGTTTTAAAATAAAAAATAATAGACATTAATTATTTAAATTACAAACATATTAAAAATATTAAATAATAATAGTTAAAAATGTATAAATAAATATTACAAGTTTAAAAAATTATAAAAATATTATATATATATATATATACATATTTCTATAGAAAATTGCATTAAATATATTTGAAAAACCAAATGAATTGTTTTGTGATTGTGTGTACATGTATGTATATATACTATAACGAGATATGTCAAATTCTAAAAATGAATTTTCTTGTTATATAATGATATATTCATATACATATACACATACATGCACATACACACATATATGCACATAGACATACACATACACACACATACATACACATACATACACATACATACACATCCATGAATATAAATGCATATACACATGCATACACGTATACACACATATACACATTCTCATATGTAGTACCCCCGGTTTGAGGTATGTAACCCTTGTTTATGTCTTTTTATGTATGTAAAGGGGTTGGGTAATGTTTGGGAGAGTTTGGAAATTTTTTGGGAAGTTTTAGAGGCATTTATAAAGTTGCATGGTTTAATTATGATTAGTGGAAACTATAAATAACCTCCAGGTAACCGTGCACAGTGAGATAGAGGCAAAGGGGTGGGTTCATGGCTAAGGCACACAGTTTCTAAACCATGCGGCCAGCTCAGGAAAACCATGCTTCTTGAGATAGTGGGATTTTATAGTCTCATCACACAATTTTTATAACTGTGTGTGGCAACCATATGGGGTCCCTCTTGAGGTAGTATCAGGAGCACAATTAGCGCATGGGTTGTCTAACCATGCGCGCTAACTATGAATGACATTAAAAATTGGGTTTAAAAAACAAGGGGGGATTGGGATTAACCTAATACACCCCAAACTTCCTCCCACTCAAGACTCACTCAATATTTCCTCTCCCCAAGGGTTAGGGAACTTCTCCCACTCATTTTAAAGGTGATTTTAAGGGTTTTTGAAGGTGCGATGAAGGTGGTTCTTCCTTGGTAAGTCTCCTCTCTTTGTTGTTTCTTAGATTTCATTATATCTACATGTCCCCTCTCTATGTTTTCTAGATATGCATCCATTTTATATAGATATTGGGTTTTTATTGCCTAAAATGATGAGATTTGGGATTATTGATGTTAGGAAAAGAGATCTAAGGCGTTTTTGTGAAGTTTTCACCCATATTTGTGGTACGGTTGGGCGTTGGTCGATTTTTCCGAAACCCTAAGGTAGGTGGATTCATTCTCATATCCATTTTATTAGAACTAGAAGGATTTAATTTAAATTAAAGGGATTTTATTGAAATTGGTTGTGATTATGATGTGGGAAGCTTCTTGGAACCCATTTTGTGATCATTTTGTGTATTTGGGGGAAAATGGGGGTTTGTTGTGCAATGTAAATTGTGTAGGATTTTAAAATGGTGATTTTAATTTTTTTTGGGTTGGTTTGGTTCATGTAAAATGAGTTGTGAAAATGGTTTTCAATAAAATGGGGGTTTTATTGAAATGAGATTGGGCGTGTATGTGGAATAATAGTGTTTAAAATAAATGTGATTTTATTAAAGGGTTTTGGATTAAAGGGTTTTTTGGTTGGAAATTATATTCATGGAATGTTTTTTGAAAAATGTTGATTTATATGATGTGGAAATTATTGGTGGGCATGTTGTTATGTTTTGGAAAGTGTAAATTGTCTTGTCGTGTGACTTGATGGATGTTGTTGTATGGGGGTTGGATTACGAGGTTAAGCATGTTTGGGAAAGAATGGATAGTGGGCATGAATTACCACCATCAAAGGGGAGTGGGCATGAATTACCACTATAAAAAGTGGACATGTTTGGATGTGAAGTTCCACCTTCAATGTTAACATCGAGCTCAGGTGTGTGTGTGAAACATGGGTACACGGTTGGGATGTGCGTGCAACCACACTAGTTAGAATGAGTTATGACCATATGAAAGTGGACTTGGGTTAATGACATGTTTGGTTGCATTGGTTGGTTATTTTCCTTGGAATTGTGGTTTATTTGGGAAAATTTATTTGTGTAAGGATGTGTTTGGCCTGTTGTTGATTATTGCATCATATTAATGGTTTTATATAATTGTTTAAATAAATTGTGCTAACGGTTATATCCTAGTTGTGTGTGTAGGGAAGTTATATGGGAAAAACCTAATGAGTATTATTACTCACCCCATGCTTTGGCACTTTGGTGCTTTTGAAGATTTTGTATTCTAGTACATAGGTAAAGTTAAATCATCTTATTTCCTTAGTGGTTCATCATAATGCTTGGGTGGTCTAGTAGTGCTTGGAGCATGGAGCTTGGTATGGAGATGTGGAGTTGTGTAATAGATTATTTGGATTTTGGTGTTTAGTATTCCACTTGGTACTCTAATTATGGATTATTGTGGTTTAGTTATATTGGTCCTTCGACATTATTATGGAATTGATTTGGTGGCATGGTTGTTTCTTGGTAATGTGTTTTTGGTTTACATTGTTGACATGCGTCATGTTGTTGTGGTTGGGTATGGATCATTTGGTTGGTTGTTTTAATTATAAGGAAAAATTTTTCCCCAAATTTTCTTGAAGCTCTCTCTATTTATTTACAGCCTTTGGAACCTTGGGATCATCACCTAAGGCTTAGTAGCACCTCTTCCTCAACTCAATCCAATTAGGAGGGGCGAGATGTTACACATACATACAATTATATAGACATTAATACATATACATACCCATACTACATAAACACACACACACACAAAAACACACACATATATATATAAATCCACATACACATATACACATACAAATACACATATATACATACAACTTTTGGGAATCCACCTGAATTGAAGAACCTCAAGTTCATCTACCGATAAATCACAAAGTGGAAAAAAATCACTGGTATTGCTTTAATATAACTTATATGCATCAAAACTTAGATGTGTTATTACACCCAAATCACTACACTAAATCCAAATCACACACATAAGAATAAAAGAAAATGAAAAAAAGTCACAGAGAAAGAAAATCAGTATTGCGTGGTTTATATTTTCATCCTATGTTCATGGGAGAACACTAAAAAATATTTTATTTCACATAGATTAAAAATTTAGCAACTTGTGACATTTCAACCATGTGGATCATGTAAAGTAAAATGAACACTCAAGAACTTGACATGCCAGTAAAGTGGTCCCACCCCTTTATATAGAGGGTCCCATCAGGTTAACTATTTGAACTAACTTTCTACTTTTTCAGTCAACCATCTATTACATTGTAAAACTATTGATCTCCTATAGAATTACACTATTTTATTTCCTATAACTAGTAAATAAACAATTATCCTACACCTCATCCTATTCCTACTATCTCTATATAAAGGATGATTAAAATGTAAACATTGTTTTCCTATCGGTGATACCTCTTTCTGAGCTTCTGGTAACCTGAATTCTTGAACTTTTTTAGTTTGAATTCTGGTTGAGCAAATTTCCTTTAGGAGCCCAACTTTTTATCACATGACTATTACTTATTTTTTGAGATAAATAAAATAATAATAATAAATTATATGATCAAAATGTTTGGTATATTGGTCAAATTTTGTTCATACATCACTTATACATGATAAGAAATAAATATTATTTAATTAATTCTTCACAGTCCTCATAAATCTCTCATATTATCCATATCACATGTAATCACTTGAGGATATACTTCAAATAAAGGGCTGTGATAAAATCTTAGTAAGGGGAGGTATAACATAGAAGGAATAAGATACATGAATCAAAACTACATAGGTGAGAATAATCATTATCACTATATCATAAGTATAATATCATAATCATAAGTATGTGTTAATCATTTTAAAAATGCATGGAATGTGGAATATGTATAATAATGAAACATCATAACATAGTGGTAATATTCCACACATAATTGTGAGCAAAGTTATCATCATGTTCAAACATAATAAAAATAATATCATGATATATATCATATTACCCAGTTAATTAGAGGACTATACAATTCTTAGACCACCCATCACATTATAAAATGATCATAATCAGGCATTCCACATGGAAATAGAACATTTAACAATCATAGTCATGAAATAAACCCATGGAAAAGAATGGGTTTCAAAAGGATATCAAAAATAATTATTTATTGAATAACCTTTGGGTTCCCAAAAAATAAGTTAGTTTCTATTATAGAATAAAATATCATTGTTCATTGAGGAAGAAATATATCAAGAGGTGTCAAATAGTTGTTTTGAAAAAAAAAAGAATTTTTGAAAAATATTTGTAACTATATTAAAAATAATTTTAATATGGTAGAAAATTTTATATCCATATAAATAAAGGTAAATAATAGTGACATGTATTTTTAAGGATGTTAGAGAAATATATATGTTGAAAATAATGTGAAAGAGGAGATAACCCAAAATAAAGAGTTGGATTTGAGAATCACCTTAACTTAAATCCCTCTATGTTTCATCTCATTTAAACCTATTGTATAGTAAACTTATGTTTATTAACACATGGAATAATAAGTTAACTATATTCATTTATGTCACTATTGATCCATTATAATTATTATATTCTATTTTATAATTTTTTTTATTAAACCTGAATTATTTTGATGTCATTCTTTCATTAAATTATCCTGTTATGTTTCAATTTCAATATTTTTTCAAGGTAATTTATACATAAGTAAAATTAATTCTAGAAGATTAAAATAAATTTAATTAAATATTTATATATTATATATAATTCTTACTAAACATCCATAAATTTGGATATGAACAAATAGTTAGAAATGTCCTCATAGGAAATTAACTAACCATTGATGGGACATTATCAAAAGAGGAGGAAAGAGAAGTATGAAATATATATATTTCATAAATATAAACATTAAATTAGGTTAAAATCATTAATATAATTTTTAAATTCTAATAAATAAATTTTATAAGGTCTGGGATTGAGGTGAATTGAGAAATACGAAGAAGACAAGAGGAAAATGTGAAGAAAAGTTGATGAAACCTTAAAATCATCTTGGGATTACTTATTTTATAAAGCACTAAAATCATTGAATTTATGGAGATAAGTGATTAAAAAACGTCCATAAGGATATAACGGTCTTAATAAATGGAAATCTGGTATATATTTATTTTTTTATGTTAAAGTGAAGTGGTTTTCCAAGGGGATGGTGAGGAGGTATTTATACTAGAGAAGAGGGGTCTTTTTAGGATAAAATATTGAATAAAATATAATTTTTAAGGTAAAAATTTTAATAGTAATATTTTTGAAATTTTAATTAATATTTAAATAAAATAAAATTATTATTTTATTTTTAATTCTTTCGAAAATTTAATTCATTGGTTTATTAATTAAAAAAGTGGAAAAATGACAATTTGTTATTTTAATGGAATACTTTAGACTCTAGACTCTGTAAAATATCTTCTAGGTTTTGAATTTTAATTTAATGATTAATTTATCTGATTAAACATTTTTTGTTTTGATCCTAAAATTATAGAATTTATTAGGCCATTATTAAATAATGAATGATGCAATTAAAACATGTCAGTTATGAAAAAACTGTATTTTTACTATTCACATTAAAACTCAAAGTATTTTAGAAAATTACCAAAAGAACACCCTAATTTTTTTTGATGTTATAATTATAAAAAGTATATTAATTTTATTAAAATAATTTTATAACATAGGTGATTTTAATTATTAATATAAAAACTATGTTTTTTATAAAATACAATAAAATACAGTTTATGAAAAACGTTCTTATAGTTTCTTTGAGTTTTAATCTTTATATTTATTTTATGGAATTATAATATTTATATTTTATTTAATTTATTAGGATAAATAATATTTATATGAAATCTTACCATGTTGAGGTCAATTTACAATTCCAACAGTCAGGTTACAATTCCTAACCATTAGGTTACTATTCCTAATAGTCAAGTGACTATTCCAATAGAAATATCACTATTACAAAAATCATGTTACTTCCTATAAATACCTATTCATCCCTTTATTCATTATTCAATTCATTAATTAAAAGGTTTTATATTTTCCATTTTTAAAATTTTGATTAGATTATTATTTTTTGTATTTTTTTACAGTTTTTTTCATCATTATGATGATTCTAGGGGATCAAGATTATCTAAATTTTCACAT
Organism: Viscum album; assembly: GCA_963277665.1. Classification (NCBI taxonomy): domain Eukaryota; kingdom Viridiplantae; phylum Streptophyta; class Magnoliopsida; order Santalales; family Viscaceae; genus Viscum; species Viscum album. Next base: position 126,267 of record CAUJRU010000513.1, read on the forward strand.
TATTGAAATTTTATTTTTTTCCTATTTATTTACCCATTTTAATATTTTTAATTCTTATGGACATATTTAATTTGTAAACTTAATGACTGATTTTAATGAAATAAATAACTATGAGTTGCATGTGTTTAAACTATATTATGTATCAAATTATGATAATAATCATTTATTTAGAAGGAAATATATATATATATATATATATATATATATATATAATTTTGGGATGTTACATTGTCAAGATAAACTTTCGATGAAAGGAAGGATGAAAATCCAGTTAACTGAACCACTAGAGCCTTGATGAGACTTTACAATCATAAAAATATACCACTTGAATAATTATTCAAGGATACCTATAAACCATCAAATCCTTATGATAAAATAGTGCTCCCCATCCTCATTTCATTCTATTCACCCCAACCCCACTAAGTCATAATGTTTCCTTAGACTTTCTTAGACCCTTTGGTGAACATTTCTAATGAGTTCTTATTTCTAGAAATCTCTTCATTCTTCTTCTCCCCATATTCTAACATTTTTTGTATATAATGGTACTTAAGATCAATATGTTTATTACTTGCATGAAAAACAAGATTATTCTCAAGATGAATGAGCACCTTAACTATCATGAACTAGCCCAGATACCCTAGTATACTGATACCCAAACTGACTCTAACAAATCTTGTAGGGGATTATCAATCCCCATGGGTTGGTGACTATCACCTGGAAATAAGAAGAAAAAGGGTACATTTTTTCCATAAAGGTAAAATAAAACATTGGATGATAGATCAATACACAATTATTATGAAAAAAAATCCTCAAGGATAAAGTACCATCAATAAAAATATATCCCAAAAAATAAATCATACAAAAACCGTTACATCATCATCAAGACAATATCTTTGAATACTTATGAAAAAATTGGATCATATCTCTATTGATCACCACCATCACTCTAGGACCCATGATTAGGCACACCTATTACCTCCAAGTAGTGTTGTCCCTTTCTCTGTAATTATCCTAGTAAAATCTACAAATTCCTTAAGGTAAAGTTAGGGTGTGATCTAAACAAAATAGTAGGGTCTCACCAAGAATTCCATAATAAGATCTAATATAGGCTCACATGTGATTAAATAAATCAATAAATCATGGTCAAATCATTAATTTTAATTCAATTAATCAATCATAGTTCAAATACAAAATTTCATGATTCAACATTCCATTTGAATTTCTAAACAAAATCATAGGTTTTCACAAAGCTCATGCCTTTAAAAATGAACTTTAATTTAAATCCATTTCCTCAAGGATCAATTGTTAAATTATCTCATCAAAACATTTCTCAATTCAAGATATCTTTCTCAGAAACCTATAAATTTATAAATTCTTTTGAAAATGGTTTTTCATTTCACAAATCGATGCCTTTTTTAAATCAAACATACAATATAATCATTTTAAGTATTTCCATTGAAAAATATCTTTCAAATAAACAAAGAAATCAAGGGTTAAATTATAGAAGAATACTTGAAAAACCATATATATATATATATTAACAAGATCAATCGATGAAACATATAAAATGGGAAAGCCAGTGGGGATGTGAAGGCATGAAAGTTTGATTAGGAATCTCAAAGAGTGATCAAACACAACCACTAGTGCTTCAATCCAAGAAGAATAAAGGTTAGAGGAGCCAAAATGCTTCTTGAGAGCCTCCCAAAATACAAAGGTTTGGGTTAGATTTGAATTTGAGGGAAATTATAATTTAAAACAGGTTTGGGAATTTAAGTATAGAATACACATGGCCATGTGACAACCCCCATGGCCACAACAAAGAAGGGTATAAATAACCCAAACCATAGCTCAACCAACCTATACTATTTCATAACCCCTCCTGACCAAATGGCCTCTTGAATCCAAGGTGAAGTCTACACCAAAATCCACTTTTATCAGTGTAAGGATATGATGCATCCCACACACCATGGTAAAACCACCCTCAAAATGGAAGAAGCATAAGAAAATCCATCTCATGGCTCTATAGAATAGCTGACTCCCTACACTGTAGTGGTTCCTAAATGGTAAAAGGCACCAAAAAACAAACCTTAAGACTCCACAATGCTACCATGTGCTCAACCCTGCAACCATTATTAAATTAGGTGATTCTATAAATCTAGCTATGCCAAAACCTAGATAACCATACTAAAACTCCTTATCTATATTCCCCAACCATTTCCACCCATAGTCACTACAAAAAAAATAGTACATTAGAAGGGGTTATTTAGAGGGGGTCACGCACAACCCCCTCTAAATTCATTTTTTGTAACATTATAGGGGGTTCTGCACAACCTCATCTAATCATCGAATTTAGAGGGGGTTCACAACCCCCTCTAAAATTTTTAGATTTTTTTAATATGTAGTTGGATTTTAAAGATGGTTATGTTAAAACTGTTGCTACTTTAATAAATAATAGCGCTATATATTTAGTTACAGGAACTATATATCTGGTTAGAGGCACTACACTACACACACACACACACACCATCCAATGGCCCAAAGGCCTTCATTTTTTTATTGATTTTTGATAATAAACCTTTAAAGGGGTGAGGTGGAACCATTACAAGGCCCGTAGGCATAATTATTACATGGCCCGTAGGCCTTAGAAGAATTCATTTCCCGCAGGCTTTAAACATTACATACAACCCAGACTAACTACTTGGAACTGCTCCTCCCCATCATCTTCATCGTGAAATCATATCTCCACCTTCGCATGGCTGTTCAGCTAGTCTATCCCATGCATGCACATGATTGTCCTGATGGCAGGTTCCATACCCTCTCTTTCTTGCAATCCGTGTAGCTTTTACTGTGGTGAAATCTCATTGCTCATCCTCCTTATAGAGCTTGTTCCTTGTAGGTTGTCTGGTTTGCATATGCACTTAAGGTGGCCCAAAGGCCTTGAGGTGGCCTGAAGGCCTTACTGGCCCGAAGGCTTGGGTGGCTCGAAGGCCTTAAAGGACTCGTGGACCAAATCGGTGGCCCGAAGGCCCAAACAGGAGAAAATTCCTGGCTTCTACAGTCACTACTGGAATATTACCCTTTACCAACGGTTCAAAACCGTTGGTAAAGGCCTGTAAACCATTGGTATATGGTACACCAACAGTTACCTCAAACGTGGGTGAGTAAGGCGTGACAATAGGCCCATACCAACAGTTCTATGAAAACTATTGGTATAGGTGTAAAAATAGGAGGTATACCAATGGTTTTTACAAACCGTTGGTATATGTGTGTAAAAGTATAACATATACCAATGATTTTTAAAACCATTGGTATATGTGTGTGACACCTCTACCAACGGTTTATAACCGTTGGTATAGAGGGAATATGCCAATCCATAAGGCTATACCAATGATTTGGTTATAAATGTTGGTATAAACCTATACCAACGGTTATAACAAACCATTGGTATAGCTTATATAATAGTATCTATACCAACGGTTACAGAACTGTTGGTATAGCCTTATATAATATTATCTATACCAACGGTTGCAGAACCGTTGGTATACAATTGCACAGTTCCATAGTAGTAGGCCCCTCTCCTCTCTCCATACCTGAAACAACACATCAACCCCTCTCCACACCTGCAACAACACCAATACAGAATCCCTATACAAAGTATTCAAAATTTAGAATTCATTCCAGAATTTAGAAATTTAGAAATTCAAATGCAATAACACCCATAAGAGAAAACGACTACATGTTATAGGAAATGAAATAACACCCATAAGAGTATTCCAAATTTATAATTTATTCCTCACTCAAACCACAACACAAACACAAATATGAGTATTCAAAATTTAGAATTCATTCCTCACTCAAACCACAACACCAATACACACAAGAGAAAAAACCTACATGTTATAGGAAACACATGGGATGTTTAGTCATGGTCTTGGGTTGAGTATCTTAAAACCAACAGAAAAACATGGGTAGTGTGGCAAGGATCATGATACCCATAAGATAGACAATGGTAATGCTCACGTTCTTAGACCTAGGATGAGTTATAGGAATCACATGGGATGTTTATATTCCTCTAATGATTATGTATCCATGTATAAATTGTTCTTGATGTGTTAGTGGGAAACATTGGCCAATCTCGACATATGAGATGGGTTACCGGAATATCCTATATTTTTTTCATAGATTTTTCAATTAGAATAAGGGGGTATGTGGATAATTGTAATTTGCACTCCTGGGTGTGATGTGAGATGAATCCCCATATTGGGTAGTGGGTATGAATATTCAATTAAGTATTTGGTATTGGGTTCCCAAAGGGACTTTGGTTTGGGTCAAGAACCCACTATTTGAGGATGGGATTGAGGTGATCCATGGGGCTATGGTGTCACCATATGTATTCCTCACCATTGGGGTATTTTTATGAGACTTTGAAACTTATTTTTCAAGAATCTATGTGTAGCCTTATTGACCAATTTGTTATATGGTATGCTTGAGTGTTCATAGGTTTCATATGAAATCACTATATGATATTTATTTGTTTTATGTTATTGTATAGAATTAATGAAAAGTGATTGAGAATTAGAACATGAGTGTTGGTGCATGTTCAGGATGGTATGTCGAGACTCATTCCTAATATAATTCATGTTTTTCTATATATACTATGACCCATTATGTTTCAATCTATGCCTTGTGAATATTTTACTCTAATAACGTATGACCAATAAACCATATTTTATTTTTTATCCCTTAATTTCAAGAATCTATGTGTAGCATTGTGAAGATTTTCCATATGTCAGTTGTTGTTTTCACTTAAAATGTTGTCCGTTTCAAACAAAAGTGAGACACTTTGAGTGATACCAGTCACACCGTGCCTCAGATTGAGGTGGGGTTGACTCGTAGCCATCAAAAATGATCCATGGATCGTTGGGTGGGGGGGGGGGGGTGTCCGGGGGGTGCGGGGGGGCTCTCTGGGGGTGAGGGGGGCTGTCCGGGGTGGGGGTGGGGGGGGGGGGGGGGGCTGTCCGGAGTGCGTTTTCAGCCAGCGCAGTCACAAGACACCTCCGATTGACGTTCCGTCTAGCCGAAAATTTTACAATTCACCCACACTTTATTGTCATCAGATTTTATGGCCTTACGAGGTCGTTCGGACGGTTTTGACCACCCCACGCACGCTTTTCAAGCGCGCGAAACACCTAAAAAACACATATTCAGCCGTTCCGCGCAAACCGTGCGTCCAAATGATGTTTAGTCTCCTCTTAAAACTCACAAATAATAATTAGGGTGTTTTCGTGTGATTTCAAGTCATTCTGGCGTCGTTTGGCATGCATTTGACCGTAAAACCCATGTTTTGGCCATTTACGACACGCGAAGTGCGTTTTCAGCTAGCGCGGTCACAAGACACCGCCGATTGACTTGCCGTCTGGCCAAAAATTTCAAAATTCACCCACCCTTTGTTGTCTTCAGATTTCATGGTATTCTGAGGTTGTTTGTCTAGTTTCGACCACCCCACGCATGCTTTTCAAGCACGCCGAGCACCTAAAAACACATATTCAGTCTTTCCGAGCAAACCACACGTCCAAATGACATGTCGTATCCTCATACACCTCATGAATAATAATTAGTATGTTTTTGTGTGATTTCAAATCATTCTGATGTCGTTCTGCATGCATTTCACCATAAAACCCATGTTTTGGCCATTTACAACACGTGGAGTGCGTTTTCAGCCAGCGCTATCACACGACACCTCTGATTGACATGTCGTATGACCGACAATTTCAAAATTCACCCACCCTTTATTGTCGTCTGATTTAATGGAATTCTGAGGTCGTTCAGCCAGTTTCAACCACCGCACACATGCTTTTCAAGCGCGCCGAACACCTAAAAAACATATATTCAGCCCTGCCGTGAAAACCATGTGTCCGAATGATTTGTCATATCCTCGTACACCTCACTAATAATAATTAGGGTGTTTTTATGTGATTTGAAGTCATTCCGATGTCGTTCGGCATGCATTTGACCATAAAACCCATGTTTTGGCCATTTTGGACACGTGGAGTGCATTTTCAGCCATCACGGTCACACAAAACCTCTGATTGATGTGCCGTCTTGCCGAAAATTTTACAATTCACCCACCATTTGTTGTCGTCCGATTTAATGGAATTCTGAGGTCGTTCGGCCGGTTTCGACCACCCCACATAGGCTTTTCAAGCGCGCCGAACACCTAAAAACACATATTCAGTCTTGCTATGCAAACCACACGTCTGAATGACTTTATGTCTCCTCGTACACCTCACGAATAATAATTAGGGTGTTTTCATGTGATTTCAATTCATTCCAACGTAGTTCGTCATGCATTTGACGATAAAACCCATGTTTTGTCCATTTATGACACGCTGAGTGCATTTTCGGCCAGTGCGGTCACACGACACCTCTAATTGATGTGTTGTCTAGACGACAATTTCAAAATTCACCCACCCTTTATTGTCGTTAGATTTCATGGAATTCTGAGGTCATTCGGCCGATTTTGACCACCCCACGTACGCTTTTCAAGCACGCCTAACACCAAAAAAATACATATTCAGCCATGCCACGCAAACCACATGAATGAATGATGTGATGTATCCTCGTACACCTCACGGATAATAATTAGGGTGTTTTCTAGTGATTTCAAGTCATTGTGATGTCGTTCGGCATGCATTTGACCGTAAAACCCATGTTTTGGCCATTTACGACACACAAAGTGAATTTTCAGCCAACGCGGTCACACGACACCTCTGATTGATGTGTTTTCTGGTCGACAATTTCAAAATTCACCTACTCTTTGTTGTTGTCCGATTTCATGGAATTTTGAGGTCGTTCGGCCGGTTTCGACCACCCCACGCAAGCTTTTCAAGCGCGCCGAACAACTAAAAAATACATATTCAGCCGTGCCACGCAAACTGCATGTTCGAATGATGTGTCGTGTCCTCATACACCTCAAGAATAATAATTTTGGGTGTTTTGTTGTGATTTCAAGTCATTCTGATGTCATTTGGCATCCATTTGACCGTAAAACCCATGTTTTGGCCATTTACGACACGCCGAGTTCATTTTCGGCCAGCGTGGTCACATGACACCTCCAATTGATGTGCAGTCTGGATGAAAATTTCACAATTCACTCACCCTTTGTTGGCGTCCGATTTCATGGAATTCTGAGGTCGTTCGGCTGGTTTCGACCACCCCACGCACGCTTTTCAAGCGCACTGAACACCTAAAAAACACATATTCAGTCGTGTCATACAAACCGCACATCATAATAATGTGTCGTCTTCTCTTATACCTCACGAATAATAATTAGGGTGTTTTCATGTGATTTCAAGTCATTCTGATGTCGTTTGACATGCATTTGACCGTAAAACCCATGTTTTGGCCATTTACGACACACCGAGTGTGTTTTCGGCCAGCGCCGTCACACGACACCTCCGATTGACGTTCCATTTGGATGAAAATTTCACAAATCACCCACCCTTTGTTGTCGTCCGATTTCATGGAATTCCGAGGTCGTTCAGCTGATTTTGACCACTCCACGCACGCTCTTCAAGCACGCCTAACACCTAAAAAACACATATTCAACTGTGTCGCGCAAACCGCGTGTCCAAATGATTTTTCGTCTCCTCGTACACATCAAGAATAATAATTAGTGTGTTTTCGTGTGATTTAAAGTCATTTCAATGTCGTTCGACATGCATTAGACCATAAAACCCATGTTTTGGCCATTTACGACACGCAGAGTGTGTTTTCAGCCAGCGCGGTCACACGACACCTCCGATGGATGTGCCGTCTGGCCGACCATTTCAAAATTCACCCAAACTTTGTTTTTTTCTGATTTCATGGCATTTCGAGGTCATTCGATCAGTATCGATGACCCCATGCACGCTTTTCAAACGCGTCGAACACCTAAAAAACACATATTCAGTCGTGCCATGCAAACTGCATGTTCTAATGATGTGATGTCTTCTATTACACCTCACGAATAATAATTAGGATGTTTTTGTGTGATTTTAAGTCATTCTGATGTCATTCGGCATGTATTTGACCATAAAACCCATGTTTTGGCCATTTAAGACACGCCAAGTACGTTTTCGGCTAGCGTGGTCACACGACACCTCTGATTGATGTGCCGTCTGGCCGAAAATTTCAAAAATCATCCACCCTTTGTTGTCGTCCGATTTCATGGTATTTCGAGGTTTTTCGGTTGGTTTTGACCACTCCACGCATGCATTTCAAGCACGCCTAATACCTAAAAAACACATATTCAGTCGTTCCATGAAAACAACATGTCTGAATGAAATGCTGTCTCCTAATACACCTCACGAATAATAAGTATGGTGTTTAAGTGTGATTTCAAGTCATTCAGATGTCGTTCGGCATGCATTTGACAGTAAAACCCATGTTTTGGCCATTTATGACACGCCGAGTGCATTTTCAGCCAGCGCGGTCACACGACACCTCTGATTGACGTGAAGTCTAGCTGAAAATTTCAAAATTCACCTAAACATTGTTTTCGTATGATTTCATGGCATTTCGAGGTCATTCGGCCAGTTTCGACCACCCCACACACGCTTTTCAAGCGCGCCGAACACCTAAAAAACACATATTCAGCAGTGCTACGAAAACAGTAGGTCCGAATGATGTTCCGTATCCTCGTACACCTCAAGAATAATAATTAGGGTTTTTTCGTGTGATTTAAAGTCATTCCTATGTCATTCGACATGCATTTGACCGTAAAACCCATGTTTTGGCCATTTACAACACGCCAAATGCGTTTTCGGCCAGCGCGGTCACACGACACCTCTGATTGACGTGCCATATAGCTGGAAATTTTACAAATCACCCACCCTTTGTTGTCGTCTGATTTAATGGAATTTCGAGGTCGTTCGACTGGTTTAGACCACTCCATGCACGCTTTTCAAGCGTGCCTAACACCTAAAAAACACATATTCAGCCGTACCGCGCAAACCGCACGTACGAATGACGTTCCTTCTCCTCGTACACCTCAAGAATAATAATTAGGGTGTTTTTGTGTGATTTCAAGTCATTCTGATGTCGTTCATTATACATTTGACCGTAAAACCCATGTTTTGGCCATTTACGACACGCAGAGTGTGTTTTCGGACAGCGCAGTCACATGACACCTTCGATTGATGTGTCATTGATGAAAATTTCACAATTCACCCACCCTTTGTTGTCGTTCGATTTCATGGCATTCCGAGGTCGTTCAGCGGGTTTTGACCACCCCACACGCGTTTTTCAAGCGCACCGAACACCTAAAAACACATATTCAGCCATGTCACGCAAACCGCATGTTCGAGTGATATTTTGTCTCCTCGTATACCTCATGGATAATAATTAGGGTGTTTTTGTGTGATTTCAAGTCATTTCGATGTCGTTCGTCATGTATTTGACCGTAAAACCCATGTTTTGGCCATTTACGACACACCGAGTGCGTTTTCGGCCAATGCGGTCACACGAAACTTCCAATTGACATGAAGTCTGATTGAAAATTTCAAAAATCACCCACCCTTTGTTTTCGTCCGATTTCATGGCATTCTGAGGTCGTTCGGACGGTTTCAACCACTCCACGCTTGCTTTTCAAGCGCACCTAACACCTAAAAAACACATATTCAGCCGTGCCGCACAAACCACACGTCCGAATGACATTCTGTCTCCTCTTACACCTCAAGAATAATAATCAGGGTGTTTTAGTGTGATTTCAAGTCATTCCAATGTCATTCGACATGCATTTGACCGTAAAACCCATGTTTTGACCATTTACGACACGCGGAGCGTGTTTTCGTCCAGCACAGTCACAAGACACCTCCGATTGACGTGCCATCTGGCCGAAAATTTTAAAATTCACCCACCCTTTGTTGTCGTCCGATTTCATGGCATTCTGATGTCGTTCGGTCAGTTTCGACCACCCCACGCACGCTTTTCAAGCGCGTCGAACACCTAAAAAACACATATTCAGCCATGCCATGCAAAATGCGCTTCCGAATGATGTGTCGTCTCCTCATACACCTCAATAATAATAATTAGGGTGTTCTCGTGTGATTTCAAATCATTATAATGTCGTTCGACAAGCATTTGACCATAAAACCCATGTTTTGGCCATTTACGACACGCGAAATGCGTTTTCGGCCAGCGTAGTCACAGGACACCTCTGATTGATGTGCTTCCGGCCGACAATTTCAAAATTCACCCACCCTTTGTTGTCATCCGATTTCATGGCATTTCGATGTCGTTTGGCCAGTTTTGACCTCCTCGCACATGTTTTTCAAGCATGCTGAACACATAAAAAACAAATATTCATCCGTGCCGTGAAAACCACATGTCTGAATGACATGCTGTCTCCTCATACATCTCACGAATAATAATTAGGGTTTTTTCGTGTGATTTCAAGTCATTATGATGTAGTTCAACATGAATTTGACTGTAAAACCCATGTTTTGTCCATTTAAGACACACAGAGTGCGTTTCCAGCTAGCGCGGTCACACGACACCTCCGATTGACGTGTCGTCTGGCCGATAATTTCATAATTCATCCAGAATATGTTGTCATCTAATTTCATGGAATTTCGAGGTTGTTCGGACGGTTTCGACCACCACATGCACGCTTTTCAAGCGCGCTGAACACCTAAAAAACACATATTCAGTCATGCCGCACAAACCGTGCGTCTAAATTATGTGTTGTCTTCTAGTATGCATCACGAATAATAAATAGGGTGTTTTCGTGTGATTTTAAGTCATTATGATGCCGTTTGGTATGCATTTGACCGTGAAACCCATGTTTTGTCCATTTACGACACGCCAAGTGCATTTTCCTCCAGCACGGTCACACGACACCTCTGATTGACGTGCCGTCTGGCTGATAATTTTACAATTCATCCACCCTTTGTTGTCATCCAATTTCATGGCATTCTGAAGTCGTTCGGCCGGTTTCGACCACCCCACACACGCTTTTCAAGCGCGTCGAACACCTAAAAAACACATATTCATCCGTTCCATGCAAACTGTGCATACTAATGACATGTCATATCCTCGTACACCTCACAAATAATAATTAGGGTGTTTTTGTGTGATTTCAAGTCATTCCGATGTAGTTCGGCAAGCATTTGACCATAAAACCCATGTTTTGGCCATTTACGACACGCAGAGTGCATTTTCAGACAGTGCAGTCACATGACACCTCCGATTGACATGGCGTCTGGCCGAAAATTTTACAATTCACCCACCATTTGTTGTCATCCAATTTCATGGTATTCTGAGGTTGTTCGGCCAGTTTCGACCACCCCACACATGCTTTTCAAGCTCGCCGAACACCTAAAAAACACATATTCAGCCGTGCCGCACAAAACGCGTGTCCGAATGACATGACTTATCCTAGTACACCTCAAAAATAATAATTAGGGTGTTTTCATGTGATTTAAAGTCATTCCGATGTTGTTTGGTGTGTATTTGACCGTAAAACCCATGTTTTGGCCATTTACGACACGCAGAGTGCGTTTTCGGACAGCGCGGTCACACAACACCTCCGATGGATGTGCCATCTGACCGACAATTTCAAAATTCACCCACCCTTTATTGTCATCCGATTTAATGGCATTCCGAGGTCGTTCGGCTAGTTTCGACCACCACACGCACGCTTTTCAAGCACGCCGAACACGTAAAAAACACACATTCAGTCTTGCCGCGCAAACCGTGCATCTGAATGATGTTCCGTCTCCTCATACACCTCATGAATAATAACTAGGGTGTTTTAGTGTGATTTCAAGTCATTCCGATGTCATTCGACATGCATTTGACTGTAAAACCCATGTTTTATCCATTTACGACACACTGAGTGCGTTTTCATCCAGCGCGGTTACACAACACCTCCAATTGACGTTCTATCTAGCTGAAAATTTTAAAATTCACCCACCCTTTGTTGTTGTCTGATTTCATGGCATTCCTAGGTCATTTGGCCTGTTTCGACCACCCCACACATGCTTTTCAAGTGCACCGAACACCTAAAAAACACATATTCAGTTGTTCCACACAAACCACACGTCCAAATGACATTCTTCCTCTTCATACACCTCACACATAATAATTAGGGTGTTTTTGTGTTATTTAAAGTCATTCCAATGTCGTTCAACATGCATTTGACCGCAAAACCCATGTTTTGGCCATTTACGACATGCCGAGTGCGTTTTCGGCCAGCGCGGTGACACGACATCTCCTATTGACATGCCGTCTGGCCGACCATTTCACAATTCACCCACCCTTTGTTTTTGTCCGATTTCATGCCATTCAGAGGTCGTTCGGCCGGTATCGACCACCCCACACACGTTTTTCAAGTGCTCCTAACACCTAAAAAACACATATTCAGACGTGCCGCGCAAACCGCGCTTCCGAACTACATTCCGTCTCCTCTTACACCTCACAAAAAATAACTAGGGTGTTTTCGTGTGATTTCAAGTCATTTTGATATCATTAGGCATGCATTTGACCGTAAAACCCATGTTTTGGCCATTTACGACACGCAGAGTGCATTTTCAGCTAGTGTGGTCACACGAAACCTCTAATTGACATGTCGTCTAGCCGAAAATTTCACAATTCACCACCCTTTGTTGTTGTCTGATTTCATGGCATTCTGAGGTTGTTCAGCCAGTATCGACCACACCACACACATTTTTCAAGCGTGTCAAACACCTAAAAAACACATATTTAGCTGTGTCATGCAAACCACATGTCCGAATGACATGTTGTATCCTCGTACACCTCACGAATAATAATTACAGTGTTTTCGTGTGATTTCCAGTCATTCTGATGTCATTTGACATGCATTTGACTGTTAAACGCATGTTTTGGCCATTTACGACATGCGAAGTGCGTTTTTGGACACTGCGGTCACACTACACCTCCGATTGACGTTCCGTCTGGCCAACCATTTCACAATTCAGCCACCCTTTTTTGTCGTCTGATTTCATGGCATTATGAGGTCGTTCGGCCAGTATCGACCACCCCACACACGTTTTTCAAGCGTACCAAACACCTAAAAGAAACATATTCATCCGTGCCGTGCAAACCATGCGTCCGAATGATGTTTTGTATCCTCATACACCTCATGAATAATAATTAGGGTGTTTTTGTTTGATTTCAAGTCATTCCGATGTCATTCAACATGCATTTGACTGTTAAATGCATGTTTTGGCCATTTATGACACGCAAAGTGCGTTTTCGGCCACCGCGGTCACACGACACCTCTGATTGACATGCCGTTTGGCCGACCATTTTACAATTCACCCACCCTTTGTTTTTGTACGATTTCATGGCATTCCGAGGTTGTTCAGCTAGTATTGAACACCCCACGCATGCTTTTCAAGCGTGCCAAACACCTAAAAAGCACATATTTAGCCGTTCTGCGAAAACCGCATGTCCAAATGATGTTCCGTATCCTCGTACACCTTAAGAAAAATAATTAGATCATTTTACTAAAGTATCTACACAATCTGAATGCGTTTGGTTGGTTTTCCATATTCCATATGTTGTTTTCACTTAAAATGTTGTCCATTTCAAAGAAAAGTGAGACACTATGAGTGGTGCCGGATACACCACGCCTCATATTGAGGTGGGGTTGACTCGTACATGTCAAAAATGACTCATGGATCATTTTACTAAAGTTTCAATAGAATCTGAATGTGTTTGGTCAGTTTTAAGTATGCCAGTTGTTGTTTTCACTTAAAATCTTGTCTATTTCAAATAAAAGTGAGACACTTTGAGTTTTGTCGATAACACTGCACCTCGGATTGAGGCAGGGTTGACTCGTACTCATCAAAAATGACCCATGGATTGTTTTACTAAAGTATCAACACAATCCGAATGCCTTTGGTTGGTTTTCTGTATGCCAGTTGTTTTTACTTAAAAGAGTATCTATTTTAAACAAAAGAAAGACAGTTTGAGTGATACCTGCCACACCGTGCCTCAGATTGAGGTGGGTGGGGGGGCTGTCCGGCATCTAGGGAGCAGGGTAGGGGGGATATCCAGGTTCCAGTAATGTGGGTGGGTAATTTATCTAAAACTCTATCTAGATATCATACATCGAATTCCGACAGGACTACAAAGCGCCGCAGGGTTTCGTCCTGGAGCAGGGCCAAATCACGGTATTACCGCAGAGTGACCACGGCGTGACCGCAACATGACTGCGACATGTTAGCCCGGTCCAGTGACATACGCGGGGCAGTATCTTCCAGCCCGGATTCCAAATAAAGCCTATGTAGTTGTCCTTCACATTATAGAAACTAATCTTATGTTATAAAAAACAGACTCTTGATTCAGGATTGTGGTATGATAAAGATATATATTTTATATTATTTGTTTTTAAAAGTGGTACTAGGTAGTTGAAACTACTAATTGAGAGTCAAATTATCACACCCTAAACTATCACTGTGAGTTTTCACAGATAGCGCACCTCCGTTGGAGGGGTTTTATTATAAAAACATGACTTTATTTATCAAATGAAACAATTAAATTAAAGAAAAGTTATTCAAGATATGAAATTAAATATAATTAAACAAAATTAATAAAGAAAATAAATTCAATTTAAATCATTCTTAAATTAAAGAGGCTTCCATATTTGGTAAAAAATAAAGAGTTATACTGAATTCAAAAATATCCATACCAGAGTGAAAAACCAGGTTAAAAAATAAAGAGTTATATAGAATTCAAAAATTTAATGGATCAATCTGCCCCTGATCAGCATCACCATCACCACTGTCATCATCAGCCTCATCCTCGCTGCCATCTCTGTCTTCTTCGTCATCCTCATCATCGTCCTCATCCTCGCCCTCGGCCCCATCCTCGCCCTCGGCCCCATCCTCGCCCTCGGCCCCATCCTCACCCTTGTCCTTATCCTCATCCTCACCCTCGTCCTCTTCAGCATCCTCGTCATCACCATAAATGTCATCATATCGACCACCACTAGAACTGACTCCTGTTTCATTATATAATGCACCCATCGACGACATATATGTCTGACAAGCTGCGCTGACCTCTGGTGGAAGTGATGAAGATAAAGATTTGATCAGTTTCATAGATTATTTCTCTCTCATTTGATCCCATTCTTCCAACTATGTGACCCTTTTATCAGACTGTCTTGCATGCTCCTTGACCTATTCCAACTTAGTGGTACTAGAATGGATACCTGGAGAGGACCAATACCTCATCGGGACTATATTCTTACCAGGTCGACAGCGTACTCGACTAGAGTGCTCATCTCCCAAAACCTGATATAAATGATCGTGTGACCTAAAATTGTCAGGATCCTGGGAATCAAGGGCATATAAAGAATCCTTTTAAAAATATTAATAGATTATTAAATTTAAAAATAGATATTAAACTTTTAAATAAACAAATTAAAACTTACAATTTTTCTTGTGTCGGTTCATTAACCGTTGTTCCATCTTTTTTCCTTCTACTCGAGAAAAACAATTTTGCTCGAGGGATACATCCTTCAATATTCAATTTGTTATTCTGTAATGACATTGAAACAATATAAAGTGAAAGTATAATCATATATTAAATATTCAATAAATCACATAATTTAAGTAGGAAACAATAAAAAGGGAAAGCCCTAAAGAAAAATTATAAACAACTATATCGTACCAGCTGCCTCTCATGATCTGACATAGTTGTACACCCCAAAGTGTGGAGGTATTTCTTTGAATCAATGTTTTTTTTGTTTTTTTTAGAAGATTCCTAAATATTGTTTAATAATAAATAAGATAATATTAATGAAAAATATGAAAACTATCATTTAAATACCTCAAATGGGATTAATACCTTAAATTTGGCAGTCGCTCAATGGGTAATCATTTGACGATATTTCTCTATCGGACAGTCATACACGATAGGTAATGTCTCCAACTCCATGCCCACTCTATCACACAAACTAACATACAGCTCATGCTTATAAGCTCTCCAAAGCTCTCATAGCTCTTTTAAACGCGTTGGTCGTTCACCTTCACCATCAGGGAAGTTAAACCAAAGCTGACACCCAATATATTAATTCATATAAATACAAAAACAATACTACATTAAATATAATATATTTTTTACCCATATTTGTGCCCACGCATTATCCTTGACTTCGTGTGGCATATTTCTCCAAGAGAGAGGGCTAACCAGAATGATGTTGGAGTATTTGGCTAGCGTCGCCAAAAAACCCCGACATTCCTGCCCAGATTTATCAATCATCTGTCCATAATCATTATATTAAATCATAAACTGTGTCTGGCGGTTCCATACCGCACACAAGTGAGTACGCCCCTTCCCCCACCTCCTATCAGTATATAAATATGTTATTAATGAAAAAAATATTAGTACAAGTTATAATAAAAATAAATTTTGGTATAAATTTTTTAGAGTTATATAAATATACCTATGGTAGTCGAATCAATGGGCATCACTGGATGTGAAGAAGAAAAGGAAATATCCTGTACAGGTGGAGTGTCCCTCAGTGTATGCTCCTCACCCACATACTCTGTCGGAGAAGGAGTCGAATAATGTGGAATATAATAGCTCGGAGATAATGAACCAGAAGAAAAAGATGATGGCATAGACATCTGGCCAACTGGTAGTGTAAACATCGGAGGCCTAAATATCTCGTGTGTCCCTAAAGACACACCAGGATCAAAATGGGGCATATAAGATACATCTGTGGTAGGGGCATAGTTCAATTGGGTATGACCAGTGGATCGTCTAACTCTCACACCACGAGCCCTCGTACCACCGGCCTCAGAACCGGGACCACCAGATGATCGTATAACTCTGACACCACTGCCCCTCCTACCACCAGCCTCTGTACTGGGAGAAATATCAGGCTCCTCATCAGATATCTCTCATTTAGGGGGTGTATCTTGAAAAAAAGTTTAACACAAAAGTAAACACATGATATTATAAGTTATTGAAATATATATATTTGAAATAAAATACTCACAACAGGGATGAGTGGAAGAATTCCCATCTCTGTCATGCAACGATTATTTTCTGTCATCTGTTTCCACCGCCTCTCTTAAATGGGTGTCATTTCCTGTAATGAAAAAAAATATGGAAGTAATTAGAAAAAATTTCTTATGAATTCATGAAATACTATGAATAAAGGAGTGATTTTCATGAAATAATATGAATAAATATTAAAAAAAACTTTATTATGAGTTCATATACATGAAGCTGTAATATTTGAAGCATTGAGATTAAAAAAATCTATGAATCTTTAAAATTAGAACACAAGAAAGAGACATCATGCCCATATAAATGTATATGTGTAATGAAAACATTAATTGGACAATGTATACACCGATGTAGTGATTTGAGTACACAATTCTTGGAGTAGTGGATCATAAAATTTTTCAAAATCCCTAGAAATAGGGAATAATGATATCCTTAAGAATAGAAGGATATCCTTAAGAAGAGGTGGAAGGATATCCTTGAGAAGAGGTGGAAGGAGTCTAACCTGGAAGCTGATCAGATGGAAGAGGTTCACCTATGCTGGGGCTTCTGGGAGTCAGGCGGTGATTTTGGAGTTGCATATTCTGGAATCGGGGTGGTGGGTCACTTGCTTTGTCGAATTTGGGGGAAATTTTTCCCAAAAGTTGTTAAAAACCATTGGGAAAACTCTATCTTTCCAACGGTTTCATCAAACTGTTGGGAAAACTCAAATTTTACCCATATTTCCCAACAGTTTCATCAAACCATTGGAGAAACTCAATTTTTATCCATCTTTCCCAACAGTTTCATCAAACCGTTGGGAAAACTCAATTTTTATCCATCTTTAACAACGGTTTGCATAAGACATTGGTAAATAACACCTATACCAATGGTTCTTTTGAACCATTGGTATACAAGTGTTGGGAAAAGCATGATTTTCAGTAGTGAATGCCAAATAGTGCCTGCTACAGTTCCCACTATAATACCTGCTATAGTATTGTACAGTTCCCACTATAGTACTACTACAACACTGTATAGTCCCTGCTACAGTACCTACTACAGTACCTGCTACAGTACCCAGAAATTGTGCCTCCACCTAGATTTGATCCCGGGTTGCCTGGATGCACTTAAGAGTCCTCACCAACTGGGATGAGGCTCATGTGCCTCACCCACACACACACACATATATATTCAGTTCGATTTTAGAGGTGTTATAAATATGTGTGTGTTATACGGAATTTTTTTTTAAGAAAATAGTGGGGGTTCACAACCCCCTCTAATTTAAGACATTAGTGGGGGGTTAAAAACCCCCACTTGAACCCCCACTATGTCTTATATTAGAGGGGGTTCACAACCCCCTCCAATTTAAGAGATCAGAGGGGTTGTTAACCCCTACTATTTTCTTAAAAAAATTCATAATATATATAATATATATTGTGTACATATATGAATGTATTTATAAAATGTATAATATATTATATTCATATAAATATGTAATATATATATATATATATATTTTAATTTTCTACGTATAAATATAATATGTATATATATATATTTGCATAATATATTTGGGTAATATATAAATATATATATATATATATATATATATATAATATACGTGTATTCAAATAAATATAAACAATTACAAATAAATATATAAATACACATTTTCATTTGTTTGTGTTTGATATAAATGTATTTATAAATACATACATACATAATTTTATTTAAATATATGTAAATATATAATTTATAGAGGTGTGCAGAATATATATATATATATATATATATTTATATAAATATAAATACATGTTATTTATTTAATTTATTTAAATATATCATGAAAATAATGTTTATCTTAATAAACATAGTAATATATATAAATACAATAATATATAAATTATATTTGTAAATTTGTTAATATATATATGTTTATTAATATATATGCTTATTTTAATAAACTTATTATATATATTTAAATACATTATTTTAATAATGTTTATTTTAATAAACTTATTAATATATATAAATACAATAATATATAAATTATATGTGTAAATTTGTTAATATATATATGTTTATTAATATATATGCACATTTTAATAAAATTATTATATGTATTTAAATATATTATGAAAATAATTTATATTTTAATAAACTTATCAATATATATATAAATAGGATAATACATGTACTATATAAACAAAAAGATACTTGGGGTAGGGGTTTAGGAATAGGAGGTATACCGAGGAGAAGAGTGGTTCGAATCCCACATGGATCTATATTTTAGAGGCCCTCCGAATTTGCGGAATGAGAGGAGACCAGGGGCTGGCTTGGGGCACTCACAGAGGATACCAGGGGTAGGGTTGGACTAGGACACACATGCAGGGAGATTGGGGGACGGGACATGCACATGAGACTAGGGGACAAACACAGATAGGAGGACCGAGGGACACACTGGAGACCGGGGGAGACCAAGACACTAGGGGAGACCGACACATGAGATCAGGGGAGACTGAGACTGGGGGAGGACACACAGGAGATCGAGATTGGGGAACACACAGGAGACCGAGGACAGGAGGGGGAGATACTGAGGGATGCACATGAAAGGTGGTGAGGACTAGAGGGGGAATGGGTAACATGATGGGCGGGGGACACACACAACGTGGATTGGGTATTCTTTCTTAAAAAAATAGAAGCATTAGGTGGAAAATAAAAGTGGTAAGACACCTTTCCAATCCAATCAACAATCTTAAATGGCATTGTGTGTCATAATGTAATCTTTCCCCATTTTCAAATAAATCGGTGACCCAATCATAGTGAAACCCTAAAAAAAACCCCTTCACTAACCAAAAAAATCCAAAGGGAATCTACGATGATCGACATAATATTTATACCAACTCTATTCCATCACTATTCTATGATGAATCAACGTCGCCTGGAAAGAACTATTTCCCACCAAGGAAGCTTCACTAATCTCCAACCAACACAATAGATATTAACATGAGTGACCATAAAAGGATTAAAATGGTTCCATACAAACAGATGAATGGTGACTATTATTGTAGGAAAACTCAACCAGTCCCAAGTAATTATACCAAGATCTACCAAAATCGAGAACTCAATAACGTAACATTTCTCCAAGAACCTATATAGCTCATTCTATCTGGATATACATCAATAGATGATATTTCATACTTAACATAACATGGGATCTAATCAGATCCTGGAGGCCTCCTCAAAAATGAGAAGTAAACTGAGGATCCCTATCATAAATTATAACAGATGGAACTCAATGAAATCTGACAATATCGTCTATGAATAGGTTTCTCAAGTCCTCAATATTTTTTATATCTCAAATGGGTATAAAGTGAACCAATTTAGTCAGATGATCGATCAATACCCATATCACCTTATTCCCTTGAGGGGTATGTGGAAATACAAGCATGAAATCCATAGAAAACTCATCCCACTTACATGTTAGTTTGGGAAGGGGCTGAAGAAAATCCAAAGGTTTTTGGTCATCTTATTTAAACTATTGGAAAGTATAATAATGATAAATAATGTTAGTGATATATCGTCTCATTCCTGTCCACCAGAATCATCGTCATATATCATAGAACATATTCATGGTTCTAGGGTGTACTACCCAATAAAAATTATGAAAATCTCCCATCACATCATTTATCATGGGAAAAGGCATAACATACCAATTATGGATACATAAGATGCTCTCAGAGGAAAAATACCACTCATTGATGGTATCCCCACCATAAAGAGAGTCCCTAATACCATATAACTCATCATTGAGTTGCTAATCCATAATAATCATCTCGAGAAGAGAATATGTCAACTAAATGATTGTCAAGACAATCTCAGTCACATCCTCCCAGACTTACAATAGCAAATGAGAAAATAGATCCATCAAATTCTACTATTCTGATGATTCTTTCACATATAGGGTTGCAATTTTACTACTCTGAGCATAAAAAATGATACCCCCTCACCAAGGGTGTAGGAAATGTTGAAATAAAAGGACTACATATACTCCACCCAATTCATTTGCCAATGTTTCAGATATTTTTGAGAGAAGATATAGCTAAGTCTTTTATGGTCGAGGAAAATGTCAAACTTTTATCCAAAAAGGTAATTTCTCAAAAACATAAGATCATGAATTATGGAAGTGAGCTCAAGATCATGGGTCAGATAGTTCTTCTCGTATGTCCTAAGTTGTCAGGAACTGTAGGCCGCCATGTGATCTCCCTACATGTGAATATAGCCCAAAACCAAGCCTGATGCATTACAAAAGACCATCACCACTATAGTTTTGGGTTTATTCATTGCTAGTGAAAAGCATTGCTAAAGGTTTCCATTATCAATTCTAAATAAAGCACTGATAAAGGGTATTGTTTATTAGTGAAAAAAAATTGATGATTAAAGATACCCTTTATTAGTGTTTTTTTAGTGCTGATAAAGGGTTCCCTTTATCAATGTAGTTTTTGAAGCACCGATAAAGGGTAACCTTTATCAATGTATTTTCTAGCACTGATAAAGGTCATCTTTATCATCACTAGTTAAAGAAAAAAAAAATTAACGTGTGAGTCCCACATCAAAAATTCGGATGGTAGACCAATTGTTTTTATAACCTTCCATGACATGACTGTATCATAAGCCTGTTGTAGGGATGGGATCTAGGATATATGCTCCAAACACACTTATATGGGACTGTGCCTATACATGCGAGCCCGCACAAGCCTTGGCCCCCATTATTCTTTCTGCAAGCTTTGACCCACCCATTGTTCAATAAGCCTTCCAAATTAGATTTCCTAAATGGCCGACCCTTTAGGTTGAGGGCCTACTGACTTAATAAATTTTTAAAAATTAAATTCTTATTTCATATATAAAAACATATATTGATATATATATGAATATATTAAATATGAATATATATATATATATAATATTTATATATATTTATTCATTTTTTTATAATTAAATTCTTATCTCATATATAAAAAATATATTTATATATATAAAAATAAATATATTAATATATATTAAATATTGATATATATAAATATATATTAAAATATATTTACATATATTAATATATATATTGATATATATTAATAAATAGAATATTAATTATTTAATTATATATATATATATATTAATATTTAATATATTCATATGTATATATATATATATTAATATCTATATTTTTAATTTTTATTTTTTGATATTTTTTAAAATTTATTGGTTGGTAATATTAATTAATATTTTTTCATTTTTCTATAATTAAATTATTATTTCATATTTAAAAATATATATTGATATATATCAAAAATTGATATATATATATATAAATATTGACATATATTAATAAATAGTATATTAATTATTTAATTAAAATTTAATAAATTAAAAAATATTATATATATAATTAAACAAGTAATACACTATTTATAATTAATAAAATTAATATAATTTTAAAAAAATTAATATAATAATTAAATAACTAATATATATATATATATGTACACATAATAATTTCACATACACAAATATTTATGTAATTAACAAAATCTTATATAGAAGCACATATACCAAATATTTATGTAATTTATTCAAATTTCAATATTCATTTTCAAATTTCATTTAATAACATAATATATTTAATATAATATATTTTTAATCAGTAAAATTTATTAATTTATTTTAATATTATTTAATTTAGTATTATTTATTCATTTTTACTATTTTTGATTTTTTGATTTTTTTTGAATTTAGTTATTTTCTAATACTTATTTATACATATTTATTTAATATGTTTTAATATTTTCAATATGAGTTCATCTTCATTACAATATATATCCATATTTTTGTTTTTTAATAAATTTTAAAATTAATAAAACTTATCCATTTTCCAATATTTTTAAAGTCTAATCATTTTTAATCATTCAATTTCACTCATTTTTAATATTAATTCATTTAATATTATATATTGACTAATAATGTTAAAAATTTATTTATAAATAAATATTTCTAAATATATATATTTATAAATGTATGTTTAATATATTTATAAAATTATATATTTATAATTTTAAATAAATAAATATAAACATTAAAAATTATTTATATAATTTTATATTTAAATAATTATAAAATTATAATAAATATATTTAAATAATTAATATATTTACTATATTTATATTTATTTTTGTATATATATTATATATATAATTATATAAATATATATAATAATATAAATAGATTTATAATTATGTACAAATATTTATAAATATATATCCATAATTATATTTGTAAATACATATTTACTATTATATTAATATATTTATAATTATATATATTTACAATTTTTAATTATATTAATTATATTATCAAAATTAATTATATAGGTCATTATTAATGATTATTATTTTAGCACTGATAAAACCCCTCTTTATCAGTGCTTTTTTGAAAGAGCTGATAAGACCCTCCACGATCTTTTAAAAGGAGCCCTAACCGAACCGATTTTTGTTACACTATTAAAGCTCTTATGGAATTTCATCTCTACCACAGCTCCCCTCGATATTCTCTCATACAAATCAACTCTCAAAACAATGCTATGTTATTTTCTCCCTCCTCTCATGTTTATCAATTTTGTTGATCTTCTCTCTTAATACTATAAACTCAATCTGGTGTGAACTGAACTCTTTGAGTATCAAGGATCTATCCTTCTCTCTTTATCACAACAACGCTAGGGTGATACATCCTCAAAATATGATCTAAGTGGAACAATTTGGGTCATATTATGAGGAAATTATTTCTCATAGTGTGGAAATTGGATAGTCCTCATTCTTCTCGGTAAGGTGATTGGGGCTATCCACATTGGCTAGTTTGAGTGGGCCACTTTGACCATGTCCAGTGATCCACACCGATAGGTCTGAGTGAGGCAACTATCTTATGAATAGGGGTGGTTCCCCCATCATGGGAAATTTATAATCCACATTATGATCTCTTGAACTTGTCAGATGTTTGTTTGGTTAATGGTTTATGGGTAAATATTCATTTTGTTTAGTTGATATTGTTTTTTTTGTGTGTACTCATAAATTTAAAAGGTTTTAATCACTACTAAAAAACCAAGTTTATCCGGAGCTAGTATTTATCAATTCTAGCTAAAAGTGCTAATAAAGGGGGCCTTTATCATTATTTTTAGCACTAATAAAGGGGGTCTTCATTAGAATAAAAAAGCATTGATAAAGGGGGACCCTTTATTCGCGCTACTAAAAAAGAAATGATAAAGGGGGACCTTATCAACACTTTTTTCGAGAACCGATAAAGTTTATATTTCATAAAAAATATAAATTTCATTAAAAATAATATATTAATATATAAATATATTTATATTGATATAAATATAATATTTATTTTTTAAATATGTTTTAGATGAGGATAAATAGGCATTTACACTCAATATATAAGATATTTAGTGAGAATGGATTATAAAATAATTTATAAAATATTATTAATTATTAATTTTCTAATTATTATCGATTAATAGTCATTTAATAATAGTTGGGTGACATAAAAGTTTAATGAATTACTGAACGGTCTAAGATAAGTTTAAAACATGACTTGAACTTTAAACGACCATAACTTTTGATCTGGGTGTCCGTTTGGGCTCTACCACATATAAAATTGAATCCTGTGATGAGATCTATGTCGTGATGACCCAATGAAACACCCAATCATGTTTTTAAATAAAAAATACCCAAAATTATTCTAAAAAATATTTTTTAGCTGAGGTATCCCAATTTTTTAATATTCGATGGAATTTCAGCTTCGTTTTAGGGGGTCTTATTGTCTTATTTCAGTGAAGACTGAATTTATTCTTAGGCATTTCATTCATATTGATATTATGGTATTGAATTTTTATTATTTATTATAATTTAGTTTATTTATAATTAAATATATGCATATTTTCTTATATTTACTTATAATAATTCACTTATATAAATACATATATCAACATATTTACCTAAAAATGTATTTTTAAATATTTAAAATAAATATTTATTATTCATTTTATTTAAATTAAAAAATTATCCATTATATTTACCTTATAAAAATGCATTAATATGTATATATATATACCTATACAAGTAATGTTTATATATAAACATGTGTGTGTCAATAAAAAATATATATGTATTTGTATATTCTAATATATGTAAATAAATACATATTCTAAAAGTGTATTTAAAACAATATATAACCATTTTTTACATTATAAAAATATATTAATATATATATATATAATGTTTATATATACATATATGTGTGTATTAATAAACAAATATATATTTATATTATATTTTAGTATATTTAAATGAATATAATATGTAATATATTTAAATAAATATAATTATATATATATCTCACACACACACAAAAACATATATTTTATAGATTTATTTAAAAATAATTTTTAAATATATAAATAAAAAATATATATGTGTATATATATATATAAATAGATATATCATAAAATAGACAATAAAACATCTTGGTGTAGTTGTAAAAGCTTTCGACTTCCAAAGGAGAGGTACATGGATCAAATCTTGGCATGCATAGAAGGATGGAATTTCACAAAGAACTAATGAAGAGAGTTGGGAAGTGCTGATAAAGGGGTGGTTAGTGAGTGTGTGAAAATAACTGATAAAGGGAAAGGAAGTGATGATAAAGGGGGCAAGGAAGAACTTATAAAGGGGGGATCAGAGTGGTTAAAAAAATCCTCCCCTATCAGTGCTTAAAAACAAGCACTAATAAAGGGTGCCTTTATCAGTGATTTTTTTAGCACTGATAAAGGCCTCCTTTATTAGCACTCAAAAAAGATCTGATAAAACCTACCCTTTATCTCTTTGGTATTCAACACTTTATAAGTGATGATAAAGGACCTTTACTAGAACTGTTATAAGACAATTTTGTAGTGGTGAATGATGATTTCATTCATTTTTGTATTTTTGTATTTTATTATTGATTTCCATTTTATTTTTGTTTTAATTTAGAGTTGGTATGTGTTTTGATTGATTTATTTAATGTGAAATTATTTATTTTAAACATTCTTCATTATTATTGACAATTTTGGATTGGTTTAGTGATAAAATGGATTTAAAAAATTATTTATAGGCATGAAACATATGTAATATGAATAAATATGCATATTGTGTGTGAGTTTGATTAATTTTGAATGAGATTTCTAAAAATGGAATATTGAGTTATTGAACACTCATTAAATTTATAAATATTTTTAAATAAATGAGTGTTCGAACGAGTAAAAAACATTAAAAATAATTTTTGAAATTTCAAACCCACATATAAAATGAATGTTTTAGTGTTTAAAATTCCTCAGGAGAGTTTAATGTTAGAATTATAAAAAAAGGGAAGCAATTATTTATTTAAAACTGAAGGTGTTGTGAGTTTTCCTTGCTTAATATAGATGATGACAAAATTATTTTTTAAATTCATTTTCTTATCTATTTACCTTAAATATATGGGGTGTATATGGAAATATTTAGTCATGGTTTGAGATGTGTGGGTATTTATAAGTTTCATCTTCTTATTTATAACATTATTTATTATGATTAAACCATGTACATAAAATTATTATTATTTTTATCTATTGTGTATCATTAGGAATGGTTTGAGTCTCACCCATAAAAAGTTCAAATTTAAAACACATTTATCTTAGACACATACAAGATTAGAAGATAATGGAAGAATTTTATAAATTTTATTACAATCTCCCATAACCATACATGTGTTATGGATTTTATTAGTAATGATTATAATATTATGGATTTACCTATTTTTTTACTACTAGACATGAGATATATCTTATAGTGATATGTGTCATATTTAGAGGTGGAATCATAATTTTTTGGATCTCAATGATGTGAAATCCATGCTAACTATTTTTTTAAATATTTATTAATGGAAAGAGTTTATGGTGTTTTTGAGGAAATTGAATATTGGTTTTAGATATTTTAGGATATGTGAAATATACCTAATATTGATAACTTGGATATTTTTGAAATAGCGGTTCATTAGTGGGTTATAGTACAAATATTTTTTTTGGTATTACTATAATTAATGGCCTAGAATAATCTAAAGAAAAAGAGAGTAACATGGAATAAAAATTCACTTATGTCATCAATAATTGTTTCATCCATTCAAATAATGAAATTATAATATCCTTGATCCTATGTCAAAATCTAGTGATTACATGACCTTGTATGTTTTGAGGAAATATATTTTTACACAAATTTAGAAAGGCAGGTAAGAATTAAATAACAAGAAAGAAAAATAATTTCTAAGGGAAGACTATCATCCAATAATAAATAATTTTTTTTGTTTACAACATATTTATTAGCACCATTTTTTCCTATTCAACATTAAATCGATAATGTAGAACAAAAACCACATTTTAACCTAGGTTTTTTCTTTTCATGTCACCCTTATGTAAAATGACAACTTTTTAGGAATCATTCCCGATAGCATTCAAATGTTGGGTTCCCCTTATTAGAATTATCTATAACTTTATCCTTTGATTATGAATATATTATTTTTATTTTTCTAAAAAAATGAATATTTTAAGAATTTAATAGGATTAATATGAATCGAAAATGGATGCACCCTATCCATATGGTAAAAGAGTATGAATATGGATTTAAATAGTTCATCAAGTTTGTAATAGAGTATGAATATGACCCTTATCAAATCCTTTTTCCATATTTACATTGTTTTTATTAAATAAAAATTAGTCTATAATAGTTATAAGAACATTTTATTTGATATAGAATATATTAGAGCTATAAATTTAGGAATAAACATGTGAAAAAACTAAACATACACACCGATTATGATGATATTTTAGTTTATGGATCATTTTATTTGAATACCAGTTTAAATGATGACATAAATCATATTGAATAAATGAAAATAAAGATTTAAGTAGACCTTTTTGATTGTCCAAAGTGGTTTGATAAGTTAAATTGTTATAATAAGAGACCATTTATACCAAATTTACTGAATACACAACATTTTCATAAGTATTGAAGTTGTATAATTTGAAAAAATGGAAGTAGATGGAGAGATATTGGATTTAGAGAACTACTTGGTCTCCTGAATGATATGCTACCAGAAGAAAATACACTTAATTTTTGGAAATATGATGCTAAATTAATGTTGTATTCAAAGCACATGATCTCTAAAAAAATACATGCTT
Source organism: Viscum album (assembly GCA_963277665.1). Classification (NCBI taxonomy): domain Eukaryota; kingdom Viridiplantae; phylum Streptophyta; class Magnoliopsida; order Santalales; family Viscaceae; genus Viscum; species Viscum album. Next base: position 154,567 of record CAUJRU010000513.1, read on the forward strand.
TTCCAAATGATTTCATATTGTTTCAAAAGGACTATCAACCAATCATAAAATTCACTAAGTGTGGCATGAATCGATACAAGAAATATGAATCAAGTTATCCAAAAGATATATAGTAATTTCTTCTCATTCCATGATTTATAAGACTATATTGATGATAGGAGACCATGATAAAATTGACATGGAATGTAGATACAAGAATCAAATAAGGGAAACTATGTCATCCAAGAGATTCTCCTCAGTGGAATAAAATTGATTATGAGTATCCTAAATTTGAAAATTAGTTGAGAAAGATATTTCTTGTATTATCAATAGATGGAATAAATCATTTGGGTGTAAAGAGTATTACTCAAAATACATGTCCAGTTATATTATTAAATTATAACTTTCCACAATGGTTATTCATGAAAAGAAAATACGTTATGTTGAATTTTCTTATACCTAGACCAAAAAAACCAAATGTCTATTAGGATTCATTGATCATGTATTTGAAATTGATGTGGTAAATTGGTGTTATAATATATGATTCTCATAGAAGTGAAGAATTGACAATGTGGTCCATGTTGTAAGGGACGATAAATGAATTTCTTTATTATGGAATTTTATCAGGCTATAACATTAAGGGAATGTTAGGTTGTACCATTTGTGAAGAATGAACACACTCATTTTGGTTGAAACATTACTTGAAGACTATGTTTTTAGTATATTAGAAAATTTTACCTTGACAACATAAATACCGATCCTAGACGATGACATTCGATGGGAATACTAAACAAGGTATGACACCATATTTACTAAGGGGTGATAAAATGTTTGATAAAGTAAAATATATTGATACTATTTTTGGTAAACCAATTTTGAAAAACCATAAAAAATTATGTTGAAAAAGAGATCAATTTTCTTTTAATTATCATACTAGAACTGATTGTACATCATATATTTTATTTATTTCATGCGTGTAGAAAAAATATATTTGATAGTGTTATTGGAATGTTATTGAATATTACTGGAAAAACAAAAGATGGAATCAAGGATAGGTTGGACTTGATTGACATGGGGATAAGGGAAGAGTTGGCACCAGTGAAGGGTAAAAGGTAGAATTTTCTTCCTCCATTAGATTAAACTCTATCGAGATAAGAAAAATTACAATTTTTCATTTTACTTAGTAGTATAAAAGTTCTATAGGGGTATTGTAGCAGTACTGTAGCGGGAACTGTAGCAGTATTGTAGCGGGCACTGTTTGGCACTATAGCAGCAGGAGATATGCCCCCGTTTGGGCCTTCGGGCATCAGATTTGGTCCCTGAGTCCTTCATTGGCCTTCGGGCACCCAGGACTTCAGGTCAGTTGGGCCTTCGGGCTATCCTAATGGCCTTCGAGCCACCTGTAGATACAAACTAGACCAAACTACAAGGAACAAGCTCTACAAGGAGGATGAGCAAAGGAGATTTCACCACATCAAGAGCTAAACGGATTTCAAGAATGAGAGGGTATGGCACTTGCCATCGGGACAAGCCTGTGCATGCACGGAAATGCCTATCAGAACAACCATGTGGAGGTGAAGAGCTGATTTCAAGATGAAGATGCTGGGGAGGAGCAATTCCAAGTTGTTAGTCTAGGTTGCATGTAATGTTTGTGCCTACGGGAAATGGTTCCTCTATGGACTACGAGCATGTAATAGGGTTCCACCTCATCCCTTGAAAGGTGGATTATCAAAATCAATAAAAAAATGAAGGCCTTCGGGCCATTGGAGGATCAAATATCAAGAATTTTTTTTCAATGACACATTTGAAGTCACAAGGGCTCAAATCAAACAACTATCATGTTTTGATGAAATATTTGATTCTTATCCCTTTACATTGTATTCTTCCTAAAAATGTATAGCATACATTAACCAAAATCTGCTTTTTTTCAAATCCATATGTAGTAAAGTTATAGAGTCGGTGAAGTTACCTATAATGAATAAGGAGGTTGTAGTCATATTATGTGAATTGGATATGTTCTTCCTAAAATCATTCTTTGATATAATGGTTCACCCCATGGTTAAATTTGTTAAAGATGTTCAACAATGTGTTCTTGTCCATTATAGTTGGATATACCCCATTGAATGATATATGAAAAGTTTGAAAGGGTATGTCATAAATCGTGGTTGAACAAAAGGTTGTATTATATAATTATATATTGTTGAAGAAGCTATTGAATTATTTACTGATTACCTATCATATGTTGATAACATTGGTCTTTCAAAGTATCATCACAAAATATTCCTTATGGGTGAAGAGATTTACAGAATAGATGTTGTTACAATTACCATCATAGAGTAGAAGCGTGATCACCTTTACATTTTACATAATTGTAAAGATTTTAATCTATATGTTGAATCCAACAGAGAAATTCTGAGATATTTGAATCCACTAAGGGATAAAGTATGGAAATAAAATACAAGTAATCAATATTTTATTGGATGGTTCTGAGATCATATTTATAAGGAGTTATCTGAAAATCCAAATTCAATTTCGGAATGACTTTGATGGATTTATAGGGGACCAAATGAAAATGTTATATCTTATAATGGTTTTTTAATTAATGGTTATTCATTATATAAAAAATAATACGATGAAAATAGTATGATAAAAAATAATGGAGTTACACTTATGGTAGAAGAGATTCTCATATTTGGTTCCAAGGATAAAAATTCAATTTATTTGAATATTTTATATTTTTACAACATTGAATATATATACAAGTTGAATTATAAAAAATTTAAGTCCCAATTTTCCATTGTAAATGTGTTGATAATAGGAGTGCAGTGAAAGTTGATGAACTAGTTTTTGTTAAGGAAAATCTAAATTTAGAAGGCAAAAAGAATGAGTTGTTTATAATGGAATCACAAGAAGTTCAAGTATTTTATGTCTCAGATCTAGTTGACAAGAATTGATCAATTTTTCTACAAGAGATTAAAATAACTATAGGTTCAGATGAAAATTCAATTGAGAATGACCCTTTTATTGGATATCACAATCATTTCATAGTGGTCCCAATGTTGACAATGCATTTTACATTAGATCGGTCCATAAATAGGGCATTTAGATTCTCTATAGAGGATCCAAATACCTTCAACATTTAATGAAAATAAAGATATTTCAATGATAAGGTTAAAGTATTTTTAATACATTATGATTTTAATCAAAATATTATGTGTTCTATACTATATTAAAATAATCTAAATTCAATGTTTGACTACTCATGCATACAACATATTCTAGACATGATGTTGTTTTCAATCTCAGGAAAGAAAAAATGGTTAATACTGAAATTGAAAATTATTAGCGGATCAAAAACATGTTGATGAAAAAAAATAATGGTGTAGCATCACTATGCTGAATAAAAAAATCAAAGAAATAAGAAAGGGTATAATATTTGAGTTTGGATAGAATCAATGTGACCAACCTATTGACCCCATCAAGTCAATGTTCATTAGTTATGTTAGGGTAAAAATGATAATGAATGTACCAATTGATATAGGTTCATGATACCATCTTCAGCCTATAATGAAGGAAACCCTTTGGGAAGATATTAATGTAATGTTATAATATACTTTCTCTATTTTAATGAAAAATTATTTAATGAAATTTTGATTTAATTTTCATTATACCTTAAAATATTTATTTATTTTAGATGATTTACTTAATAAATATGTATTAATGGTTTCTAGAAAATCCCATAGAGGTTTTGAGACACTTTTTTCTTAGTTTCATTTGAGGGATGCTAAGGGGAAAGTAAATCCCCACCACCAGTTACTTATAATGTAGGAAACAAGGAATTATTTAATCAATCATCATAATGGGAAATCAATTAAAGTGTATTGTAGCTGATAATATATTATTTGAAATTATTTATTTTATCCAATTTGATTCAAATTTTTTAATTTATGCAACATATTAGGAGTACTAAAAATAAACAACATTCATCAAAACCAATGTACCCCTTTCTCAAAGAAATGATGGGCTATGATTCACTAGGGAAGAAAGTGTATGTATTTTAACTCTACCATAAAAGTTTTAGGTTATATGAAACAAAATATGTTCCTTTAATTATATTCAAATTGATGAATCAAAATCTAAAATCACTTCCATCACATGTCATGTACTATGAAAGGAGGCCCATGTAAATAAAAAGGGTAAAATAGTTGATGAAAACACAAAAGAACTATGGAAAACATGTGTAAGTACGACATAATAGTAATTTTTTATGATTTTTAATAGTACTACATAAAAATATCTTTTATGTTCATATGTTTTTATATGGTTTATACACAAGATTCAGAAAATATTGTACCTGAAGAAGAAATATTTTCAGTAACTTTGAAGCAGCTGAAATAATATGGTCATGTTAGAGGTGTAGGTTTTGGAGTGTCACCTAAAACATATTTCAAGAAGACAAAACCATAAGAAGATACATATCAGATTTTGAAAAGATTGATGGTGAAAATAGTTACTTTTTAAGATATTATTGTCTAGCCCGGTTTGGAAGACCAATATATGCAAAAGGATCAAAGAGAAATTTCAGTTGAACAAAGATTAGCGCATGAACAACCAAATGACCTCGCTAGTTCTAAGGCTAGTAATTCCCCTCAGCCTCATACCTTACTCAAGGTAATAAATTTTTTCATTATTATTTCTTCTAAATTTGAATCAGAAAACTTTCATTAAATTTATATTACTAAAATTATACTGGGTGAAGTTTTATGTGATTTCAATCTATCAACACTAATGCATGACCTTTTTGTGAGGGGTAATATGTATAATATCTCGAGAGACATGATACATAAAAAATAACTCCTAAAATATCACATGAGAGTGGGGATTGAAGTAGCTTAGGAGCTAAACATTGAGTTCCCTATTCCACTTAATGATCCAATTATTATAACTGTTAATGATGCAATTGGAACTTTCGCAACATGATCACCTGATCTTATAAAGATACATGAGGTATGTAATAAAAAAACATTTGTTTTCAAATGAAAAATCTATAAAAGTTGATAAAGAAGGTCTGAAGTGAGGTATGATATTAAAAATGGATAAAATGAAGGGGAAAACTAAGGTAAGACCAAGTCAATCTAGGGAATCAACCAAGAAAACAAAAAGACCTTCTGAGAGTACCTTCTCCTCACTAGTTCCACTGCTGTATATATTAAAATTACAACTTCATGCAGACACCACATTAAATATGAAGATGTTTACTATATTCCATATATAAAAGGAATATTTGGAACTATCACTACTACAAAAGAGTCCTTTAACAATGCTAGAAAAAAAGTGCTGAAAAATATCACCTTTATCAGTGCTAAAAAACGCATTGATAAAGGGTACCTTTTATCAGCGGTAAAAAAAACACTCATAAAAGGTACCCTTTATCAGTGCTTTTTTTTAGCACTGATAAAGGGTACCGTTTATCAACACTTTATTTTTAGCATTTATAAAGGGGTACCATTTATCAATGCTTTATTATTAGTGCTGATAAAGGGTACCGTTTATCAGTGCATTTTTTAGCGCTGATAAAGGGTAGCCTTTATCAGTGCTCTTTTAGCACCAATAAAGGTCCATAATAAAATTAAATAATTAAACAAATAATTTTTTTTAATAATTTTATTAATTAACTAATTATTGTTAAAAATGAATAAATTGAATATACATATATAAATTATATAAATTAATAATATTACATGTTAGATATATAGATATATAAAATGAAAAAATGAAAAAAATGAAATGAATAAAAATTAAAAATGAGTAAATTAAAAAAAATATTAAACATTTTATTAATTAAATAATTATTGAAAAAATGAATAAATTTAATATACATATATATAGATTATAAATATTAATAAATTGTAATAATTAAACAAATAAATTAAAAATGAATAAATTTTAATAATTAAAAAAATTCTAAATGAATAAATTAAAAAATTATTTTAAAAAATAGTAATGAAAAAATTATTAATAAAAATGAATAAGTAAAATATATATTTATATATTAATTATAAATAGTAATAGATAATATATATTAAATATAAATATATAGAAAATGAATAAAATGTAATAATTAAAAACATATTAATGCCTTATTCATTTTTAATGTTGTTTGAATTTTCAATTTAACATATATCAAATGTAGCATGTTACATTGATTTCACATACATATATGTAATTAATGCATTTTTATATAAAATGAACACAAACAAATATTTACGTAATTAATGAAATCTTATATAGAAACACGTACACCTAATATTTATGTAATTCATTCAAAAAGTAGTATATTTTATAATTTAATTATAACATGATACATTTAATATTTTTTTTAATATGTCAATTTTATTTATTTATTTATTAATATTATTACAGTTATGTATTATTTATTCATTTTTTATATTTTTTTATTTTATTTATAAATTTAATCGTTTTCTATAATTTATTTATATATATTTATTTATTATGTTTTAGTACTTTTAGTATTTATTTTTCTTTACTTCAATATATATATATACACACATATTTTTTCAATAATTTATATTTAATTAATAAAACATATTCGTTTTTCAATATTTTGAAAGTGTATTGATATTTAATTATTCAATTTCACCCATTTTTAAAATGCATGTATTTAAGATTATATATTTATTAATATTGTTAAAAATATATTTGTAAATAAATATTTATAAATAAATATATTTATAAATGAATATTTACTATATTTATAAATTTACATATGTTTACTTTTATAATTATTATAAATAAATAAATATTATTTTAAAAAAAGTATTTATATAATTATAAATAAATAATTATATATATTTAAATAATTATAAAATTATAATAAATTTATTTAAATAATGAATATACTATATATATATATATATAAGTTGAGGTCGAAACCTTAATTTATTTAGGAAAATGGGTTACATTACAAAGTAAAGTAGAAAACATACAATGATGAGATGTACTCAGCGAGTCTCGAACTTGAGACCTCGTCGTCACCCACAGGGGCAGCTACCACTAAGCTTCACCATAGAGGCTATATATATATAATTATATAAATATATACATATTATTTTTTAAAGTATTATTAAAATATTTATAAATAAATAACTATATATTTAAATAATTATAAAATTATAATAAATATATTTAAATAATTAATATATTCATATTTATATATATTTATTAAATATATATATATATATATATATAATTATATAAATATATATAATGATATAAATATATTTAAATAATGAATATATTTACTATATTTATAATTATATATATTTATTAAATATATCTATAATTATATAAATATATAATTATATAAATATACTTATAATTATAAATAAATAATTAGAAATATATTTATAAATGTATATTTACTATATTTATAAAATTATATATTTATAATTAGAAATAAAAAGAATAATTTTTTAAAATAAGTATTAATGTAATTATAAACAAATAATTATATATTTAAATAATTATAAAATTATAATAAACAAATATATAAATATATAAATATATAAATATATTTACAATTTTTTTATTTATAATTGTAAAAATATCCTTTATCAGCACTAATTTTTTAGCACTGATAAAATTTTCTTTTATTAGGGACTAAAAAAGCCCTGAAAAAATGTCTTTTTTCTGCGCTTATCAATTTAGCACAGATAAAAGGGATCTTCATCAGCACTTTTTTGCAAGCACTGATAAAAGAGTCCCTAATCTATTTAAAATAACCCTAACTATGACTTAGAAGTTAGGATTCTCAAGCTCTCACAGAACTCTCCTTCTTCCAGTGTTACTCCTCTACGTTCTCTTAGACGAATCAATACTAGAATCCAAGGTATGTTATTTTCTCCTTTTCCGCTCTCATTGATTGGTTTTTTGGGTTCCCTGGTTTGTGTTTTTCCCTGTTTTTAATCATGAAGAACCCTATAACTCATCTATATCTCTCTCTCACCTACTTACCTATACCTACACAACACCACCCCTATACTGTAATCTCATACCAACTTCATATGAGACCACTACGAATTGCATCTGTATCCTATGTTGCGACTGATGATTATTTTCTTGATGTTTCCATTATTATTTATTATTACCTTTTATATAGTATGAATTTTTATTGTTTGAATCTTATTTCCACAGCATGGCATGCACATGAAGATGAAAAGAAGTTTAAGAGAATAATAATAATTATTAATATATGTGTATCTATTGAGAAAATCATCTTCATAAAATTTCATAGAATTATATGTGTGGATTTTCGATTAAATAATATTGGATGATTAATGTCACATAGGTGATGTAGTGTAATGAATAAATGGAGTTTGTTCCTATGTCATAAAATGATAGAATTTTATGGTGTTTCTTGTATATTTTTTTTTCATTTGATTATTTTTTGTTGTTCATACACAATTTGAATATAAATCTAAATATAATTTCACATGCTAGATATATTATTGAATAATGATATGATGATATACCACATGAAAGAATTATTAAATGTGTTAAGTTAAACTTGTTATAAATATTAGAAATTTTAGTGATTTTTAGCACTATTATATTATATTTATGATTAGGGTAATTTTTACCATAATTGAATTGATAAATTCAAGCCGGTTAAATTGAAAAGTTTTTTCAGGGATTACATTATGGTTAGTGATATGTTATGATAGAAAGTAAATTATATTTTTGAAATATAATATGTGAGAATCCATAATTAAAACTGCATTTAGGTTATTTTTAAATATGAGTGGGTTTTGAGTATTCATGGGTTAAAAATAATTTTTAAAAATAAAAAGTTCTAGGTTTTAATTATGTTAGATTTGAGAAAAGATGAGTTATATGGAATCTTGATATATTATTATGTATTACACATGCTAGAATATAAATATTTAAGTGATTATCATGTTTTATTATTCAATTAGGTAATTTGATGTTTACGATACTAGATTATTTATAGTTTTTATATATGTATTTGATATTTTATTTTTAAGATAAAATGGTTCATAATATATATATATATATTGATAAGATAAATATGTTATTTAAATTATTTTACTGTAATCATACAAAAATATGGTTTTAATAATATTTATATTATAAAATTAACCAATACACATTTATAAATATTTTATTATGAACATTAAAATTTTAGAAATTGGGAGAATTATCTAACTTTTATTTAGAAAGTATTCATTTTTATCTTTGTATACATTTTTTACTAATTTTTGACTAATGTTTTTTTGACTATCTAATAATTTTTTCTTAGAGTAGTTGTTTTGAAAATTATTATATTAAACGTAATATGTAATTATTATTTTTGTTAAATTTTGGTAATCTTTCCTTGTAATATTTTTTTAAATATTCACTTGATATTATTTGAAATCATTTTTAAAATAATTTTCAATGTAGGAGTACACTATTTTTATATAAGAAATACATGTCTGGATGTGATAAATATAATTTTTATCATATATTAGAGTATAATGAGAATTATATCTGGTCTAGGTATGGTATGTTAGAATGTGAGTTATTATAGACATGTAAGTGGTTCATCGAGGTCTATAGTGAGGGTGATGTGGAATTTGTGTTGTTGTTTGTTATTCTTTATGATATTTTAGAAGTTAGGTTTAACTAATGTATTGTGGCACCCATTGTGTGGTTCTTTCCTAAGGGAACCAATTATGTTAAGATTTCCCCATATTTCAAATGAACTTCCTATGAAAATGGATATGTTATACCCATTTCATGATTTGGATGCAATAGGTACATGCGATGGTTCTCCCAAAGGGATAATCTTGGATTCTAGGGTTCTAAGGTCGAATCTCATGGTACCTATGATGTGGTTATTTCCAGAGGGAGATAAATAATTTTAGATTCTGCTATGATTAAAATGTAAACCTATTATTAGTGAAATGATTTTAATTTCAAGGACCAACCATGGTATAAATGTATAGTATGATTAGTATAATTCACTAGTATGAAATGAAGTCAGTACATTTGATTATCTTGATGTCCTAGTTAGTACACAATGACTTGACTTACATGTGTATTTTTAGTATTACTACTTTGAAAATATACTAATAAATATTCATTGTTTTATATTTTAGTGGACCTATTAATATTTACTTGATTTTTTTGTTCTCACACCATACACATAAACCTCAGTGGATATAGAGCTCTTATAATTGAGATACATATGAGAGAAAAGGACTAGTAACATAGATTAGAGTCGGTGCAGCTCAATGGGGATGAGTTGATGTTCTCATGGTAGTGTTAGGGACCTTTTATAATTTTGGGATGAGATATAAAATTTTAATTTAAGATGTGGTAATTTAAAAAGTTTTAAGGATACAAATATAAGCCTCACCATATTTATATCTCAAACAATTATTATTTCATTTTGTTTCTTGAGACTCATCCCCCATATCTTCAATGTTGTTTGAACTACTCTGAGCATACGTCATAAAAAATGATCACCAGTACCCATTACGAGATTAATTTTGGTTAGAGTAGTTCCAAAAACATAGGTGGATGTCCACAAGATATGGGGGATGTGTTTTAAGAAAAAAAATCAATAATAATTGTTCATAAGATGAAACTGATGAGACTAAAAATTGTCTATAATTTTCAACTTGGATGAATTTAGAGGATAATACCTACCATAGTGGGGAAATTATTTTCTTAAATTCAATTACCCATTTCCTTCAAAATGTATTAATTCTAATAATTAGACAAAAGAGTATGAATATGGAGTTAAATAGTTCATCATGTTTTCAATAGAGATTCATTTTCCCTTCTCAAATCATTTCTTCGTGTTTATGTTGTTGTTATTAAAGAAAAATTAAATGTTTGCCTACCCATGTAGATAATGTATTTTGCATAGGATGATGTTATAAATCCTAAGGATGAATATACTGTTGATAATGAAACTATAAAATTATTATGGGATTAATAAAATGTTTATGAAAAAAATTGACAATAACGCAATATCACAGTGTTGAATAAAACCATCAAGGCAAGAAGCCATGGTATAAAACATGAGGTTGGTTGGAATCAATACGGCTAACCTATTGACCCCAATAAGTCAATGTTCATTAGTTATCTTGGGGTCACAACAAGGATAAATTTTTAGATTAATATTTATTCAAGGTGTCGTGTCCAACCTGTAATGAAAGAAATCCTTTAGAAAGATATAATGGTAATGTTATGATATACTTTCTCTATTTTTTCTAAAAAATTATATATTTAAATCATGATTTAATTTTCATTATTAATTTCAAAGTTCATTTATTTTAGAATATTTTTTTTAATAAATTTATCTTAATGGATGTTGGAAAATCCCATAGAGGCTTTTGGACTCTTCTTATGAAGTTACATATTAAGGATGTTGAGGGGAAATTAAAGACCCACCCACCAGTTAGTTATTCACACATTATTAAGAAGAAAACATGGGATGCTTTAATTAATCGTCACAATGGGAAATAATTTCAGGTGCATTATTATCAATAATATATTAATTAAAATTATTTATTTTATCCATCTTAATTCAAAACTATTAATTTATAAAACCAAAGAAGAGTGCTTAAAATAAAGAACCTGCATAAAAACTAGTGTACCCCTATCTCAAATAAAGGATGTGATATGATTCATTAGAGAAGAAATTGGTATTTATTTTAAATAAATAATAAAAGTTTAATAATGTGATATGAAACAACATATGTTCCTTTGTTTATATGAAGATTGATGTATCAAAATCTGAAGCCACTTCAATCTCAAATCATGTGATATAGAAGGATGCTCGTGTAAATATGGAGGGTAAACTAGTTGATGAAAACACAAAAAAATATAGGAAACATGTGTAAGTATGACATAATTTTAATTTTTTATGCTTTATAACAACATTACATAAAAATATCTATTTATGTTCATATGTTTTTATATGGTTTAGACATAAGAATTGGTTGTGACCATACCATAAGAAAAGCTACTTTCAGTAGATTTTAAGTGACCAAAACTATATGGATTCATTAGAGGATTAGGTTTTGGAGTTTCTACTCAAACATATTTCAAGAAGATAAAATCACATAAAGATACATATAATATGATGAGAGGATTACATGCACAAATAAACTCAATGCAAGATATTATTGTTTGTTCTGGTTTGGGAGACCAATGTATGAGAGAGGATCAAAGTGAACTAGTGGAGGAAAAAATATCTATACATGAACCAAATGATCCCACTATCTTTGATGATAGTCATTCCCCCAACCTCATACCTTAATTGAGGTAATTAATTTTTTCATTACTCATTATCGAAAATGTGAATCAAATAACTTTTTATAACTTTATATTATTAAAATTTTGTAGGGTATAATTGTATGTGATTTCTATCTGCCAACACCCACGCACTTCCTTATTGAGATGGGTACAATGTATAATATCCTAAGATACAAGATACACCGTAAATACCTCCCAAAATATCACTTTAGATTGTAGATTTTGGTATCTCATTATTAAAATAATGAGTTTCCTGTTCCACTTAATGATCCAAATATTACAACGGTTAATGTTGCTATTAGAGCTTTCATAAAATGGCCATCTAATCTTATAAATATACATGAGGTATATCGTTATTTTTTTTTCATATTAAAAAATTATAATGGTAGATGATAAAAGGATTGAAGTCAGGTATGATATTACATATGGATAAAGCAGTGGGGGAAACTTAAGGTTAAATCAAGCAAATCTAGTGAATTGATGAAGAAATAAAAACAAAATTCCAATAGTACATCCTCCCTTCCATTTCATAGAAAAATTTATGATCATTAAAACTTCATGTATAGACCACTTTTAAAGATGAAAATATATCTCTTATTCCATATGAAAAAGAAATATATGGAGCTTTCGGGATAGACATAACTGGTCTTGAGACTATAAATGAGATTCTCAAGCATGAATGGCTGGGTGTCTCAGTTGTGAATACATACATAAGGTACATTTTCATAATAAACCTGTCCAAATAGTTAACTAACATGTTTATTAAAGTTAATATCTATTCATATTTTCTAAAGGAATTATATTACTACTATATAAATGAAAAATTGTGAGAATCAAAATTTGGATTCATTAATCCATGTATCATTGCTATGGTAGAACTTACTTTGGATAATAAATAAATTGAGAAGAAAAAATACTACTTACTTGATGCATTTGATCAAAAAAATTAGATAATAGGATCGTTTTAATTCCTAAAATGCATAAGTAAAACTCTACGCTCTAATCACATACAATATTTTTTTTAATTTTTTTTATTGATTATTTTTTTTGTTTTTTAGGTAGCATTGGATACTGATCACAGTAAATACGTATACCCCAAATATTTATTTTTTTGATCCAATGCATAGATATCCAATCAAATAACCACATATGATGTGTATTTTGAATTTTTAATACACAACAATCGATATTTTATAGATAAAATTAAAATTATATGTTTTAGTCTGTGTTTTAACAATAATTTTTTTATGATATGATGGTTTTTAAATATAGGATAAATCATGGCATGAAGTCGGTGTATAAAGAGATAAATCATGTGGATTACTAAAAATAGAAAAAAATTAGGGTATATATAGAAGTATTTAATAATCAAAACATGTAAAAAAAATTTACTTATTTTTGTCAATGTTTATTCAGTATCCTAAGTTAGATAATGGAATAAATTAGGGATATTATGTTTGAAAATTAATGGGAGAGATAATAAAGCATGAAAAGGCCAGAATCCCCTATAATGTAACTTACAAAGATAATTAAAATTTCATTAAATATATTTCCTAATCATTTTTTTCTTATATTTTCTCAGTACTATCAATATTTCTAAAAACCTTCGTACTCAAAAGAAGAATAATTTTTTGCGAGATGAGTGGGAAAAGTACATTTTGTTAGAAAGCACTTCAACAAAAAATTTAGGTGATTAACTATTATGTTCATGATCTAGTATGAGTTATGACATTAAAAATATATTTAGGGTGTGAAACATTAGTGTTATAATTATTATATATTATTTTTGATATGTATCTCAAGGAGAAGAATAATGGAGGAAATCAATTTGTTTACAAGTGGTAACTTAAAAAAAAATTGTTAGAAAATGATGGAGGTGAAGGTAGAGGCTGAGGTGGAGTCAAAGGCAGAGGTGGAGGCAAATTCAAAGTTATAGAATGAGTTTGAGTTGGATTCAGAGACTGAGGTGGAGGAGGAGGTAGAGGAAGGTATTGGGGAAGTGGAGGAGATGTAGCACTGAATTTCAAATAAAAAAATTGGTGGGAAATGGTGTAGATTGAGGACTATAAAAATATTGTATTTTAGAAAAATTATTGAAAAGTTTCACAACAATTTTCACTTAAAATAAGATCCAATATGAAAGTGTTTTAGGTTTATTATTGAAATTTTTTTTTACCACTTATTTAAGTGCTTTAATATAAGAATTTAAGTGGAGGAATATTTTTCAGAAATAAAAAAACACCACTTATTTTTTCAAACTGATTATCATATGTTAAAATTTCTATTAAAACATTCCATGTACTATCAAATATTACTAAAGTGTGAAAGAAACCCCTCACCAAGGAAAAAATGAAAAAAATAGATGTCGTTTCTTTCCCATGAATTCTCTACACTATAAAGAAAAGTTCTTATTAGTGGAGCCCATAGTCACTTGAGAGTCATAAAACACCAATACAATCATTAAAAAGGTATAAAATCCAACTTAAATATTGGAATAAATATGTGTGTAATCAACCACCAAAGCCAACAGGTGTATGAAAGAACTATTAGAGGAAACCTAGTATTGAGATATTTTGGTCATAGAGGAGGGATACTGTCAAAGGAAAAAAGACATAAAATGAAAATAAACTGCATTATAATGTAATACATGAAAATTAAAAACCCATTTTAAATGAAACCATGAATCACTAAAAATACAAAAGAACACCCCTTTGAAAAAAAATCTAGTAGCTTGATCGAAAACCTCTAAAAAAAATAAATACAAAATTTCATCAATCACATAATGATTTTTTTTAAAAAAATATAGTGGTTTAACTTTTGTGGGTTGTGGAATTATTTGTTCTATTCAATCATCAATTAGATGAATGATACAATATCAAAAATTCTTGTGAAATACATCCAAGTAACATTAATTATTCATGTTCATATTCATAATATAAAATGATTCATGTTCAGAAGCTCATTAATACAAAAACTCATCATAATTCTCAATAAAAAATACTTGTGACTAGGTATATTCCCATTTTAATGAAACAATAATTATGATGATATTTAAGAGTTTTTCATCACCCATAAAACACATTTGGATTGTTATAAAATTGATATTAATTTTGGTAAAAAACCTAAAATAATTGAAAATGATAAAAAATTTGGATGGTTATGTTACTTTAGGAAAATGATCTATATGTGATTTTTTACATTTATAAATCAACCACACCTTAATATGATACAAGATATTCCCAGTATGACTCAAAGTGTTAGTTATTAGGTTAAAATTGACATTTTAATACAAAAAAGTGCCACTCACTGAAAATTGAGAAAATGTACATAGATTGTATTGATAATTTAGGAAAATGATTAATAATTCATTTTCAACATATAGGAATTGGTCTCATGTCAAACCCAGAAATGATACAACCTATATGAATCAAATTGTGTGCTTCCATTTTAAAATGACATTTTAGTAAAAAAACACTAGTGGCATACTCAAAACTGATGAAACACATTCAGATTTGTTTTATGATTT
Organism: Viscum album; assembly: GCA_963277665.1. Classification (NCBI taxonomy): domain Eukaryota; kingdom Viridiplantae; phylum Streptophyta; class Magnoliopsida; order Santalales; family Viscaceae; genus Viscum; species Viscum album. Next base: position 170,423 of record CAUJRU010000513.1, read on the forward strand.
ATGAAAATGATCCATATTACATTTGGGTTGTGTAAGAATTATCCTCACCTAAATCTGGTGTATGGTGTGACCTGTATAATTCTAAGTGCATCTTTTTATTCAAAATTGACATTAATTTTAGTAAAAAAGACAACTAACATACTAAAAACTGAGAAAAATAATTAATATTATTTTTATACTTTAGGAAAAAAATCCATAATATATTTTTTATGTATAGAAATCATACACACCTCAATACATGATATTACCCGTATGAATCAAAGTGTCTGTTATTAGTTTAAAATGGACATTTTAATACAAGAAAGTTTCAATCATTGAAAAATGAGAAAAAAAACTCAAAATTTATTGATAATTTAGTACCATGGTTCATAATTCATTTGTGACATGTAGGAATTAGTCTCACATCAAACCCACCTATGATTCCACCTATATAAATAAATTTAGGTGTTTCCATTTTAAAATGACATTTTAGTAAAGAACACAATTGGCATACTCAAAACCAATGAAATATATTCAAATTGTTTTTATACTTTAGTAAAATGATCCATAAGTCATTTGGGATGTGTAAGAATCACTTGAACCTAAATCTGATGCATGGTGTGACTGGTATGACTCCAAGTGCATCTTTTTATTCAAATTTGACTTTAATTTTAGTAAAAAAGACACCCAACATAATAAAAATTGAGAAAAAACATTCATATTGTTTTGGTACCTTAGTAAAATGATACATATGTAATTGTTAACATACTATAATCAAACACACCTCAATCTGATATATGATTTACCTTATATGACTCAAAGTGTCTGCTATGAGTTTAAAATTGACTTTTTAATACAAAAAAATGCCATAACTAAAAACCAAGAAAACAAAATCATATTGTATTGATCATATAGGAAAAATATTCATATTTAATTTTTTACATGTGGGAATCAGTCTCATTTCAAAGCTACACACGATACAACCTGTGTGACTGAAAGTGTGCTTTTTCAGTTTAAAATAAAATTTTATCAAGAAACACAAGTGGCATACTAAAAACTGAGGAAACACATTCAAATTATTTTAATAATTTAGAAAAATTATCCATAAATATTTTTGGATATTTAATAATCATACTACCTTAATCTAATGAAAAATGTGACCGGTATGACTCCAAGTGCACCTTTTTATTCAAATTTGACATTTATTTTAGTAAAAAAGACAACTAACATACTAAAAACTGATCAAAAGTTTATTTGGATTGTTTTGGTATTTTAGGAAATTGATCTATAAGTAATTTAGGACATATAGGAATCAAATCCACCTAAATCTGATTCATGATATTCCTACTATGATTCATAGTGTCTGTTATTAGTTTAAAATTAACATTTTAATACAAAAAAGTGGCACTCACGGACAACTGAGAAAACGTGCTCAGATTGTCTTGATAATTTATAAAAATGATTCATAATTCAATTGTTACATGTTTTAATTAGTATCACATCAAACCCATATAAAATATGACCTGTATTTATTAGAGTGCGTGTTTTCAGTTTAAAATGACATTTTAGTAAAAAACACAACCGACATACTCAAAATTGAGGAAACACATTCTGATTGTTTTAATACTTTATTAAAATGATTAACATGTAATTTGGAACATTTATAAATCGTCCTCACCTCAATCCGATGCATGGTGTGACTGACATGACTCCAAGTGCGTTTTTTATTCAAAATTGACATTAATTTTAGTAAAAAAGACAACTAACTTACTAAAAACCAATAAAAAACATTCGTATTGTTTTGGTACTTTAGAAAAATAATACATAATTAATTTTTGACATATATGAATTATACTCACCTCAATATGATGCACAATATTCTTGACATGATTCAAAGTGTCTGTTATGAATTTAAATTTAACATTTTAATAAAAAAAATTCACTCACTGAAAATTGAGAAACAATGGTGAGATTGTCTTGATAATTTTGGAAATAAATTCCTAATTTATTTTTGATATGTAAGAATTAGTCTGATCTCAAACTCACACATAATTCAACCGGTATGATTCAAAGTGCATGTTCCCAGTTTAAAATTACATTTTAGTAAAAACCAAAAGTGGCAAACTAAAAAACAAGGAAAATCATTTATATTGTTTTGGTACTTTATTAAAATGATCTATTAGTCATTTGGGATGTGTAAGAATTAGCATCACCTCAATCCGATGCATGGTGTGACCAGTGTGACTCTAATTGTGTCTTTTCAATATATAAGTATCATTTTAGTTTAAATTTTAAATCACATCGCCAAAACTGAGAAAACAATCCTAGATTTCAATATCATCATTTTATATACTATTAATTAATTAATTTCATTAAATTTTTTATCTTATACTTATTTAGTTAATTTTCATAGAGATAATGCATGAAGATGAACATAAATGGAATGTGATATGAAAAAATCAACCAAAACGCAGTATGAAAAACAGTGTTCCTGGTATCGATCAAATTTTAGTTTAAAATTAACACTTTATTCAATTTATTTCTTTATATTGATAATAAAATAAGTATTTTTTTCTTATATAGGTTTGTTATTTTTCTTGATCATGGGTGTATTGTTCTTTTATATAGGTTCATTCTTTTTCTCTATAATAATGTTTTTTTCTTGTATTTGTTTTGGAAATTTTATTTCATTTAAATCTTGTATTTGTATCTAAATTTTATAATTTCTAGTGTTGTTTCTATTATTTCAGTTTGTTGTTATAGAACACTACAATATTCCCTTTTTCTGGTGTTTTAGTATGCTGTAACATCACACTGTAGTATCCCCCTTTATCAGTGTTTTTAGAAGCCTTAAAAAATGACTCCTTTATGAGTGAATTTTGTAGCACTGATAAAGAGTCCCTTTATCAGTGCTAAATAAATGAATTGATAAGTGATATCTTTTATCAGCGCTTTTTTAGAACTGATAAAATCTGAGGCCTTTTAACCGCACTATGGTAGTTAGTACTTTTCTAGTTCTAATAAAGGCCTATTGTGATATTAAAGGCCTATTTTGTAGTAATGTGTCATTACATATGTGGTCAGTCTCGAGAGTATAAATGTGATTCTCAAGTTTTAATGGTTGGGAGTCTCATTTGTGAATACATACATAAGATACATTTTCATAATCTATTTGTAAGGACCCGAATTTTTTAGGACTAGAATTTTGAGTAGACATTTTATTTTTTACTGTTGGATTCTTATAAGGGGTAAAATGATAATTTCATCCTAGAATATGATAGAGTATAATTTTTCTGATAGCTTTGTTGGTCCTATAATTGGGTTCTTACCCTAGGATATGAGTTTGGTGGATTTCTTAGCCTTTCATATTTTAGAAGAATAATTAATAATTAATTTTAAATTAATTAAATATTAATTTATTTTCATAGGTTTGCATGGCCATATATATTGATAAATTCATAATATTGAAATTATGTATCCTCTATTGAGTCTAAAATTAATAGTTTTACCTAGGCAGGGTGCAAACTCAATTTGGGCACCGGGACGGGGCCAAATCCCCATTTTATTTATCTTTTATCTCTTTTAATTTTATTTCTATTCTTTTTCTTTTCTTTATTTCAACCATAGCTTCTCATTTATTTCCCCTACGTTCCTCCTCCATCATGTGACTGAGAGATAAAATGAAAGAGGGATAGATATAAGGGGATGTAGAGGAAGAAGGGTTCTTCCGTGAAGCTCGGGACATGTCAGATCATCATACGATATCCTTGGAGCATAAATATGTGAGAATCTTTAGTGGATTCCACCCAAAGGTAGTTCATTTTTATGTTTTTTCTAAAAATCCCCATATTTTTGTTTTTTTTTCACATTTTAATCCCCTTTTATTCTTACTTAGGACACCAAGCGGGCATATTTATAGATTTTTCTAGGAAAACATGGGTTTCAAGGAAATTTTAGGGGTTTTCTATTCGGGAAAACCCGTGTACACATCACGTGGTTCAGATAATACAAACTGTGCATTCTTCTTGTTGGGTAATATAACCTTTTTGAAGTACACGTCGTGTATGGGCTATACACATGATGTACTAGGACTTACCCGGGTAGCCTAGTACCCATCTAGACAGATCTTGTAAGGGCATGTGACCGCGTAGAGTACATGGACTGACCCCATGTGGGTATCATGACATATAGATGTTCACAAACAAGCGATATATATGGAAAGTTTCATGCGAGGTACATGAGAACGTTCCCTATATAAGGTACATGTAGTGTACATGACCAACACGTAGTGTACATGGGATTTTACATTCCAAGTCTATAACGAACCATTTTTATGTACATAGAAATTACATAATTTTTTTAGATTACTTAAAACATTACAAAAATAGACTCCCAAAACTATATTAGTTTAGTGCTTTTGGAATCATCGAAACATAAAAACTCATACATAAATGACCTACATTATCTCCCGCTAGGTTCTTCTTTACTAGAACCTTTATTAGACACATAAAACATAATACATATCTTTATAACTTGGGGAAGGAAACATATGAATGGGTGAGATAAGATTCTTAGAAAGGGTAAACAAGGGAGACATGCAAGAATAAACATGAGCATAGGGTTATGAGAATGTGATCATAACATTAGAAGATCATACCCTATATGTCATAAGATCAGAAACATGAATCATGGAATAAATATTGGCTATTCATAAGACATAAATAATAAGGAAATAAAGAACATAATCCATGAAATCATATCATAGTAAAAAGATATGGAATTGTAGAATACACAAGAATATAATAATCCTATGTTAATGATGCCTACCAGGACCTTCATAACATTTTAGGATTGGGATAATCACCTATGTACCTAGTTTGAGCTTGGGATTCCCTCCCATTAATCCTTATATTTTTGGGATTGGGATGTGCTCCCATGTACCCTCTTATGTTGGGCTTCGGATGCCCTCACCTATACCCTCTTATTTCAAGCTTGGGATACCCTCTCGTGTACCCTCTTATTTTGGGCTTGGGATTCCCTCCTGTTTACCCTATTTTTTAGGATTTAGATTCCCTTTTGTGTACCCTTTGAGATCATTAAACATTTATCATTACTCAATGCATTGGAGGGAGATATAGGTCCCACCCATCACATAATAAAATCATACATAAATGTGACAAAAACATTCATCATATCATGACTCATGAAAAGAAATGGATTTTATAATCATCAAATCATAACCTATGAAATTAAATGGGTATCATTAACATTTAAAAACAACATAACCTATATAAAATATAAAAGTTTCATAACCATTTCATCAAATCATAACCTGTGTAAAGAAGTGAGTTCTATAAAAATATAACCTATTAAAGAGAAATGGGTTTCATAAACATATAACCCATGACAGACAAACACTACATGAAAATCGCCTCTTACTGGCGGTTTTTTTTCCATATAGCGGTGGTTTAAACCGCCGCTATATGGTTTGGCGGCGGTTTACAGAAACCTCCGCGAAACTTGGCATCGACAATCTATTAGCGGCGGTTTTATGCATTTCACGGCGGTCAAACAAAGCGTCGTAGTACCTCATTTCGCGGTGGTTTTTGGTAAATTTATCGGCGGTTTTAAGGGCTATTTAATTAGCGGCGACTATAATCGCCGTGAAACTCAGGCGTGCCAGTCGCCTTCTTAGCGGAGGTTAAAACCGCCACAATTTCCGATGTGATTTCGCGGCGGTTATAACCACCGCTAAACAGTCTTCCGAATACATTTAGCGGCGGTTTAAACCGCCGCTAAATGTATAAGTGGTAAAACATTAGCGGTGGTTAAAACCGCCGCGAAATGCTGACCTGGAAAAAAAATGCATTTGTGTTTATACTCCACCACTGCCCTGGAAAACAAACCAAACAACACATACAACATATATATAATAAGGACAAAATTTATGCACCACCTACGCAATTTTCATAAACACCCTTTCATTTAATGTTGATGAAAAAGTTGATCCAATTCAATAAGAATACCTAAAGCATACAAAATACCTAAAATTATGGATTTAGAATGAAACACAAGATAACATCAAATGAAACAAGAGATTGGGGGTCACATGGATTTATACTTACAGTTTACAGATGATCAAAATTGAAAATATTTTATTCCATAAAAGTATCCCAATGTTCCAAATGATAATTGAAATCCAGTTAAGTAACATGAATACTATTTGAATTGGTAATGTCCAGTTTAGTCTCCAAAGTTATTCTTGTATCCTGAAAACTATAATATATATGTAGTGCGAGAAAAAAAAGATATAATCATCTAGGTCTTAATGAAGTCTTCAATTTTAGGTGAAAATGGTGTGTTAATGTGCTGGCCATCAAATAGAATAAACCATATAACCCCATACATTTCATCTAAATAATCCTTTGTACACCATGGATTACTCATCAAATAATTGATCCAATATTATCATATGGAACTGTGTTCAACAAAAAATTAATGTAACCCCACTATAGATTAAACGTTACTTTTCCACTCTCACAACCTTATATCTAATTAGGAATGCTCTCATCCCATCCAAACAAACCATGTCACATCACATCAAATCCTTCCCGTAAACAAATGGGTTATCACATCACACCACATCCCAACAGCAGTCACCTAGGCCATCACATCACATCACATACCACCAGTAGACACATAGTCCATCACTTCACAATAAATCATACTTGTAGACAAATACACTACCACCTAACATATCTCCCCACCCACGGACACATATTCTGTCAAATGACATCCAAACTAGAACAAGAGTCTTAAGGTATCATGAATGTGATGGACATAATCATTGTCCCCTCCTCCTACCATCAATTACCCCACAATATATCACATAGAAACACATAACTTATCACTCATAGAAATTGAGTCTAATAGATCAATTCCCACCGGAAGGCACCATGGACATGACATCGTTTCTATGAATTCTCCAACACCAACATGTGTCACTAATTCTGAATGAAGTGAGAGGATGTGTGTGAACCCATGCCTAAATTTCAACACCATCATATTTATTGGTGAAAATACCTAAAACTCTAAACCTTTGAGTAGTGGTGATTTTATATAAATTATGCTTGGTGTATAAAATAATAGAAACATTCATGGTATATAGATATCCCACAATACCAAACCTATGTGTCCACATAAACTACACTTGAGCTTATTAGATCACCACACCATAACACAAATCAATAATCACAACCAATTAAATCACTATTTGAATCACCCAAGACAATCAAAACACTATCAACACAACATTCCACTTTCCACATACATGTTTCACCACCTTTATTTTTTATCCATTACAATTCACATAACACTTTAAATTTTCATTTGATTAATTTATAACATATCTATTTCCAATAAATATTTTTTATTTACTAACCTAGATAATTTACATTATCAACATAGTTCATCTCATGGATAACCGAGAAACTGACATATCCACTCAATGCTATAACTAATTCAACTCACAAAACTACCACCACAACACCACACATCCACCATGGTTTCCACACCACATTGCCCAACCCATATCAAAAAATCAAATACTCCTTAAAACCATCACGAAACTCTATCACCACATACCAAATCAACGAATCTGCTACAAAAAAATTATTCTACAACCACTACACCACATCCATGACCCCATAACCATGTACCACAACCTCTTCATAGCACATTTCACTACTACCAAAATCACATACATGAAAATCGACCAAAGAATCACATCCCCTTGTACTACACAACCAATCTGGTCAATAACATCACCATACAACTTCCTAAACCATATAGTGAAACACAATAAGATGAATTATCCACAACATCACAGATAACGACTTCAATGAATATTCATGGGAATTATCACATATCATTTTTACTAATCGTGGTTATCCCCCCACAAAACCCTTAGTAGAGTAAGAAATTAATATGGAACAAGGGGGGACCTTGTGGTATGGTAGGAATCGAAATATACAAAACCCTTAGTAGAGTAAGAAATTAATATGGAATGTTTTTATGAAAATATGGTTTCTAATGGGTATACCTTCTATGGGGACCAGGGTTCCCAAACACAATTATCCACTTATATTAATTGAAAATATTTGATTCCATAAAGGATTAAAGTGTATGGATCAAAATGTGCCAAAGAAGATAGGGGATGGATCACTACTAGTCGTTTTTCCTATAAGGATGAGGAACGAGGATTAAATGGGTTGATGTTCAGTCAGAATAAGAACCTTTAAAACATTATTGTTATAAAATAATTTATATCGATGATTGACATTATGGTTCCAGGAAATAAGGTCTCTCCAGTCTACCACATAAGAAGACATTTCAGAAATAGAGGACATATTTAAAGAGAATAGAGAATATATTAGAAGATATGTAACCATTAAGAGAGAATCAGTTGTGCTAATCAAACAAAATAAGTTCATAACATGGAAAACATTACGTGGACCACATGATCCATTCTAGGTCATGAAAATCACAAAACCCATAAAACATCTTTTGATCACATCAACAATACTACTCATGGTCCGATGATGCATCGTCACCCTCTCCACCTCCATCTCCTGCTGCCACCTGTAAGAACATTATATTGAAAATTAAATATTGTTGCATATTTATAATTAAATTTAAAACCAATAAAAGTTTTCAAACTAAATGATTGTGATTTTTTGTGATTTACCTGCTCACCACCACTCGGTGCACTACCACTGGGGGCATATCTGCTCATCTGCTGATATAAATCAGTCAACACTTTCTGCATAGTGGATATCTGAGCCCCTTGGTCTTGAACTATGGCTCGTAGAGAAGAAATCTCCCTCTGAGCATCTTCAGGTATAGGATGAACATAACCAGGAGTAGATGCGGCTGAAATTCCTGATGTCCTGCTAAAGACCTCAGATGGTACGGGTCCCAAATCCATCCCGCGCACTCTACCAGGATGCTCCTTCCCAAGGACTTGAGCAACCGGGTCATCCTGGGAGACTGAGTAGGACTGCCCAGGACTGGAATCCCATAGTTCTTTAATTTTTACCTATAAATCAAATATCAATACATATTAACACATTAAAAACTGATAATAAGTTAAAAATTTTACTTCATACCCCAACTTCTTTGGTAGGCTCATTAACAAAAGAGCCATCTGATTTTCTGTGAACATCCAACCACAGTTCAATCCGGGAGGCTTCGTGCCCTAAATTCTGTGACTGCATTAAGCAAAGATAAATAAAAAATTCAATATATTAAATATATAATATTGTATTATAAATATTTAAACTATTTAAAATATTACCAATGACATTCGGCTTCTAGAAAATCTTTTTGAGCCCGTCGTGTGAGGGATGACTTTCTTCGCCCTGTTTGATGCATTCTGTCGTGAAAGATCCTGAAATAAATAAAATGAAATTTAACAGTAATGTATCCAATGCCATATCCTCTTCATATACATGTATTAATGTAAAATGAGGATAATATAATAATATATATTTCAATACCATCCGCTTCTCATCACGATGCCTGTCAACAAAAACTTTCCACTGCTCTTTCGGTACCCCACTGGGTAGCTTGTCATACATTTGTTCCAAGGTCAATGAAGTATCGTTGACATCACACCACAATCTCCATTTGAAATCTTTCCATTTTTTACCGAGATTTTTCAAAGTCCACATCCGTGCTATCACATCAGCAACTGTGAAGTGGAAGAACATCTGTATACAGAAATTCATTTTGAACATATTAGTAACATGGCATTCAATTAAACCATAATGTAATAAAATTACCTTTATTTGAGAATCTAAAACTTTATTTTTCCAGTTTGGAGGCATATGTCTCCAATCATCATATGAAATGGGAAGGGAAATGGGCTCCGCTGCCAACTGACCTATAATCTGGCCAAGTAACCCCGCAGCATCATTCGTAGGGACCCCATAAGAATCAAATGGCACGAATATCTTTTCTCCATTCAAGTTCCAAACATATGAGATTTTTAAGTGTTTCTCCACGGTTTTATTTTTGTCATCTTCAATGAGCAAAGAATTAGTATAAACAAAATGCAATAAATTTATTTAATTAAAATTTATACCAATGACTGTGACCCTCCAGTGTTTCCAGGATGAACTGGAAGGGGTCTGTCGCCGCCCAACTGATGAGGCACCTATAGGGGGATTCTACGACTCAACCTCTAATGGGAGGCTCTCTGATGGTGTTAGAGATGGTGAAGGGGGGAGATGGTGCGGGGGTGTAGGCAGATGGTGCCTCAGATGTTGTGGGGAGTGACCCAGATGGATTGGCATCCGTCGCAGAACTAGAAGAAATAGTATACCGCTTCCTCCTTGGCATTCCTGTCATTTAATCAAATAAAATTAAGTTCAGAATATATATTTCAAAAAGATTATGCAGAAAAAAAAAATTAAAAATGATAATAGATGCCCAGTACTAACAAACCAAATATATATAACAATGATAATGAATGACTGCAAAAATGAAACAAGTGGTTGCTGCATGAATGAATAATTGTACGTACAATAATTTTCCCCTTCAATAATGTCGGTTTCCTGCTCCATTGCTTCATCCACTTCATTCATCCTTGCAAGACTAATATTTTCAATATCATGATGGAAAAATAATTCTGCTTCCTGTTGTTGATGACATTCAACTTCAGAGGTCAAATCTTCCACTTCATCACCCATATCATACAAATCTATTTGTATTACGTGAGTAACTACACTCCACCCTTCATCCACAACATCATTCACATAATATACCATTTTTTCTTGCGATGGTAAGATATATGGATCATGCATTTCACGATCACCAACATCCATCAAGCGAGAGAAGTTCACAGAAGTAAATTGCAATGAATCTATTTTAACACCTCTGATAATATCGACCCATTTGATTTGAATAAAACAACAGAAAAATGTCCATGGTAGTTTAATTCAATAATATCATGCAGCTTTCCATAATATCCCACTTCAGCAAATGTAAATATACCACTATTTTGTGTTTTCAAACCCACTTCTCGATCAACTGTACGAAATCTAAAGCCATTCACATTATAAGCGTCGAACTTTCTAACTTGCTTTATAGGACCTCTAGTAAGAAACTTCAAATATTCTGACAAGTCTGCTCGAGTATCAGTATTCATGATCTGAAAAAAGAAATATAATTTAATAGATTTACAAATTGTATGTGTCAAACTAATATTCTTATTTATTGCAATATTTATGAACTTACACGTCGTGCAAACCATTCTACAAGCTCCTTATTCACTGCTTTTGTTATATCTTTCTCATTTCATGTTTGGCCTCTCATTCGTCTCTTTGTTTGTATCCTCAACTCTTCAATAAATGGATCTGCAATTTCACTATTCAGCAGCACATATCTATGTGCCTGTAATAATTCCAATTCTGTCAGTGTCACATTTGAGGTCCTCCCAACTGATCGGCCAATAGCAGGAAATATTTTTGATTTCTGATGCATTTGAGATTGAGTTGATGTGTCTTCAACACGTCAAACTCGATTAAATCTTGTCTCAATATCATCTAAATACCTAGAACAAAAGGTAAGACATTCCTCGGCCAAATAGCCTTCAGCAATAGAGCCTTCTGGTTGATCTTTTTTTCTCACGTATGATTTCAAATGCCCAAGATATCTGTGAAATAAAATAATAATATTATGCATTTATTTAAATGTCAAATTTTTTTTACTTAACTGGAAAACATATAAATAAAATACCTCTCAATTGGATACATCCATCTATAATGAACGGGGCCTCCTAATTTAACTTCTTCAACCAAATGCACAATTAAATGCATCATGATAGTAAAAAACGATGGAGGAATGATCATCTCCATTGCACAAAGAGTCAATACAAACCTCTCCTGGAGGTTGTCAAGCTGAAATGGATGTACAACTTTCTCACATAATTTCCTGAAAAATGTGCATAATTGGAGTACAACAGCAGTAAATTTTTCAGGTAATAATGTACGCAATGCCAATGGTAGTAACTGCTGTAACAAAATATGTGAATCGTGACTTTTCAATCCATGTAACTTACGATTCTTAAAGTAAACACACCTCTAGATGTTACTCAAATACCCATCAGATACCTTCACATTCTTTAAAATTCGAAGGAACGTATCTTTATCCCTATTTTTCATTGCGAAAATGGCCAAAGCATACTTTTCATTCTCATCTGGCCAGAGATCACGTTTTATGTTCATTAATCGTAAGTCTTTGCGAGCATTAAGATGATCCTTCGACTTTACATGCTCATTAAGTAATGTGAAAATCAAATTATCACAGACATTCTTCTCAATATGCATCACATCAAGATTGTGGCGCAAGAAATTAAATTCCCAATACGAAAGTTTAAAGAATATACTTTTTTTCTTCCATTGTTGCGTTCTGATTTCACTTGACGCTGCACTTCGGACCCATTTTCTGCTATCATTCAAATGATGAACCTTCCAAAATTTTGTTTCAACATTTTCAAGCTGTGTCAATATTTCAGAACCGGTTAACAACTTTGGAGGTGGTCTACGATCAATGAAACCATTAAATTTTGATTTGTTCAGCCGAAATATATGAGATGCATCGAGAAATCTTCGATGGAATAAGAAGCACCATTTTTTACTGTGTGGTAGCCGTTTGGGCTCAAAATCAAAGTTACAAATGGGACAAGCCAAACCCGTATAAGTGTTCCAACCAGATAAATTCCCAAGCCCAGGGAAGTCACTAATGGTCCACAGTAAAGCAGCATGCATTTTGAACATTGTTTTAGAACAAACATCAAATGTCTCAACACCGTTACTCCATAACTCCTGCAATTCTTCAATCAAAGGCTGCAAGTATACATCAATATCATTTCCAGTCATTTATTTTCCAGGAATAATCATTGAAATAATAAAATATGATTGTTGCATACACATCCACAGAGGCAGATTATAAGGAATCAAAACAACTGGCCAAATGCTATAACTTGTACTCAAAGTCCCAAATGGGTTGAATCCATCGGCAACCAATCCCAATCGAACATTCCTAGGATCAGATGAGAAATCTGGATGTAATGAATCAAATGTCTTCCATGATTGGGAATCTCGTGGATGTCTCATTAACCCATCATTGTTATTATCTACAGAATGCCACTTCATGTGTTCGGCAGTTTTTGATGACATGAATAATCTTTGCAATCGCAGCTTCAAAGGAAATTAACGCAAAACCTTTGCAGGTGTGTTCATTTTCTTCTTCTTCATGAAATTATGTTTAGTCAGACTTCCAACATCACCCTTTGACTACCATCTAGAAGAAGAACATTTCTTGCAATTCTGTCTACTTGAATCCTCTCCCCAATAAAGCATACAATCATTGGGACACACATGTATTTTTATATAATTCAAACCAAGCTTGTTAACAACTTTTTTCATATCATAAAAAGATTCTGGGATTTTTGCTTCAGTAAATGCATCACGAATCAATTCCAATATCATGGACATTGCCTTATTTGTAATTCCACATAGATATTTGATATGGTACAACTTCAGCAGAAATGAAAGCTTTGAATATTTCAAACACCCACTATACAACTCTTGATTTCCATCTTCAACTAAATCATGAAACACATTTTTATCAGTGAAGTTTTCTGTTACATTTGGCTCTACGGAATCAAGAGGAGGATCCAATGATATGTTCCAATCTTGATCTACTTGTGTTATAGTCTCAAAAACATCACTTGTCGCGTTGCAATTTGTAGCACCCTCTTATGGTTGTTCTGATATGTTTTGATGCTGATAGTGGTGTCTTGCAGTGCCGAATGCATCATTTATGAGGTTTTGCATTTCATTTTCCATTGTCGATGAACTTGGGACCTCATTCTGTGGATTAACATCAGTGCTCAATATTTCTGTATTGTTCGATTCTCCATGCCAATTCCAACACAAATATTGACCAGGGAATTGCTTCAGTATTAAATGTTCATAAACTTCATCTCTCTTCAACCATGTTCTAAATTTACATTTAGGACATGGACATCTTATTCTCCCTTCAACGGATCGATTAGAAATCACAAAATCTAAAAACTCATTCAAAACCTTAACATACTGAGGTGTGTTCCTCGGTAATGTGATCCAGCTTTTATCTATGTATATCACAATGTGCCTACACAAAATATACGATAGTGTAAGATTGCAGAATCATAATATAATAAAGATGACCAATTGATCATAAAGTATGCATAATATAATAAAGATGATTCATTGATCACATTTACCACTTACTTAGCATGCCCATAAAAACCAAACAAGTCTGGTCCTTAGGAGACAACGTGAACACCTCATTGAGGAGCAGTAAGAATATCGGGATACACAATTATCATAACACTTTCAATCACACATTTATGTTTCCTCAAACAATTTCTATCACCACTACATTAATGAGATACATTGGTCCACTCAGATTACTTCCACACCCTCACAAAAAATACTACAACTTTTATAAACATCTCATGTACTCACATGCTTGGTCATCTCAATTAAATGTTTTATTTTATTTTCCATATCTAGAAATGGGATACCAGTCGGTATTTATAACACTATCGATCACACATTTATGTTTCCTCAAACAACACCCCATTGATGTGTGATCGAAACTGATCATAATGCATTTTAAACCTGAGACATTATGTGATTGTTTAGGCTTGACCTTAGATGTCCTCCAAGAGTAATGAGATTTCTCAATGGTTTCATACACAACCAACCATATCAAATTCGTATTTCCTATGACAAAGAAGACTATCTGGGTACCAATCCATGTACTGAATATGGTGTGAGGTAAATTAAGTTGGCCACCACTAATGGTTTCTAATGCATAATCTAGTACACAAATATAAAACAAAAAATAGTGTGCAGGTATATCAAAATTAAGTGTCACTATAAATATAAATCCATGTCACACTCAGGTTTCTTAGGAGACACTTGGCACAATCTCAAACCTTAGAGATTTCATGTAAACATTGGTAATAATATCCACTTTGAAATGCACCAACCTAGAAAAGTTAGTGGAATACACTATAACAATACATTCCCATTTTTATAATGTTAGAAAGTATCAGTTCTTTTCTACATGTAACATTTTAGGATAAAACTATAGTTTATATATTTTCTTGAAGGATTCCCACGTAAGATCCTCATGAAATATAGCATGCACAACTGAGTCTCACCATTTCCTTCCCAATCCATCAAGAATATATGTTGACCCCCACCCCTTAGATTCTTTGGGAATCATTAGAATTTTAATTCTCTTACCAATCTACTCAATCCTCTCCTCATATTTCTAGATTCCATTATCACCATGAAAGATAGATGGATTCTTGTCAGTAAATTATGTGTCATGATCCACTACTCCTCTTGGGTTTTTAATACCTTCATAACCAAAGTATGAATAGTGAATATTATAATTTCCACTAAAGAAGATACCACTAAGGGATTCTCCTATTAAACCCGTCTCACAAATCCATCACTTAGATTCATAAGACCTCTTCTAGTACGAATCGTCTAAAAAATACAAGATGAAAACCCCTTTAGTCATGAGAAAATTCCTAAATCATAGAACAACTTCCATAATCCATATTAATGATTTAAAATAATAATAATTTTATGAATTTATGAATTCTATTAATGAAATATAAAACATAAGAAAGGAATAGTTTTTTTTCAATAGACACCAAATCTAGTTTATTCAATCAACCACAAAGACCAAGTGACAATATTTTCAAAAATAACTAACCACCCATAGTAACTTGTATTCATACATGGAGGTGAGATGTCTAGGCACCATCCCACACATATTAACTAAATTTTAGTGCTACTAAATCTAGTCTACCAATGACACTAAACCAAAACTATGAAGTGTCGTAACATTCCAGGCTCAATATTCCTTTTGATATCAATTTATAATGAACCGACTAGAGAAAACTAGGCAAGTCACTACAAGAAAACTGCCGCGAAATGCGTTTTCGGGCCGTCATTTCGCGGCGGTTTTAAGAACCGCCGTGAAAAAACCGCCGCTAAACGGCAAAAAAAATTTATTTTTTTAATTTATTTTTATTTTTATTTTAATTTTAATCGAGGATTAGCGGCGGTTTTTTAAAAAACCGCCGCGAAATAGCGGCGGTTTTGGTAAAACCGCCGCTAAATGAAATGAAAAAAATAAAAAAACGTGAGAAACCCCGAAATCACTAAAACGACCATAACTTTTGATCCGGGCGTCCGTTGAAGCGCCACGACCAGTCAAATCGAAGCTCATGAAGAGATCTAGAGGCACATAAAATCAAAACCATGAGAAGATCTAAGGTGTGGAAGATATTAGAATTATAAGAAAGTTGAAAAAAGTTCTCCAACTTCAAACGACAATAACTTTCACTCCGGGTGTCCGTTTGGGCTCTACCACATATCAAATCAAATCTAGAGAAGAGTGATACGCACTGGTTCGACCCAAGAAAGCTTCTGTCAGGTTTTTCGACCGAAAAACCCCTCCGAAGGCCTTCAAAACCCCATTTCTGTCACCGGTGTCCCGTCAAACTTGTCTTCAAACAGACCTAACTTTCGATCCGCATGTTAGTTTGGCCTCCTCCACCTGCCAGATCATAGCTCGTTCCATGAGCTTCAGTTTGACTGGTTGCGGCGCCCACATGCACTCCTAGATCATATATTATGGCCTTTTTAGTGGGTATCAGGTTTGTTATGTTTTTCAGTGTCTCGTTTCTAGCACCCGTTCTCTGTCAGCTTTTTTTAAATGGTCATAACTTCCGATCCGTCTGTCCATTCAGACTCTTTAACCTTTTAGGTTGAAGAGCGTTTCAGGATCTTTGATTTGACAGGTCGCAGATCTAAAATGGATTCTCGGATCATAAGTTATCTCTGTTAATGTGAGTCCAATATTTTTGTCTCTTTATGACTGTTTTGACGGGTTTCAACGGTAGCTCCATTTATTACTGTTTATTTGGGTTTTCATGACTTTTTATCATTATCAATGGTTTTTATGGGTTATTATGATGGTTATGTTGAATTATTAAGGAGTTTTCCAGAGTTTTCACGAGTTTTCATGCGTTATCATTTTTTCTAATGCCTCATTCTTCATATGCTTCTCCACCATTTTTCATGCGTTTTCATGATTTTTCATCCCTTATCACGTCTTTTCATACTTTTTCATGTGTTTCCTTTATTATTTATTATTTATTATTTATAATATACATTAATTTATTTATTATCTATTATTTGTAACTGGTTATTTATTATTTATTATTTATTATTTATTATTTATATATATTTATTAGTTATTATTTATTAGTTATTAATTATTATTTATATTTATTTATTATTTTTTTTATTATTTATTTATTATTTATTATTTATTATTTATATTTATTTATTATTTATTATTTATTATTTATATTTATTTATTATTTATATTTATATTTATTTATTATTTATTATTTATTATTTATATTTATTTATTATTTATTATTTTCTATTTATTATTTATTATTTATATTTATTTATTATTTATTATTTATTATTTATTATTTATATTTATTTATTATTATTTTTTATTTATTATTTATATTTATTTCTTATTTATTATTTATATTTATTTATTATTTATTATTTATTTTTATTTATTATTTATATTTATTTATTATTTATTATTTTTATTTATTTATTATTTATATTTATTTATTATTTATATTTATTTATTATTTATTATTTTCTATTTATTATTTATTATTTATATTTATTTATTATTTATTATTTATTATTTATTATTTATTATTTATTATTTATTATTTATTATTTATTATTTATTATTTATTATTTATTTATTATTTATTATTTATTATTTATATTTATTTATTATTTATTTATTATTTATTATTTATATTTATTTATTATTTATTTTTATTTATTATTTATATTTATTTATTATTTATTATTTATATTTATTATTCCTTATTTATTATTTTTTATTTTTTATTTATATTTATATTTATTTATTATTTATTATTTATTATTTATTATTTATATTTATTTTTTATTTATTATTTATTTATTATTTATTATTTATTATTTATTATTTATTATTTATTATTTATTATTTATATTTATTTATTATTTATTATTTATTATTTATATTTATTTATTATTTATATTTATTTATTATTTATTATTTATATTTATTATTCCTTATTTATTATTTATTATTTATTATTTATATTTATTTATTATTTATTATTTATTATTTATTATTTATTATTTAAATTTATTTATTAGTTATTATTTATTATTTATTATTTATTATTTATTATTTATTATTTATTATTTATATTTATTTATTATTTATTATTTATTATTTATTATTTATATTTATTTATTATTTATATTTATATTAATTTATTATTTATTATTTATTATTTATATTTATTTATATTTATTTATTATTTATATTTATTTATTATTTATTTTTGTTTATTATTTATTATTTATTATTTATTATTTATTATTTAGTATTTATATTTATTTAATATTTAATATTTAATATTTAATATTTAATATTTATATTTATTTATTATTTATATTTATATTTATTTATTATTTATTATTTATTATTTATATTTATTTATTATTTATATTTATTTATTATTTATATTTATTTATTATTTATATTTATTTATTATTTATTATTTATTATTTAAATTTATTTATTATTTATTATTTTCTATTTATTATTTATTATTTATATATATTTATTTTTTATTTTTTATTATTTATTATTTATTATTTATTATTTATTATTTATATTTATTTATTATTTATTTTTATTTATTATTTATTATTTATTTATTATTTATTATTTATATTTATTTATTATTTATTTTTATTTATTATTTATATTTATTTATTATTTATTATTTATATTTATTTATTATTTATTATTTTCTATTTATTATTTATTATTTATATTTATTTATTATTTATTATTTATTATTTATTTATTATTTATTATTTATTATTTATATTTATTTATTATTTATTTTTAGTTATTATTTATTATTTATTATTTATTATTTATTATTTTTATTTATTTATTATTTATTATTTTCTATTTATTATTTATTATTTATATTTATTTATTATTTATTATTTATATTTATTATTCCTTATTTATTATTTATTATTTATTATTTATATCTATTTATTATTTATTATTTATTATTTATTATTTATTATTTATATTTATTTATTAGTTATTATTTATTAGTTATTAGTTATTATTTATTATTTATATTTATTTATTATTTATTATTTATTATTTATTATTTATTATTTATTATTTATATTTATTTATTATTTATATTTATATTAATTTATATTTATTATTTATATTTATTTATTATTTATTATTTATTATTTATTTATTATTTATATTTATTTATTATTTATTATTTATTATTTATTATTTATTTATTATTTATTTTTATTTATTATTTAAATTTATTTATTATTTATTATTTATTATTTATATTTATTTATTATTTATTATTTTCTATTTATTATTTATTATTTATATTTATTTATTATTTATTATTTATTATTTGTATTTATTTATTATTTATTATTTTCTATTTATTATTTATTATTTATATTTATTTATTTATTTATTTATTTATTATTTATTTATTTATTATTTATTATTTATTATTTATATTTATTTATTATTTCTTATTTATTTATTATTTATTATTTATTTATTATTTATTATTTATTATTTATATTTATTTATTATTTATTATTTATTTTTTTATTATTTATTTATTATTTATATTTATTTATTATTTATTATTTTCTATTTATTATTTATTATTTGTATTTATTTATTATTTATTATTTATTATTTATATTTATTTATTATTTATTATTTTCTATTTATTATTTATTATTTATATTTATTTATTATTTATTATTTATTTTTTTTATTTATATTTATATTTATTTATTATTTATTATTTATTATTTATTATTTATATTTATTTATTATTTAATTTTATTTATTATTTATTTTTATTTATTATTTATATTTATTTATTATTTATTATTTATTATTTATTATTTATATTAATTTATTATTTATTATTTATGATTTATTATTTATTATATATTATATATTATATATTATTTATTATTTATTTATTATTTATTATTTTCTATTTATTATTTATTATTTATATTTATTTATTATTTATTATTTATTATTTATATTTATTTATTAGTTATTATTTATTAGTTATTATTTATTATTTATTATTTATTATTTATATTTATTTATTATTTATTATTTATTATTTATTAGTTATTATTTATTATTTATTTTTATTTTTTGTTTATATTTATATTAATTTATTATTTATTATTTATATTTATTTATTATTTATTATTTATTATTTATTTATTATTTATATTTATTTAATATTTATTATTTATATTTATTTATTATTTATTATTTATATTTATTATTCCTTATTTATTATTTATTATTTATTATTTATTATTTATTATTACTGAGTTTATATTTATTATTTATGTATTATTTGTTTTTTCTATTAATATATATAAGTATATTAAATTCTGTTTATTAAACATATGACGAGCTTGCTGGAGTGGTAAAGTCTTTGGAAAATATGCAAGAGGTTAGGGGTTCAAATCTCATCAAACGCAGAATTTATTTATATTGCATGGGTATGCATGTGCATGTGCATGCATGGATAAATAAATAAATAAAATAAATACGAAATAAAATAAATAATAAATAAAATAAATACGATATAAAAAATAAATAAATACGGAATTAAATAAAATAAATAAATAAAATAAGATAAATAAATAAAATAAATAAAATAAATAAAATAAATATGAAATAAAATAAATAAATAAATAAATAAATAAATAAATACGAAAAATAAATAAATAAATACAAAAAATAAATAAAATAAAATAAATAAATAAATAAATAAAATAAAATAAATAAATAAATAAATAAATATATAAATAAATAAATAAAATAAATAAATAAAATAAATAAATAAATAACTAAAATAAATAAGTAAAATAAATACGAAATAAATATATAAATAAATATATAAATAAATATATAAATAAATATATAAATAAATATATATTATTAAAAAAATTTAAAAAAAATTAAAAAAATTAAAAAAAAATAACAAAAAAAAAATAAAAAAATCAAAAAATAAAAAAACCGCCGCTAAAAAACTGCCGCGAAACGTTCTGCGACGGTTTTGAAAACTGCCGCCAAATAGTTTCCCGACGCACGATTTAGCGGCGGTTTTTCAAAACCGCCGCTAAATGCCTTTTTTGCCGTAGTGAGTCTCCCAAGAGGGTCTTATACATGGAGATGTGTAATAAAAAGACATGAAAGTAGTATCTTGTTTTAGAAAATAAAGTTATGAAACCAAATTAAAATAAAAAATAAAGATAAACATCCATTAATATAAAAAATTCAATCTAAATAGACCAAACCATAAAGATAAAATTGACAATACTATCATCTCCTTATGTGACCATCTATCACCACCAAACCATCTTTAACTGTGTGAGCAAGTAACCATGAAAATACCATCATGTGATAAACAAATCATCAATGAAAAAACCCACCATTTGGGATCCAAACTATGGGTTTACGTTCTAGACATGAAAGAGAATCCCCAATCCAAGATTAAGGTGGATTCAACTAATATAACCTCTAGTGGAATTACACACAAAAAAGTTTCATAAAACCTCTTGTGGAATTACATAAAAAAAGAGTGAGAAGTATATTTCCAATGCATCCAAGGACACCTAATGTTCCAAGTTTTTCAAAATCTTTTTAGAAATCATGATCACATATAATAAATTTTTTTTAATAATAAATCCTTTCGACTTCAAGCTTGAAAACCCATTTTAAAACAAATCCACCGTTTAAAGAATTTAATCAACCACTTTTCGTGAGAAAAACCATTTTTGAAGAAAGACCTCTTTAAAAACATGTATATTTTCCATAAAATCCATTTAAATCCATCAATTTCATGAAACAAGCCAAAGAAATTAATAAGAATATAAGGAAATTTTAAATTAGAACCACTTGTATAGATACACCTACCTTATAAACATAAGGAACCTAAGATCCTTCGACAACATAAATTGGAAACAAGAAGATATTCCTCAAATAGAAAAGGAATGAGGGAAAACCACAATGGATTGATTGATAACACATATTATTTATGAAACCATCGAAACCATATCACACAATACTACCAAACCAAGAACATAAATGATAAATAGAGTGAATGATATTACATGTACCCAAAGGAAGACGACCCACCACACTAGTGATCAAATGCCCTAAGCAAAGAAATCTGGTAGAGGAAGATACCCAATATTATCTAAAATCTTTCTAGGATTTATGAGGGAGGTCTTCACATTGAATGGAAGAAGAGTAATATGTAAATCATGATAAAAACCATTGGTTCTAAATAATTCATGTCATAAACCCCTTTCATGGTGTGAATTCCACGATTTATAAAAATACCCAAAAAAGTATCCTTGGTTTGAATTAATCCTAATCAACCCATTAAAAACTTGAAAATGTTTTATGACTTATAATTCTTCAAGCTCTAAACCAAACCCATAGTATCTACCCTGCAGTAGATTCAAATTGTGTAACAAAGTCATGATTCGAATCAAAGAACCAAGAAATAACTAAAATTTACCAAAATCGAAGGGGGTTGCGGGGGGTGCCGGGGGTGCGGGGGTCGCTGGAGGCCGTGGGGGGTGCGGGGGTTGTCGGAGGGCGTGGGGGGCGTGGGGGGCGCGGGGGGTGCAGGGGTCGCCGGAGGGCGCGGGTGTCGCTGGGGCCGGGGGGGGGGGGATCAGGGAAGAGGGGCGAGGGTTTGTGGGGTAAACGCGATAGGGGTGGGGGAAAGGGTCGCAGTTTTTTAAAAAAAATGGGTTTTGTGGTGGTTTTTAATAAACCGCCGCGAAACCTTTCACGGAAAATGTTTAGCGGCGGTTTTGTGAACCGCCGCCACAAAACCGCCGCTAAACCCGGGTTTTTTTGTAGTGAAACAATTTTCATAAATATCATTCCATCAAAACATAAACCATTTAGAGATATAATATCAATGGAACCTTTGAATCATTTCCTAGAACGGTATGAGTAACATCAATAGATTTCATATTTGATGGAAAATTATTTTGAAATATCTTTCAAAAACATTTATTGAGGAAAATATTATCTCTTCTTTAAAAAATTATATTTAAAACATAAAACTTTTTTAAACCATTATCTTGAAAATAAACATGAAAACTTATAAATAAAGCTTTAAAAACCTTTTGGAAACCTTTTTCTTTGAAATCATCAAAAGGGAGATCGAAAAAATTTGGAAAACCATTTTCATTGAAAACTTTTAAAATAATCTAGAAAAAATTTTGAAAACCATTTCTTTGAAAATAATTTGAAAACTTATAAATAATTCTTGAAAACTTTGAATTTTTTTAGACATAAATCATTTTTGAAAACCTTTTTCATTGAAAAAACTTTAAAAAAAATGAATATACAAAATATTAAGAATTTAATTTTTCATTAAAAATAAACTTGTAAACTTACAATGATAGCTTCAAATAAACGACACTCATGATGGCAGGTATGTCCATACATGTCGAACATTATTTTTTTACCTTAAAAGTTAAGAAAAGTGTCTTGATTTGAAAAAGATAAGAAAATTACTTCTAAAACAATTTTGTAAAAGTTAAAACATGGTTAAAAATTTCCTTTAACTCCATAGTATAAAATTAAAATATTTTTGAAATCATTTTTATAAACCACAGTTTTGAAAGAACAGTGATTTTTGATCGAAATGAGCAGTAAAGTCATATTTTCATAAAAACATTTCCTTAATTATCTAAAGTAACAAATAGTGAAAAAATGGTACCATTATGTTTATATAACATCAATATATATAGGTTAGTAACATTAATTATATTTATTTAGAGATAGATCATAACATTTCATCGATGGAAGCATAATCATAAACAATCTCGATAACCGATGAGATTGTAGTAATAAACCATGACCATTTTGGGAATATTAATTCATGGTGGAAAACATAACCTTACATGAAGATTAAAATATCATTAAAATAATTTTATTCATGATATAACATGTGAAAGGTAATATATACACCTCATATAAAAATATAGGTGCATGACATAACATGTTTATCAAAGAAGACAAATTGAGACAAAGTTACTTTACCGATTTAGAAAATTTTGAAACATAACCCCCCTGAAATAAATGTCATATAATGGATATGTAAATACTAATAAAAATAATTTTAATATTTTTATAATAAATTCATGGGATGTTTAAAAAAAACACAAATGAAATGAGTGGTGATTAAGCCATATATCTCATGAAAATAAAAAGTGAGATGAAATCCCCTTACCTCATGTTTTGAATCTCATCACACTCATTCAAAACTCCTGTATAATAAATATAAGTTTATTATAAATCTATAAAAAAAATTATTAAATATAATACCATATATAGTTTGATAAAGACTTTATATTAACTGCTTATTAACAATTCTATGTTAAGGTTTCAGTTCGGGTAGTATTTGCTTTGTTTTTTCGCATGTGTCTTAATTTGTTGTCTATTTGGTCCTTATACTTATATCATTATTTAAAGATTGTAAAACATGATATAAATATAATTTATATTTTTTATATTTGTATTATAGTAATATATATAATATAGGAGTATGAAATCTAATACACCATTCATGGAAACAGTAAACCGTACATACGCATAAATGATGTTTTTGTTTTATTTTCATATTGAAAGAAAGAAAGTAAATGAAATATATTTATATATATTATATATATAATTATTAAAGTAGCATTATTAAATAATATATATCATATAAGTTTACTAAATTCATCCTTATTACATTCCATGTATAGTGTGAATGAATCACATTGCTTTAAAGGGGTAGTAGTCCTCACTTCCTCAAAAATAATTACTGTATTTACAAAAAATGGAAATTATAAAGATATATGTTGTGAAATAATTAAAAAAAATTAAATACATAATAAATAAAATATATATCATATATAAATAGTTCATCCATTATAATTCCCAACCATTGAAGGTGGTAAAGGAAAAAACAAACATTCATCATTTTGTGAGGTAATAGTTCACCATACACATAAATAGTATGTTCATTACTCATTAGATGGAAGTGTGTATAAGTGTAGGTATAAAACCTATCATAATAACATATTAATATATTTAGGATACTGGTTTTTTTGTTTAATCATAGAATAATGAGATTATATGGGGTGGATAATCGAAATAAAATAAAGGAGCTTGAGGAAGGATGTTACCCCTTCTTTGGGTAACTACTTTTTGTTTTCACCAAAGGGATTCCTTGGATTGGTTTTAGAACAAAGGGAGGATTCAAGGATTAAGGTAGGTATTTTTTTAATTTTATTTAGTAGATCTTGGATGAACCTAAGTGGTTTTATATGCGTGAGGAAGTGGGACGAGAGGAGTCCCTTTTATAGCGGAGGAGGAGTGACACTCTTGTAAATACCAAAAGGTATAAATAATAGGGGGTATCCCATACCTAATGAGCCTCCAAAATAAAAAAATATTTGATTAAATGTGAATAGATTTCTAAAAAAGTCTACACCACACAAAAATAAGTGTATTTTTATAATTTTGTTCCTTAACATATAAGTTTTCCAAATTTTATCATTTTGGGTTTTATTAAAGTATATAGTATTCTAACATAAGTAATCTAAAAATTAAGAATAAATTAAAGTGATATTTATTATAAAAAAATACCCAATTAATTATAATTATTATATATAATTTACTAAATAAAAACACCACATGTGTTGGAAATTAATTTTAAAACAAGCGCATGTAACGCCCAAAAACACTACTATAACTGGGACCATACTAACAATGTTTTTACTATCTATGAGTTAATATGTTAATTATAAATGATAAAATTTTCCATGAATAAACCATATATGATATTTGTTATCACTTAAAAATAACTTTTCAGAATGTAGTATATTCATTAATTTTAAACCATTTAATAAAATATCATTTATTGTAAAATAACATTAATGTAAATTTTGAAATTATTTATTTAATTTTAATTTAATAAATATAATGTAACAGCCCAGGTAAATAAAGAATAATACATTTTCATATTTATTAATATTTGTGAATTAGATATTAATTTTACTTTAAATGGGTTGCTATGTTCGATAGCGTACCCGATATGCAACAAAGAGTTTCTTTGAAATTTTACGTTGCACACTAGTAATAAAATAATATTATTTTAAATATTAGTTAACATGTATCCGTTTTATTGGTGGGAATGAATATAAATAACTAAAATATGATTATATATGTTTGTTAAATGTCTTTACATTTATCCAATAAAGGATAAAGGCTTAAAATACGACAATAATTCAATTTTAGGCATATATACTCTAATTTTCACTAAAGGTCCACTTATCAACTTTTGATGGAGAACCGTCGTTAAATATAGTTTTGGTCACTATTATACATTCCATTGGACCAAATAAAACTCTTCTTTAGAATCAGGACATCAAAATTTACTATGTGTAAATTTTTGGTATTTTTCCGATAAAGATCATTTTGTTAATGAATAGTGAAAAATGTTGTATTTTAATTCAAAACCACTTTTTAATATAATTTATTAAGATTATTAGATAATCTTTTGAAGTGATTTTAAAGTTAAATTAGAATATATTTTTACCATTTAATCCAAAAGTGGTCGTTGGAATTAATTTCACTTTGAAATTGGACTTAAACTAGTGTCAATCTTTTGATACTTATTATTTCATAAAAACACGCTATTTGCTCTGACAACGGGAATTAATTATTAAATTAATTAATTAAACTTATATGTTTTGAATTTTGTAAAATAGACATCATTTTTGAATTCGGAATATCAAATATAGCTTAGGGTGAATTTTTGGTATTTTTTCTGAAAAACTTCAATTTTTGATGAATAGTGAAACTACAAAGTGGTACTTAAAAAACTGATTTTTTCGTTTAAATGAAAATTTACCACCTCTGTGTTTTGAATTTAAAAAATCCAACATACATGGTTTTCATTAGGAATTAAAATGTAGTTCAATGGGATTAAAATAATTTTTTTGGTGAATAGTAGCTTTTAAGTCTTAATCGCGATTAGAGGTAATTAGTGTAATTTAAGATACAAATAATGTTTTAATAATATGAAATGACCTAGACACATGTCCTACCCTTATTGGATGTGTCATGGCCGACCAAGACAATCCATGGGTCAACTTGGGGACCCCATGGAGCCACTTTGGTAGGAAAATGACATTAATATCTTTTTTATTTAATGTTAAAATAAAAATGTCACAAACATGAGTTGTTTTACTAAAAAAAATTTTACATGAGGTTATACAAGTCATAGTTTTAACTATAAATAGTCATTTAAAATATAGAAATATTTTCTATATCATAGTATTTTTTTTACAAATTTTAGACATTAAATAAATTAAATTATTTATGTCACCATGATGATGCAGCGATTACCTCATTATTTAACGATTTAAATAAAATGAAAAGATAATGTAAAATATAAGACCTACACATGTAAAAAACCTATTGGATGGGTGTATTTCGATCCCTTATCAACTTATCCTCTAAAAAAATCAACGTGGGACCATTAAAATCCTAAACGCATTTGAAAATAAAGTAACATTTTATACCTTTCCAAGAGTACCCCTCATCTCCTCTTATAAAAGGCACCCACCTATACCACCTTACCCACACCTTTAAAGCCTTTGGCTTGGCCAAAACCTGCCCATTTTGTCTCTCCACATCCCTCTCTTACTCCTAGAAGCCTCACTTTGGTAATAATTCTTCCCAAGGAAGCCTTTGAGCTCAAATCAAAAAGAGTTACCCGATTTAAAGGTAATGTCTTCTTTTGTGTTCTTTTGTTTTATTTTGATTCTCCAACACCCTAAACTATTTTCATTAATTTCTTTTGTAACAACACCAATATACTCAATATACTAGGATTTTGTTATAAGAAGTAATCGAGCTACACTTACACGCCTTCATCTAATGGTTAAAGAACATACTGTTTCTGTGGATGACGAATTTCTGCCTCACGAAACGATGATTGTTCAACACTCATATAACACCTTCAAAGGTGGAAATTAAGATGAAAATATATTTATATATGATATATAATATGTTTATTTTTTACTTAATCTTCTTTATTTTTCATTTGTGGCATACCTTTATGGTTTCCATTGTGGGTAAACACGATAATTTCATTTTAGGAAGTGCGGACTACCGCCCCCTCAAAGTGATTTGATTTGTTAATGCCATATGTGGGACATATAAAGGATGGATTTAAAGTTATTATATATGATTTTATACTGGAATTATAATATACCTTTATATCATTATTATTTTCTTTCCATTAAATTATGAGATAAAAATGAAAGTAGCGTTCATGTGTACGTACGGCTTACCGTCTCCATGAACGGTGCATTTCATTTCTTATCCCCAAATGTAATTTAATATTATAAGTACATATATATAATGGATATATATGATGTATGTTACATCTAAATGATGAATATAATTCTGGAATGAAAATATACATATCTCTCATTTAGTTTTAGTTCCATTAATATGACATAGAAATGAAAGTAGCGTTCATGCGTACGTACAACTTACCGTCTCCATGAATGGTGCATTTCATTTCTTACCTCTAAATGATTATGTAATATTATAAATACATGTATATTCTGGATATATATGATATATATGATATCAAATCATGAATATCATTCTGGATATAATGAACCTTTGACCACACGAACAACATGTAATTGTAAGAAGTCCACTTTCGACTTAAGAACCAAATATCGACAAAACAAAAATTATTAACTTAAATGATTAAATAATGTTTATAACATGGTAATAAGTGATATAAAAGTAATAATGAACTTTAAAAACGTTCTTAAGAAATTCAAAATTAACACTAGTTTATTATTCAGGAGATTAAAGAGCAATCGAGTCACGTCGGACATGAGGTAAGGGACTTTGTCTCAATCTCCTTTCATTGAGGCATATTTCGTTTTATACACAACTTTATTTTATACGGTGTATAAAACCCTTTGAATTTTAATTTTATAAAAAAGTAATCTTTTTCTACGAAGTGTTTCACAAAACGACAAAAAGGAATGTTTCTTTTAATGTACGCGATGACAACGACCTTTTCCGCCCACACGAGTATTATTTGGTCTTTGGCTTCCTCAACAAGATGTAATGTTTTTTTAAATGAAATAAATACCATATACTCTTTTATGTATTTTGGTACTGAAAATGGTTTTTATAATGGATTTGTTATGTCAATATATTTAAGTGATATATTGTGATTGGAATGTGGAAATGTTTTCTTTCCATTATGTTTGTTTTATGTCTTATGATTTTATAATGGTAATTGGACATTTGATGGGTGGTTACGTGATAAACCATATGACTGGTGGTGCCGTGAATACCAGGATGGGTGGTTACGTTATAACCTCCAATGCATTGGGTATGGAAGTCAGTCGTATGACTATTCCATTAAGTGATATGTGTGGAAGTCGACCGTATGGTTATTCCACTTAAGTATGTTTATGTCCCAAGTTACCTTTATATGTTATGTGTTCTTTATATGGGTTTTATGGTAATCGTTTGGTTACAAAAGGGTAAGTAATGATATTTTATTCAGTGAAGAGTTTTTACTACTTCAAAAAGGTGAAGGTATTACTTTGATAAAGTATACATGGTTTACTTGATGTTTGAAAAACTAACAGTTTTCATTCTTTGTGTATCCCTTACTGAGCCTTTTATGCTCACCCCAAGTTTTTTGAAATGTTTTTCACAGGAATTAATGTGGAATAGGGTCAAGGATGGGATCAAGGGAAAGTCATGCTATCTAAAACATGGAACTAAACATGTTTCTTTTTAAGAGTTTTTATTTTATGGAAACTTAGTAGAAGTGTCTACTTTGTAATCTTTTGAGATGTAATAGTTGTGTCCTAATTCTCTAAAACTCTAAAACTGAAAAGATCCTCAATGTGAATTATTCATTTAATTCAATATTAAGTAAGTTTTAAGGCTGGGGCCTTGTAGTTGGTATCAGAGGGAGGTTTAGAAAACTTTAGGAGTTAGAAAAGTGTTAAATTATAAATTAATTTCTGGTATTATTGAAATGATATATCATTTACGGATTACCATGTTGCTTCGCCTAAGATATTTCTGTGTTCAGAATGGTTTTCCGCAGAGGAAACAAATTAGCTATGTTGGGACGACATCAGAAGGAAGACAACCTTCCAAATCAGCAACCTGAGATGGTTGGAATCGGAACTGAACAATTTCTTGCAGTGATGACATAGTTGAATCAAGATATAAATGGTGGTGGTATCCATGCACGAGATCAGCCAGAACAACCGTAGAGGAACATGTCAGTGGTGGAACATTTCATGAGGCAACATCCCCCATCATTCAGAGGATCATCTGACCCCGTGCTAGTTGAAGGGTGGATTAAAGCACTGGAGAAGATTTTTGATGTCATGGGGTGTTCAGAACATCAAAAGGTTAGTCTTTCTGTTTACCGTTTTTAAGGAGAAGCAGATCAGTGGTGGTCGATGATGAAAAATATCAGGGATAGTGATAAGATTGATGATCTTCACTGGGACGAATTCAAAGGTATATTTATTGAGAAATATTCTCTTAAGGTGGTTCGTCTTAGGATGGAAAAAAAATTTCTAGAATTGAGGCAGGAGGATGACTCAGTGGCTGCTTATGAAGCAAAGTTCACTCGACTGGCAAGGTATGATCCAAACTTCATACGAGATCTTGATAGTAAAATCAACCATTTTTACTCAGGATTAAAGCCAAAGTATCGAAGGGCTTTAGCTTCTCGTGAGTTCAAAAGTTATGAAAAACTTGTACGATGTGCAGAAAAGGTGGAAATGGAGTTTTCTGATGATCAGGTGTTCTTTGACAAACAACAGAATAAGAGGTCCAGTTGGCAGACAAAGGGGAAGAATTCATCAAAGAAGTAAAGAGGTAAGAAAACCAAATATCCATCCTTTGAGAAGTTTGGTAAAATTCATCCTAGTGAATGTTTATCCAAGTCTAGAAAGTGCTTTCAGTGTGGTAAGTCTGGTCATATTGCTCATAACTGTAAGGAATATGATCAATCATGCAATGAAAAGCCAGCGGTAAGATGTTTTAAGTGTAATGAAATGGGTCATTATGCAAATGAGTGTCTAACGAAGAACTCAACTGGGTGAAATAATCTAGACTACAAGCAGAAAGGGGTGGTGAAATCCTTTGCAACTACTTCAACAGATGTTGGTTCGTCGAATGGAGTAGTATCAAGTACACTGTTTGTTTGTTCAGATTATTCCAATGTGTTTTTTGATTCAGGGTCTACAAATTCTCTCATTTCTGAGAAGTTTTCTAGTAAATTGGGAATTACATCTCAAGATATGAATCATGAACTTATGGTAAAAACACCCGGAGGAAACGTTGATACAAAAAGAAATTATAAGAACCTTCCTATCCTTGTGTGCGGAAAGAATCTACATGCAAACCTTATTGTTTTGCCTCTAGTAGAGTTTGATGTTATTTTGGGAATGGATTGGCTTTCTGTTTATCATGCTAAGATTGAATGAAGAGCTAAAATGGTTTCTTTTCAAAAAGATTTTTAGTTTGTGTACAAGAATGAACCCTTGATTTTGATAACATATCAGGAAGTTTAGAAACTAGTAAATGATGGAAATGAATCTTATCTTGCACATATCATTGAAAAAAAGGGAACTATTCAGATTAATGATGTGCCAGTGGTAAATGAGTATCTTGATGTTTTTCCTGATGAGTTTCCTAGTATTATTCATGATCGGGAAGTTGAATTTACTGTTGAATTAGTTCCTGATTCTAATCTAATTTCAAAACCCCCCTTATCGAATGACTCAAGTTGAAATTTTAGAGTTAAAGAAGAAATTGCAGGAGTTATTAGATAAAGGTTTCATTCGTCCTAGCACATCACCATGGGGTGATCCTATCTTGTTTGTTAAAAAGAAATATGGTTCAATGAGACTTTGCATTGATTATAGAGCCTTGAATAATATCACTATTAAGAACAAGTATCCTTTGCCTCATATCGATGATTTGTTTGATCAGCTCTAGGGAGCTCAGTATTTTTCGAAGATTGACTTGAGGTCAGGGTACCATCAGTTGAAAGTAAAAGAAGCAGATGTTCTGAAGACTGCATTCCGCACTATATATGGCCATTATGAATTTTTAGTTATGCCTTTTGGGTTAACCAATGCACCTGCTGTATTCATGGACCTTATGAATAGAATTTTCCTTGAGTTCTTGGATAAGTTTGTGGTTGTTTTCATTGATGATATTTTAGTGTTTTCTAAAAGTAAAGAGGAGCATGAAAGTCATTTAAGGGTTATCTTGCAAACATTAAAAGAAAAGAAACTGTATGGAAAATTCAGAAAGTGTGAGTTTTGGTTACAACAAATTTCTTTCCTTGGTCACATTGTTTCAAAAAATGTCATAACTATTGATCTTGCTAAAACAAAAGTTGTTGAAGAATGGCCAAGACACACAAATATAACTGAGATCCGTAGTTTTCTTGGTTTGGCAGGTTACTACCGAAGGTTTGTTGAAATTTTTTCATGGTTATCTAGTACAATGACTAAGCTAACTCGGAAGGGTGTTAAGTTTATCTGGAAAAAAGAATGTGATGATTGTTTTCAGGAGTTGAAAAGAAGATTGGTGAATGCTCCAGTTTTGGCACTTCCTTCCAGGAATGGTGAGTTTGTTATATACAGTGATGCTTCATTGAAGGGACTTGACGCGTCCTTATGTAGAATGATCAGGTAATTGCATATGCTTCGCGTTAGTTGAAAACTCATGAGGTAAATTACCCTACACATGATTTGGAATTAGCTGCTTTTGTTTTTGCTCTAAAAATTTAGAGGCATCATTTGTATGGAGTAAAGTGTGAAATATATAATGATCACAAAAGTTTAAAGTATATATTCACTCAGAAAGAATTGAACATGAGATAGAGGAGATGTCTAGAATTAATCAAGGATTATTATTGTAAAATTCATTACCATCTGGGAAAAGCAAATAATGTGGCCGATGCTTTGAGTCGAAAAAGTAATGCTTCATTAACCATGCTACGTTTGGAACGAGATCTTTTGGTTTTTGATTTGATGAAATTTGGCATGGAAGTTGTTTGTGCAGAAAGTTATTCTATTTTGTTTCAGGTATCAGTGAAATCTTCCCTATCAGACAGAATTAAGCAAGCACAGAAGCAAGACAGTGAGTTGCAGAAAAAGGTAGAGATGGTTCAGAAGGATAAGTTTCCTGATTTCAACATTGATAATGATTGTGTTTTGAGGTTTGGGAAGAGATTATGTGTGCCTTGTGATTCATATTTGAATAATGAATTGTTATGTGAGGCTCATATTTCCCCGTTTTCAGTTCATCCTGGCAGTACTAAGATGTACAGATATTTGCAGGAGTATTACCGGTGGGATGGAATGAAAAGAGATATTGGTAATTTTACTATGAAGTGTTTGACTTGTCAGTAGGTTAAAGCAGAGCGGAAGTTACCGAAAGGAATGCTTCAGCCTTTACCAGTGCCAGAGTGGAAATGGGAAAATATATCCACGGAATTTGTTGTGAGATTACCGAAGACACCTTAAGGTAATAATGAAATCTGGGTTATTGTTGATTGCTTGACTAAATATGCTCATTTCCTTCCTATTCGAGATACTTTCTCTCTAGATCAAATTTATCGTTTGTATCTTAAAGAGACATTCAGGTTACATGGAGTTTCTCTCTCCATTGTATCTGATCGTGATCCCTGGTTTACTTCTAACTTTTGGAAAGGCCTTCAAAAGTCGTTGGGTACTGAATTATATTTTAGTACATCTTTTCATCCTCAGTCAGATGGGCAGTCAGAATGAACAATTCAGACCTTGGAGGATATGCTACATGCCTACTCTATGGATTATCAGGGAAGTTGGGACCAACATCTTTCTTTGGTTGATTTTTTCATATAATAACAGTTTTCATTCCAGTATATAGATGGCTCCATTTGAAGTATTATATGGTAAATGGTGTCAAAATCCAGTTTTTTGGGATAAAGTGGGAGAAAGGAAGCTGATGGGACCAGAATTGGTAGAAGAGATGGCAGAAAAAGTTTAGTTGATTCAGAAACACATGAAAACAGCTCAAAGCAGAGAGAAAAGTTATCCAGATAACTAGAGGAAGGATCTATCTTTCGAGGTAGGTGATCATGTTTTTCTCAAAGTTTCACCATGGAAAAGTGTGATGTGATTTGGTAAGAAAGGAAAGCTGAGTCCAAGGTTCATTGGACCATATGAAATTCTGGATAAAGTTGGATCAGTTGCTTACCGAGTGGCTTTACCTCCGAGTTTATCCCAGGTACACAATGTTTTTCATGTTTCGATGTTGAGAAAGTATATGCCAGATCCATCTCATGTTTTGATCCCGGAGGTAGTTCAGTTGGAAGAGAATCTCTCTTATGAAGAACAACCAGTCCAGATTCTTGATCGAAGAGAGAAAGTGTTGCGAAATAAGGTAATTCACTAGGTAAAGGTTTTGTGGAAAAACTATATGGTTGAAGAGGCAACATGGGATTCTGAAAATGCTATGAGGGATAAAAACCCCCACTTATTTTGATAAGTGAATAAAATTGCGAGGATGCAATTCCCAAAAGGGGGGAAGGATGTAACATCACAGGTAAATAAAGAATAATACATTTTCATATTTATTAATATTTGTGAATTAAATATTAATTTTACTTTAAATGGGTTTCTATGTTCGATAGCATACCCGATACGCAACAAAGAGTTTTTTTGAAATCTTACGTTGCACACTAGTAATAAAATAATTTTATTTTAAATGTTAGTTTACATGTAGTCGTTGTATTGGCAGGAATGAATAGAAATAACTAAAATATGATTATATATGTTTGTTAAATGTTTTTACATTTATCTAATAAAGGAAAAAGGCTTAAAATATGAAAAGAATTCAATTTTAGACATATATACTCTAATTTTCACTAAAGGTCCACTTATCAACTTTTGATGGAAAACCGTCATTAAATATAGTTTTGGTCACTATTATAAATTCCATTGGACCAAATAAAACTCTTCCTTAGAATCAGGACATCAAAATTTACTTTGTGTAAATTTTTGGTATTTTTCCCATAAAGATCATTTTTTTAATGAATAGTGAAAAATGTTGTATTTTAATTCAAAACCTCTTTTTAATCTAATTTATTAAGATGATTAGATAATCTTTTGAAGTGGTTTAAAAGTGAAATTAGAATATATTTTTACCATTTAATCCAAAAGTGGTCGTTGGAATTAATTTCACTTTGAAATTTGACTTAAACTAGTGTCAATCTTTTGATACTTATTGTTTCATAAAAACACGCTATTTGCTCTGACAATGAGAATTAATTATTAAATTAATTAATTCAACTTATATGTTTTGAATTTTGTAAAATAGACATCATTTTTTAATTCGGAATATCAAATATAGCTTAGGGTGAATTTTTGGTATTTTTTCTGAAAAACTTCAATTTTTGATGAATAGTGAAACTACTAAGTGGTACTTAAAAAACTTATTTTTTCGTTTAAATGAAATTTTACCACCTCTGTGTTTTGAATTTCAAAAATCTGATAGACATGGTTGTCATTAGGAAGTAAAATGTGGTTCAATGAGATTAAAATAATTTTTGTGGTGAATAGTCACTTTTAAGTCTTAATCACGATTAGAGGTAATTAGTGTAATTTAAGATAAAAATAATGTTTTAATAATATTAAATGACCTAGACACATTTCCTACCCTTATTGGATGTGTCATGGCAGACCAAGACAATCCATGGGTCAACTTGGGGACCCCATGGAGCCACTTTGGTAGGAAAATGACATTAATATCTTTTTATTTAATGTTAAAATAAAAATGTCACAAACATGAGTTGTTTTACTAAAACAATTTTTAAATGGGGTTATACAAGTCATATTTTTTACTATAAATAGTCATTGGAAAGATAAAAATATTTCCTATATCATATTATTTTTTTATATAATTTTTAGACATTAAATAAATTAAATTATTTATGACACCATGATGATGCATCGATTACCTCATTATTTAACGATTTAAATAAAATGAAAATATAATGTAAAATATAAGACCTACATATGTCAAAAACCTATTGGATGGGTGATTTATAACCCTTATCACCTTATCATCGAAACATATCAATGTGGGTCCATTAGAATCTGAAACTCATTTGAAAATAAAGTAACATTTTATACCTTCCCAAGAGTGCCCCTCCTCTCCTCTTATAAAAGGCTCCCACCTCTACCACCTTACACACACCTCTCAAGCCTTTGGCTCGGACAAACCCTGCCCATTTTGTCTCTCCACATACCTCTCTTACTCGTAGAATCCTCACTTTGGGCATAAGTCTTCCCAAGGAAGCCTTTGAGCTCAAATCAAAAAGAGTTACCCGATTTAAAGGTAGTGTCTTCTCTTGTGTTCTTTTGTTTTATTTTCCTTCTCCAACACCCTAAAATATTTTCATTTATTTCTTTTGTAACAACACCAGTATCCTCAATATACAATGATGTTGTTATAATAATTAATCAAGCTACACTTACACACACCTTCATCTAATGGTTAAAGAACATACTGTTTCTGTGGATGGTGAATTTCTGCCTCACGAAACGATGATTGTTCAACACTCATATAACCCCTTCAAAGGTGACCATTAAGATGACACTATATTTATATATGATATATAATATGTTTATTTTTTTATTAATCTTCTGTATTTTTCATTTGTGGCATACCTTTATGGTTTCCATTGTGGGTAAACACGATAATTTCATTTTAGGAAGTGCGGACTACCGCCCCCTCAAAGTGATTTGATTTGTTAATGCCATATGTGGGACGTATAAAGGATGGATTTAAAGTTATTATATATGATTTTATACTGGAATTATAATATACCTTTATATCATTATTATTTTCTTTCCATTAAAGTATGAGATAGAGATGAAAGTAGCGTTCATGCGTACGTACGGCTTACCGTCTCCATGAACGGTGCATTTAATTTCTTATCCCCAAATGTAATGTACTATTATAAGTACATATATATAAGGGATATATATGATGTATGTTACATATAAATGATAAATATAATTTTGGAATTAAAATATACATATCACTCATTTAGTTTTAATTCCATTAATATGACATAGAAATGAAAGTAGCGTTCATGTGTATGTACGGCTTACCATCTCCCTGAACGGTGCATTTCATTTCTTACCTCTAAATGATTATGTAATATTATAAATACATGTATATGATGGATATATATGATATATATGATATCCAAATCATGAATATAATTCTGGATATAATGAACCTTTGACCACACGAACAACATGTAATTGTAAGAAGTCCACTTTCGACTTAAGAACCAAATATCGACAAAACAAACATTATTAACTTAAATGATTACATAATGTTTATAACATGGTAATAAGTGATATAAAAGTAACAATGAACTTTAAAAAGGTTCTTAAGAAATTCAAAATTAACACTAGTTTATTATTCAGGAGATTAAAGAGCAATCGAGTCACGTCGGACACGAGGTAAGGGACTTCGTCTCAATCTCCTTTTATTGAGGCATATTTAATTTTATACACAACTCTCTTTTATACGGTGTATAAACCCCTTTGAATTTTAATTTTATACAAAATGAATCTTTTTCTACGAAGCGTTTTACAAAACGACAAAAAGGAATGTTTCTTTTAACGTACGCGGTGACAACGACCTTTTCCGCCACCGCGAGTATTATTTGGTCTTTGGCTTCCTCAACAATCCGTAATGTTTTTTTAAATGAAATAAATACCATATACTCTTTTATGTATTTTGGTACTGAAAATGGTTTTTATAATGGATTTGTTATGTCAATATATTTAAGTGATATATTGTGATTGGAATGTGGAAATGTTTTCTTTCCATTATGTTTGTTTTATGTCTTATGATTTTATAATGGTACTTGGACATTTGACGGGTGGTTACGTGATAAACCATATGACGGGTGGTGCCGTGATTACCAGGACGGGTGGTTACGTTATAACCTCCAATGAATTGGGTATGGAAGTCAGCCGTATCGCTATTCCATTAAGTGATATGTGTGGAAGTTGACCGTATGGTTATTCCACTTAAGTATGTTTATGTCCCAAGTTACCTTTATATGTTATGTGTTCTTTATATGAGTTTTATGGTAATCTTTTGGTTACAAAAGGGTAAGTAATGATATTTTATTAAGTGAAGAGTTTTTACTACTTCATAAAGGTGAAGGTATTACTTTGATAAAGTATACATGGTTTACTTGATGTTTGAAAAACTAACAGTTTTCATTCTTTGTGTATCCCTTACTGAGCTTTTTATGATCACCCCAAGTTTTTTGAAATGTTTTTCACATGACTTAATGTGGAATAGGGCCAAGAATGGGATCAAGGGAAAGTCATGCTATCTAAAACATGGAACTAGACATGTTTCTTTTTAAGAGTTTTTATTTTATGGAAACTTAGTGAAAGTGTCTTCTTTGTAATCTTTTGATATGTAATAGTTATATCCTAATTCTCGAAAACTCTAAACCTAAAAAGATCCTCAATGTGAATTTTTAATTTAATTCAATATTAAGTAAGGTTTAAGGCCGAGGCCTTATATATAAAAACAATACTAGAATCCAAATATATTATGTTCACAGATTTCCAACATGATATGTTAATATAAAAAAATAATGACAATAATTAAACAAATTTACTTCACTTTTAATATTTATAGTATCATTTATTTTAGTAAATTATTAACTAAATAATCACTATGTTTGCATTTCTTAAACATTTTAAGTAACTAAATAATCTATAAAAATTATTGATAAGACAATATAATAAAAATAACTCTATTAATTATCAAAATAATATTTATAACCTAAAATATATGGTTTTCTCCATATCTCAATGTTTTATAAATGTTAAAGGTAAGGAAAGTTCCCTTTTTGTCTTTTTCC
Source organism: Viscum album (assembly GCA_963277665.1). Lineage (NCBI taxonomy): Eukaryota > Viridiplantae > Streptophyta > Magnoliopsida > Santalales > Viscaceae > Viscum > Viscum album. The sequence continues at coordinate 209,820 of CAUJRU010000513.1, forward strand.
TTACTTAACATATGAAATTGGAAAATTTTATTGAATAATATTCCAATAACTCATAAAATTTGAACCATTAATGAATATAGTTGAAATATGAGTATCCAATGAATTTTAGAAAATTTTATAGGTCATTATGGGCTATAAGTTTAAGGTTTAGTCCCTAATTAAGCTTAATTTTACCTTAATCATTTGATTAATTTTAATCACTTTCAATAATCTTTTTTGTAAAAATTAAGTTGATATTATTAGAATAAAAAAATAATACTGATTATAACCATGTATTTCCATTTTTAAAAATTCAAATAACAGAAGTGGGAAAATTAAATTTAACGATAATCCCATAGACGTGGCGAGAAAGTAGGGTTTAAAGTTAAAACGTTCAAAAGTCCAATATGTTTTTATAAATGATTTCCATAAAACATTAATCCAATGAACTGAATTGGTTTAATATATGTTTAATTGATCTATTTTGACTTCAAAATCCAAATTAAAATATATATTAGTATTAATAATTATTTAAATAGAAAGACAATTTTCAACTAAATTATAGTATTTTTCACAATTCCTCAAAAAATGAAGTTTTATAGAAAAATTAAAAAAATTCACCCTAATATAATTTACAGAATATGAATTCAAAAATGATATTTATTTTATAAAATTAAATTTCTTAAATTTTCTAAAATTAATTTTATTTTTTTCATAGAAGGACATAAAAAGCAGCTCATTTGAGAAAATATATTTTTTAAACATATAAAGACTTTACCAAAAAATATATTTTTCATAATAAATATATTTTATTTATATAAAAAAATTATAAAAAAATATTTTAAAATATGTTATTACTATTCATATTACTATGTTTAAGGGTTATACTATAACTATCTCATTTAAATGATTAAAACAACAAAATTTTGTTTTATAGAAACTTGGTGTTACATGAAACGTAATCCTAGTCAGTGTTTCATGTAGAAAAATCCAATTAGGTTCTATGTGAAAGAAATGTTTGACACAATTCAATTAAATACATCAATGAAAATTAATTTATTTGAAAAAAATATTTCAGAAAATCTTGGGGTGTGTTTGGTCCACTAGGCTAGATACCCTGAGAGGGGGGTGAATTAGTGTATGAAATATTAAAACAACTACCCCTTTTGATATTGTTTTGTTGTTAGAAAAATATATCTTATCTATCCTTCATTTTGTAGAGTTTGAACAAACCTTAAAGCATGCATAGGACACAACAATTTTACTTGGTTCACTCTCACTGGGCTACATCCAAGGAGCATACACCGACGATGTTCCAATGTACCAAATCTACTATAAGAGCATTAATATTTACAAGTTCAAAGTAGAATCACTGTCCCTCTCAGTTTACGACCAATCACAATTTGAAAGCTCACTTCTATCTCAACTGAAGTGTGCTCACTACATCTTTATAAGATCCCCTCACAGTTTAAAGACTTGTAGGTCCTTTAATTATCACTAATGAATACATCCTCCACTGTATGTAGATTCTCTATTAAATTACAATTTCCATCCACTAATGGATACCCCTTTTCCACTGAACACTAGGAAATAACCTTTGAAATAATTTCTCAAAGCTCACTGCTTCTCAAAGCTCCCTATTTTTAAAATCTCAAACAAGCCTTAAATGAATTCCTTCCTCTTCGCAAAGCACACACCTTTGTAGATCTCACTGCTTCTCAGAGAACACTGCTTTACAGAGAACACTTCTTCACAAAGCTCAAGCCTTTTTAGAGTTCAAGCCATCATGGATCTCAAGCCTTCGCAGAGTTACTTCCTTTACAAATCTCACTGAGGCAACATGAAAGAACCCTTCTTCGTGAAGCTCTCAATACATAGAGGCATTGACTTTGGTCAAGACTAGGATAGTATTATCACAAAGCTCAAGCCTTTCTTTGAAACCTTTATTCTTATATCACCCTTTGCTTTGTGAAATCAAAACAACTCTCGATTTTCTATCTTATGCACATACAGAATGAAGAGGGGTGTCCTCTTATTTATTGGTATAGTCAAAAATAGAGCTCTGATTCTTCGGGTGCAATTTCTGGATTGGTCCAAAATGTCTCCATAGCAGTCCTTTCATTCACAATGCACCACGGAAATTTGACGTTGCCACAATTCTCCCTCGTAAATCTCTTAACCTATCCTGTTCGTGAAGCTCGTCGTAACCACATAGATCACCATTAACTTTCTTCATGTATTTTAAAAATCCACTTTATGAATCCCATCTTCATGAAATTAATAACTTTTACATATTTTTATGAGATCTTAAAGTAAATCCACTTTTCTCAATGCTCACCAAACTCCAAAATTTTGGACCCCAAAAATTTGGCCAACACTAGAAAACAAGGCCACCTTCTATCTATTTTTTTGTACCTCCTCCAGATCTTCCATTCATTTTTCATGGTTCTTTGTAAACATGAATTGTAAAAAATATCTCTAGAACTTGAAAATTAACCATGAAAACTTTATTTTTCAACAAACACAACCAACCCAAAAATGCTGCAATATTACCTTGAGGGATTTTTTCCCAATAGAGTGTTACATTATACCCCCTTAAAATAAATTTCACCCTCAAAATAATTCTGAGTTATTAAAAGGTTTAATGCTTGAAAGTACCTTTACAAGAAACCTACATCATAAAAATTAACATTTAAACTTCCTTTATAAAATGAAATTTAGAAACATAACATTTACACAAATTAATTAAAAACAATGTAACAACAAAGGGGAACATCAGTGGAAAGTGCGAACATGAATATGGATGATAAATCAATATATCATGTTCTAATAGAGAGTGATAGATAACATGGTTAGAATAATGTTAACAATAAAAATTCCATAAATCTATGATGTTCTAAAGGTTCATTTGATTCTTCATAAATGAAGGTACTCAGATAACAATTTTTATTTCAAGGATGTTTTTCCTAAAGTTGAATAACTTTAAAAAGAAGATATACTTACTTAATTTTATTCTTTTTTAATATATAAAATATCACCATTTGGTTTTTCCTTGATCAATTCCAACTTCATCTCTTACTTTAGGGAATGAAGGTGGATCTTTCATTCCTAAAGAACTAACAGATCATGAGATACATAAATATAATGATAGGTTATTCCATCAATACTTATCATAAAAAAGGGTTACCAAAAGTTATTAAATATGCTTAAATCCTCTTGTGGTGTGATAATACTTTAATATCACAAAATTAATTAGAATTTTAACTTAAACTTTACATAAATGGTTAACCTTATAATCATTACAAAAGATAAAAGTTAAAAACTTTAGAAAGAAGGTCATGAAACCAGATTAACACTAATCCCCTATATATCAAAAAGTATCTCTTGGTTGTCACATTCCAAAAAAGTAAGTAAATTCATCATAAATTCTCTTGAAACATAGTAATAACCTAAATTACTATTAATTATTATAGAAAATGTGAATTCTTCATTATTAAATTTTTTACTGGATGCATTATTTAAATCCAAGAAGTTGTAAACTTCATACTTGATGATATAATCCACTTTGTCAATAATAATCTCTAGGGTAATCCATACCATCAAATTTACTTATTCATATCCAAAATAAATTTATCTAAACATCAGTATCTAAATTTTAGGTATTAATTAAGGGTTACCTTCCCCTAATAAAAATATAACCTTTCCATGAAATCACTTTTCTATGTCTTCATCACCATTGAACATGTCCTTTTAAATAATTAAATAAAACTTATACTAAAAATAATTATATAATTCATGATTCGTATAACATAATCTTTTAATTATAAAACATAAATACTTCATTAATCCATCCTTATTCTTAAACCATTACTCAGGATTCATCAACTTATTCCTTAATACCTCTTTCCTAGAATATAAAATATGAATTATGTATTAAAGTTCCTAAACATTAATCGAATCATGATTCTTATGTTTGATGTAAAAAATAATGGAAGAACAACACATATATTTCACATCCCATTTGCTTTATCTTTATCTTTAGAAGTATAACCAATACTCATACCACCTTCCTGATCCTCTTTATGATATTTCCACTTGGGAAATGAATTCTTATAATGACCATAATTTCCACATCTGAAACATTAAATTTTAACCTTGTTACATTAACTAAAACTGGAAATCATAGTGTGGGAAAAATTTATCATAGTGTGAGAAATATTTATAGGGTTTTTAAGTTATGACACCTTCCTTAATCTATGAAACCCTTGGTTTTATCCTAGGTTATTCATAGTTACCCTCTATTTAAATCCTTAATGATGGTTCATGAAGAGTTTGTGAATTCCCAAATAATATCCCTAGGTGTGTCAAAACAAGAGTGTAATAAGGCACATTTTTGTGTTATAAGTTATATCGAGTTAGGACCTACACACCTTGTCAGGATTGTTACTCTTATGTATATTTTATCTAGATCCACATCCATTTGTAGTATTGAGAAATTGATGTATCACTAAGAAACCACTCACTCTATCCTTCAATAAGATTCTAGAACATTTCCTTAAATTTTAAATCATCCTTATAATTATACTTAGAGTCATCCTTAGCCATATACTTTGAAATACACCTAGGGATATCACTAATATTTTGTCATAATAGTTTCCAAATTTTGACTAAAAACTCTCTCTGATACCAAATATAATGACATATCTTGACATAAATAGACATTACATCATTTTTTTATAATACTTAAAACATTACACAAATAGATTCCCAAGGACCATATTAGTTTAGTTCCTTTGGAAACATAGAAACGTAAACACTGGTACATAAATGAGCTATATTATCTCCCACTAGGTTCTTCTTGAATATCACCCTTCCTAGACACATAAAAAATAATACATATCTTCCTAACCTGGGGAATGAAACAAGTGAAGGGATGATCTCAGATGCTTAATAAGGGTAAAAAAGGGAGACATATAAGCATAAACATGAGCATGAGGGTATGAGAACGTGATCATAAAATTAGAATACCATACCCTTTATATCATAATATTATAAACATGAATCAAGGTATAAATCTTGGTAGTTCATAAGACATAAATAATAAGTAAATAATGAACATAATACCTGAAATCATATCATAGGAATAAGACATGGAATTGTAGAATACACATAAGCATATAAAAAACCTATATCAATGATTTCTACCAAGATCTTCATAATATGTTAGTATTGGGGTAATCAACTATGTACCTACTTCAGGATTGGGATTCCCCCTCCCCCTGTGTACCCTCATATTTTTAGGATTCTGATGTCCTACCATGTACCCTCCTATTTTGGGTTTGGGATTCCCACCTGTGTACCCTCTTGTTTCGGGCTTGTGATGCCCTCCCATGTACCCTATTCTTTTGGGATTGGGATTCCCTCCCATTTACCATCTTATTTTAGTCTTGGGATTGGCTCATATATACCTTTTTATCTTATAAAACATTTATCATTACCCAATTCATTGGAGGGAAATATAGTTCCCACCCATCACATAATAGAACTATACATACATGTGATACAAAACATTCATCATATCATGAACCATGAAAAGATATGGGTTTTATAAACATCAAATAATAACCCATGAAATTAAATGGGTATAATTAAAATTTCATCACATCATAACCTATGGAAAATAATTAGGTTTGATTACCATTTCATCAAAGAAAAACCCATGAGAAGAATTAGGTTTCATAAGCATATAACCTGTGAAAGAGAAATGGATTTCATAAACATATAACCTATGAAAAAGAAATGAGTTTCATTAATATCTTTCCATAAAAACCTAAACTATTTAGAGAAATAATATCAATTGAACCTTTGAATTATTTCCCATAAGGGCATGAGTAACATCAACATATGTCATCTTAGATGGAAAATAATTTTGAAATATATTTTAAAAATATTTCTTGAGGAAAATATCATGTATTCTTTGAGAAAGGATACTTAAAACAGAAAACCTTTTGAAAACCATTTTCTTGAAAATAAATATGAAAATTTGTAATGAAATCTTTGAAAACATTTTGGAAACCTTTTTCTTTGAAAGAATAAAAAGAGATCTTGAAAATATATTGAAAATCGTTTTCCATGAAAACTTTTAAAAGTAGCTTGAAAAAGTTTTGAAAACCATTTCTGTGAAAATACTTTGAAATCATATAAATAATTCTTGAAAACTTTTAAAATAATTCTTTAAACATAAAACATTTTTTGAAAACATTTTTCTTTAAAAATAGTTTTGAAAACTGTTAAAGGAAGAATTGATAACCATAAAAAATTTTTGAAAACCTTTTTAGTGAAAAACACTTAAAAAACAGTGAATATCCATAAAATTAATAGAAAAATATTTCATTAAAAATAAACTTTTCAAATTACAATTATATCGTCAAATAAATGACTGTCATGATGGTGGTACGTCTGTACATGTCAAACATTTTTTTTACATTAAAAGTTCAAAAAAGTGTCTTGATCATATAATGATAAGAAAATTCCTTCTAATAAATTTTTTTAAAAGATAAAAAATGGGAACAAATTTCCTTAAAAATCATAGTATAAAATTAAAATAATTTTGAAATAATTTTTAGAAATCATGGTTTTGAAAGAACATAGATTTTTGACTGAAAGAAGAGGTAACGTTTAATTTTCAAAAAACATTTACTTAATTATCTTAGGTACCAAATAGTGGAAATATGGTACCATTACATGGATATAAAATGAAAATCCATATGGTAATAAAATTCATTATAGTTCTTGAGACATGGATCATAATATTTTATCGATAGAAGCATAATCATAGTTAATCTTGATAAATGATGAGATTGTAGCAATAAACGATTACCATTTTTGTAACATTAATTAATGATGGAAATAATAACATTAAATATAGATTAAAATATCTTTAAAATAATTTTATTAATGATATAACACGTGAAAAGATAGAATAGATACCTCATAGAAAAATATTGGGGCATGACATGACATGTGTCTCAAATAACGAAAACTGAGACAAAGTTACTTTACCAATTTTGTAACTTTTGAAACATAAAACCCATGAAATAAATATATTGAAATAGATATTTAAATACAAAAAAAGTTCTATAATCATATAATACATCCAAGGGAATTTTACACACCATACAAATGGAATGAGTGGTGATTAAGGCATATATCTCACAGAAATAAAAAGTGAGATGAAATACCCAAACCTTGTGTCTTGACTCTCATTACACTCATTCAAAACTCATATATAATAAATATAAGTTTATTAAAAAACTATAAAATATCTAAATTTTTATATATAATACCATATATGGTTTTATTATGACTTTATATTAGTATCCTATTAACAATTCTATGTTAAGGTTTCACTTTGGGTAATATTCACTTTGTTTTTTCGCATGTGTCCTAATTTGTTGTATCTTTTGTCCTTACAATTATATCATGATTTATAGATTTTAAAACATGATATAAATATAATTTATATTAATTTTTTGTTTATTATAATAATATATATAATATAAGAGTATGAAATGGAATACACTGTTAATGGAGACGGTAAGCCGTACGTACGCATGAATAATGTTTTCAATTTATTTCCGTATTGAAATAAAGAATGAAAATGAAATATATATAAATATATTATATATATCATTATTATAGTATAATTTTTCTATCATTTATATCATATAATTTCACTAAAATCATCCTTGATACATCCCATGTAGAGTGTGAATGAATCACATCGCTTTGATGGGGCAGTAGTCCACACTTCCTCAAACGAAATTATCGTATTTAAATAAAATCAAAAGTATAAAGACATGTGTTATAAAATAATTACAAAAACTTAAACACATAATTAATATAATATATATTATATATAAATAATGTTACCATCATAATTCCCAACCATGAAAGTTGGTAAAGGAAAAAACGAACAATCATCATTTTGTGAGGTGGTAGTTCATAGTACACATAAAGAGTATATTCATTACCGATTATATAGAAGTGTGTGTAAGTGTAGGTAGAAAAATTATCATAACAACATATCAGTATATTTTGGATACAATTTTTTTTGTTTAATCATGTAATAATGGGGTTTTAGGGGGTGGTGAATGAAAATAAAATAAAAGATCTTGAGGAAGGATATTACCGCTTCTTTGGGTAAATACTTTTGGTTTTCACCAAAGGGGTTCCTCAGATTTCTTTCTATATAAAGGGAGGATTTAATGAGTAAGAGAGGGATGTTCAGAATTTTATTAAGTAGATATTGTCTGATCCTAAGTGGTTTGATATGTGTGATGAAGTGGGAGGATAAGATGCCTTTTTATAGTGGAGGAAGAGTGACACTCTTGTAAATACCAAAAGGCCTACAATAATGGGGGATATACCTTACCCAATGAGCTCCAAAATTGTTAAATAATGGATTAAATTTGAATCATAGTCTACATAAATCAAAAACACGCAATAATAAGTGTATTTTTATACTTTTTTTCTTTAACATTTATGTTTCCAAAATTTTATCATTTTGGTTTTTTATTAAATTAACAAGTATTCAAACATAAGTAATATAAAAATTAAGAATAAATTAATGTGATATTTATTATAAAAAATATAACCAATTAATTATAATTATTATATATAATTTACTAAATTAAGATTCCATGTTTGTTGGAAGTTAATTTTAAAACAAGCATATGCAACGTGCAAAAACACTACTTTAACTAGGACCGTGCTAACATTGTTTTTACTATATATGGGTGAATATATTAATTATAAAAGATAAATTAGTCCATTAATGGACAATATATAATATTTATTATCACTTAAAAATAACTTTTTTAGAAGATCTTATTTTTATTAATTTTAAAAAATTTAATAAAATATCATTTATTGCAAAATAACTTTAATGTCAATTTTGAAATTATTTATTTAATTTTAATTTAATAAATATAAAATCAATACTGGAAACCAAATATATTAAATTCAAATATTTTTAACATTATATTTTATTCTGTAAAAAGAATAATGATAATAATTCAACCAATTTACTTCGCTTTTAATATTTATAGTATCATTTATTTTAGTTAATTATTAACTAAATAATCACTAAATTTGTGTTTCTTAAGCATTTTAAGTAACTAAATCATCTCTAAAAATTATTTATAAGTCATTTTTGGTAACAATGACACATTTAATTTTCAAAAGAATATGTATAAACTAAAATATGTTGTTTTTTCCAAATCTAAAAGTTTTATAAATATTAAAGGCAAGGAAAGTTCCATTTTTGTCTTTTTCCTTAACTTATGAAATAGGGAAATTTTATTCAATAGTATCCCAATAACTCATAAAATTAGAACCATTAAGGGATATAGCTTAAATATGGGCAGGAATGGATTTTAGACAATTTTCTAGGAGATTATGGCCCTTAAGTTTAAGGTTTAGTCCCTAATTAAGATTAATTTTACCTTAATCGTTTTGATTAATTTTAATCAATTTAAATAATGTTTTGGGTAAAAATTAAGTTGATCTCATTAGACTAAAAATATCACACAAATTGAAATAATGTATATCCATTTTTTAAAATTCAAATAACATAAGTGGAAAATTAAATTTAATGCTAATCCCACAGATGTGGTGAGAAAGTGGGTTTTTAAAGTAAAAACGTTCAAAAGATCAAGAATTTTTTACAACTAATTTCCATATAAAAATTATTAAAATGACCTAAATAGGTTTAATATATGTATAATTTATATATTTGGACTTTAAAACCAAATTAAAATTAAATTTCTTTATTAATAATTATTTAAATGGAAAGGAAATTTTGACCTAAAATATTGTATTTTTCACTATTCATAAAAAATTGATGTTTCTCAAAAAAATATCAAAAATTTACCCTAGGATAATTTTGAAATTACTAATTCAAAAATAAAGATTAATTAATCATATTAAATTTCAAAAAGTTTCTAAAATTATTTTTTTATAGAAGGATATGAAAAACAGTTCATTTGTGAAAATATTTTTTTGAAACATATAAATTATTTACCAAAAAATATATTTTTCATAATCAATATGTTTTATTTATATAAAACCATTATAAAAGATATTTTAAAATTATTTAATACTATTGATATTACTATGTTTAATGGTTGCACTATAAATATCTCATTTAAATGAATATAATAATAATGTGGTGTTTTGTAGAAACTCAGTGTTGTGTGTAACATATGCCAAGTTAGTGTTACGTGTAGTGTAATTAGAGTTGGTTCTTTGCGAAAGGAACGTTTTACTTAGAGAAATGTAAGACATCAATGAAAATTAATCTATTCAAAAAATATATTTTACAAAATCTCAAGGTGTTACATTATACCCTCATAAAAGAAATTTAGACCTCAAAATTATTCTATGTTATTAAAGGTTTAATGAATGGAATTACCTTTTATAGAAACCCGCATAATAAAAATGAATATTCAAACTTCCTTTATAAGAAGAAATTTGGAAACATACGGGTAACACAAATTAATTCAAAGTCTGGCCACCACATAGGAGAACATGTGTGGAAAGTGAAAACATGGACATGGATGATAAATCCATCTATCATGTTATTATGTAGAGTGATAAAGAAAATGGTAAAGATAATGTTTGTAATAAAAAAAATACATAAATCTATTATGATCTAAGGGTCTAATTGATTCTTCAGAAATAAAGGTACTGGTATAAAACTTTTTGTTTCAAGGTCCTTTTTCCTAAAGTTTAAGAACTTTCACAAGAATTTATACTAGATTAATTCCATTACTTTTAATATTTATAATTTCAACCTTTGGTTTTCCATAATGAATTAAAAATTCATATCTTACTTTAGAGAATTAAGTTGAAAATTTCGTTCCTAAATAACTAACAGATCATGAGATCCATAAATAGAATTATAGGTCATTCCATCTATCTTTATCACAATAAAAGGATCATCACTAGTTATTCAATATTCATAAATCCACATGTAGTGAGATAATACATTGATTTAACAAACTTAATAATAATTTTAACTTAAAATTTACATAAATGGTTAGCCTTATAACCTTTATGAAATATGAAAGTCTAAAACTTTAAAAATAATGTCACAAAATTAGCTTAACATTGATCTCCCATATATCACAAAGTATGTATTGGTTTTCACATTCTAAACATGTGAATAACTTCATTATAAATTATCTTGAAACATAGTAATAACATGAATTACTATAAATAATTTTAAAAGAATGCATTCTTCAATATTCCAATGATTATTGGACACATTCTTTAAATTCATGAAGTTATAAACTTCATCATTGATGACATAGGCCACTATGTTAATAATCATCTACAGGGAAATCCATACCATCTAATTTACTTATTCATATCCAAAATATCTTTATCAAAACATAATTATCTCAATTTCTAGCATTAATTAAGGGTTACCTTCACCTAATCAAAATATCACCTTTCTATGAAATCACTTTTCTATGTCTTCATCACCATTCAACATGTCCTTTTCAATCCTTAAAGAAAAATTATTCTGAAAATACTTATATAATTCCTAATTTATATAACTTGATATTTTAATTATAAAACATAAATAATTCATTCATCCAACCATATTCTTAAACAATTACTTAGGTTTCATCAACTTATTCCTTAATACCACTTTCCTAGAATATAAAATAAAAATCATGTCTTAAGGTTGTTCAACCTCAATATAATCAGGATTATTATGTTTAATGTAAAAAATACTGGAAGAACATCACATACCTTTTACAATCCATCTTTGGTCTCTTTATCTTCAAAAGTATAACTAATACTCATACCACCTTCCCGATTATCTTTATCATATTTCTACTTGGGAAATAGATTCACAAAATTTCCATACTTTCCAAATCTTAAACATTAAATTTTAACCATGTCACATTTAATAATACCCTAAATCATTGTGTGAGAAACATTTATCATAATGAAAAACCACATAATCATGAAAAATCACTTATAGGATGTCTAAGTTATGACACCTTCCTTAATATATGGCACCCTTTTTTTCCTAGATTATTTATATTCATATTCTATTAAAATCATTCATGATGTTCCATGAAGAGTTTGTTAATTCAAAAAGAATATCCCTAGGGAGTGTCAAACCATGTGTGCAGTAAGGGTCATTGGCATGTTCCATGGTTTGCCGAGTCAGGACTGACACACCTTGTTAGAGTTGTTACTTCTAAGTACATATGGGATTTATCCACATCCACTTATAGCATATGAACATGGATATATTTCTAGGAAACCAATCACTATATCCTTTATGAATATTCTAAAAAATTTTACAAAACATTAACATATCCTTATACATATCTTTAGAGACATCCTTAGACATATCCTTAGAAATACACTCCAGGATATCACTAAAGTTTTCTCATCCAAGATTCCAAAGGATGACTACCTTTTCACTCTAATACAAATTATAATGACCTGTCTTGAAATATATATACATTACATAATTTATTTATACTACTTAAAACATTACACAAATATATACCCAAAGACTTTATTAGTTTAGTGACTTTTGAAACATGGTAATATAAACACAGGTACATAAATGAGCTACATTATCTCCCACTAGGTTCTTCTTGACTAGAACCCATATTAAAAAAATAAAAAAAATACACATATTCATAACCTTGGGAAAGAAACAAATTAAGGGGTAATCTAAGATTCTTTGTAAGGGTAAACATGGGAGGAATTAAAGAACAAACATGAGTATGGGGGTATGAGAATGTGATCACAACATTAGAAGATCATACCCTGCATGTCATAGGATCATAAACATAAATAATTTCATAAATCTTGGTAATTAATAAGACATAAATCATAAGTAAATAAATAACATAATCCATGAAATAATGTCATAGTAATAAGACATGTAATTGTGGCATATATATAATAATATAAAAACTGTATGACAAGGATTCCTACAAAGAACTTTGTAACATGTTAGTATTTTTACAATCACCTATGTACCTACTTAGATCTTGGGATTCCCTCTCATGTACCCACATATTTTCAATATTAAGATGTCCTCCTATGTACCCTCTTGTTTTGGGATTGGGATTCCCTCTCGTGTACCCTCTTGTTTCAGGCTTGTGATTACCTCTAGTGTACCCTCTTATTTAGGGATTTGTATTTCATCTCATTTACCCTCTTCTTTTAGGCTTGGGATTCCCTCCCGTGTACCCTTTGATCTCATAAAACAATTATCATTACCCAATGCAATGGAGGGAGATATAGGTCCTAATTATCACATAATAAAACCATACATACATGTGCCACAAAAAAATCATCATATCACGATCCATGAAAAGAGATGGGTTTCATAAACATCAAATCATAACCCATGAAATGAAATGGGTATCATTAACATTTTATCACATCATAAACTATGTAAAATATATTGGTTTTGAAACCATTTAGTTTAATCATAACCCATGAAAAGAATTGAGTTTCATAAGAATATAAAATGTGAAATAGAAAGAGGTTTCATAAATATATAACCCATGAAAGAGAAATAGGTTTTATAAACATCATGCCATAAAAAATAAACCATTTAGAGAAAGAATATGAATATAACCTTTGAATAATTTCACTTAATGTCTTGAGTAACATCAATGGATGTCATCTTAGATGGAAAATAATTTTGAAATATCTTTTAAAAAAATTTATTGAGGAAAAATACCTTTCTTATTTGAAAAGGATATTTATAAAATATAACCTTTTGAAAACAATTTCATATAAAATTAACTTGAAAAATTATTAATAAATCTTTAAAAACATATAAAGAGAGCTTGAAAAAATCTTAAAAACCATTTTCCTTAAAAAATAGAAAATAATATTGAAAATTATTTGGAAACCATTTCTTTGGAAATACATTGAGAACTTAAAAATATTTCTTGAAAACATTTAAAATACTTTTTTTAAAAATAATTTTTTTAAAACATTTTTCTTTAAATATATATTTTAAAACTTATAAAGTAAGAATTGATAAACCTAAAACAATTTTGGAAACCTTTTTAATTAAAAACCACTTTTAAAAAAATTAATTTATTGAATATTAATATAAATATTTTTCATTAAAATTAAACTTGTAAACTTATAATGGTAGCTTCAAATAAATGATTATTATGAAGGTGGTTATGTCTGTACATGCCAAACATTCATTTTTTTGAATTAAAAGTTCAAAAAACTGTCTTGATTAGAAAATGATTAAAATATTACCTATAATTTTTTTAAAAGTTAAAACATGGGTAAAAATATATTTTAGCATCATAGGATAAAATTAAAACTTTTTTGAAATAATTTTTAGAAATCAAGGTTTTGAAAGAACATAGATTTCAGACCAAAAGGAGAAGTTAAGTCAAATTTTCATAAAAACAATTTCTTAATTATATTAAGTACAAAAGAGTGGAAAAAATATAACATTAAATGGATATAACATGAAAATACATAGGTTAAGAAAAATAATTATATTTATTGAGATATAGATTAGAATATTTCATCGATGGAAGCATAATCATAAACAATCTCGATAAACGATTAGATTGTAACAATAAACCATTAAAATTTTGGTAACATTAATTAATTATGGAGATAATAAAATTACATGAAGATTATAATTTGATTAAAGTAAGTTTATTTATGATATAAAATGTGAAAATTAATTATACACACCTCATAGAAAAATATAGGTGCATGATATGGCATGTGTCTCAAAGAAGGCCAATTGAGACAAAGTTACTTTACCAATTTGGTAACTATTAAAACATAACCCCCATAAAATAAATATCATGAAATGGATATTTAAAAACCCATAAAAATAAGTATAAAAATCATAGAAAACATCCATGTTAATTTTACACACCACGCAAATGAAATGAGTGGTGATTAAGGAATTTATCTCACATAAATAAAAAGTGATATGAAACCCCCTACCATGTGTCTTGACTCTCATAAAACTCATTAAAACATCCTATATAATAAATATAATTTTATAATAAATCTATAAATAAAATAAAATTCTTATATCTAATACATATATGGTTTTATTATGACTTTATATTACCCTCTTATTAAAAATTCTATGTTAAGTTTTCACTTCAGGTAATATTCTCGTTGTTTTTTTCATGTGTCTTATTTTATTGTATTTATGGTCCTTATAATTATATCATGATTTAAAGAATTTAAAACATGATATAAATATCATTCACATTCATTATATTGGTATTATAATAATCTATATAATATAGTATAATGAAACGAAATACCCAATTCATGGAGATGGTAAGCTGTGCGTATGCATGAACAATGTTTCTATTTTTTTGTATTGAAAGAATGAAAGTAAATGACATATATATATATTATATATAATTATTCCAGTAGAATTATTATATCATATATATCAAATAAGTTCACTAAATATATCCTTAATACATTCCATGTAGAGTGTGAATGAATCGCATCACTTTGAGGGTGCGGTAGTTCACACTTCCTCAAACAAAATTATCATATTTACAAAAAATGTATATTATAAAGATATGTGCTATAAAATAATAAAATAATATTAAATGAAAAATAAATATAATATATATCATATATAAACATCATTTTACCATAATTCCCAACCATGAAAGGTGTTGAAGGAAAAAACAATCATATTTTTCTGAGGTAGTAGTTTGCTGTACACATTAATATTATGTTTTTCACCAATTATTTGAAATTGTGTATAAGTGTAGGTATAAAAATTAGCATAAAAATATCATTATATTTATGATACTAGTTTTTTTGTTTAATCATGGAATAATGAGAGTGTAAGTGGTGTATAATGAAAATAAATTAAAGGAGGTTGAGGAAGGATGCTACTTCTTCTTTGGGTAACTCCTTTTGGTTTTTACCAGAGGGATTCATTGGATTTCTATATTCACAAAGGTAGGATTAAAGGAGGAATTTAGGGATTTTTGGAAGTGTTTTGGTAATATATTTACTGAACATAGGTGGCTTGAGAGGCGTGAGGAAGTGGGAGGTGAGGAGGCCATTTTATAGTGGAGGATGAGTGAAACTCTTGTAAATACCATAAGGTATACAATAATGGGAGGCCTCCCTTACCTAATGTGACTAAAAAATAAAAACATAATTGATTAAAGTTGAATAATGGTATAAATAAATCTACACCACAAAAAATAAGTTCATTTTTATAATTTTGTTCCTTAACTTCTAAGCTTCCCAAATTGTATCATTTTGGTTTTTATTAAAACATCTAATATTCTAACATAAGTTATTTAACCATTAAGAATAAATTAAAGTTTTATTTATTATAAAAAATAACCCCACTGAATTATAATTATTATATATAATTTATAAAATAAAAATACTATGTTTTTTGGAAATTAATTTTAAAACAAGTGCATGTAACGTGAAAAAACACTAATCGAGATCGTGCTAACAATGTTTTTACTATATATGGGACAATATGTTAATAATAAAAGATAAATTGGTCCATGAATGAAACATATATGATATTTATTAATACTTAAAAATATCTTGTAAGAAGTTACTTTTTTAATTTGACATAATTTAATTAAATATCATTAATTGTAAAATAGCATTGATGTTAATTTTGACATTATTTATTTAATTTTAATATAAAAAATATAAAAACAATATTGGAATCCAAATATATTAAGTTCACAGATTTATAAAATGATATATTAATCTACAAAAACAATGAGAATAATTCTACAAAATTTACTTCACTTTTAATATTTATAGTATCATTTATTTTAGTTACTAATTAACTAAATAATCTCTAAACTTTCATTTATTAATAATTTTACATTACTAAATCATATATAAAAATTATTGATAAGTCATTATGATAAAAATAACTCATTTAATTTTAAAAAGGATATTTATAACCTAAAATATGTTGTTTTTTCTATATCTCAAAGTTTTATAAATGTTAAAGGTTAGGAAAGTTATCTTATTGTTTTTTCCTTTATTATCTTATGAAGTAGGGAATGTTTATTGAATTATATCCCAATAACTAAAAAAATTAGAACCATTAAGGGTTATAGTATAAATATTGGTATCCAATGGATTTTGGAAAACTGTTTAGGTCATTTTGACCCTTAAGTTTACAGTTTAGTCCATAATTAAGGTTAATTTTACCTTAATCATTGTGATTAATTTTAATCACTTTCACTAATATTTGTGACGAAAAATTATGTTGATATTATTAGGCTATAAATATCTTATTAATTACAACCATGTATGTAATTTTTTTAAAATTCAAACCACAGTAGTGGGAAAATTAATTTTAACGCTAATCTCACAAATTTGGTGAGAAATCAGATTGTTAAAGTAAAAACATTCAAAATTTCAATAAGTTTTTATAACCAATTTTTATATAAAAATAATTCTAATGACCTAAATTGGTTTAATATATGTATAATTGTTATATAGTTACTTTAAAAACCAAATTAAATTATAAATTAATATTAAGGATTATTTAAATGGAAAGTCTGTTTTTAACTAAAATACAATATTTTTCAGTATTCCTCAAAAATTGAAGTTTCTCAGAAAAATACCAAAAATTTACCCTAAGATAATTTCAACATTATGAATTCAAAAATGAATTTTATTTTATAAAATTCAAAATTTTAAAGTGTCTAAAATTATTCTTTTCACAGAAGGATATGAAAAGCTCTTCATTTGAGAAAATAATATTTTTAAATATATAAATACTTTACCAAAAAATATATTTTTCATCATAAATATATTTTATTTATATAAATTAATTATAAAAAATATTGAAAAATAGTTATTACTATTAATATTAACAATTTTAATAGCTTGTTTATAACTATATCATTTAAATAATTATAACAATAAAATGATATTTCATAGAAACTTGGCATTGCGTGTAATATACACCAAGTTAGTGTTGCATGTAGAAAAAGACAATTTGTTTTTGTTTGAAAGGAATGTTTAAATTAGTGTAATGAAATAAAATAATGAAAACTAATTTATTTGAAATAAATACTGTACAAAATCTCATGGTGTTACATTATACCCCACTTAAAATGAATTTCTCCCTTGATATTCATCTGGGTTATTAAAGGTTTAATGCTTGAAATAACCTTTCATTGAAACCCACATTGTAAAAATGAATATTAAAACTTACTTTAAAAAAACAAAGTTGGAAACATGACAGTTACACAAATTAATTCAAAACTAAGTCACCACATAGGAGAACATAGGTGGAAAGTGAAAACCTGGACATGGATGATAAATCTATCTATCATTTTTTTGATGGAGAGTGATAGAGAACATTGTTAGGATAAATTTATCAATAAAAAATCAATAAATATGAAATGATCTAATGGGCCATTTGATTAATTAGAAATGAAGGTACTGGGATAACATTTTTGGTTTCAATGTCCTTTTTCCTAAAGTTGAAGAACTTTCACAAGAAGATATACATAATTAATTTCATTTCTTTTCATATGTAAAATCTCACCCTTTGGTTTTTGCATGAATAATTAAAAATTCATTTAATACTCTAGGGAATGAAGGTGAATCTTTCATTCTTGAAGAACTAACATATCATGAGATCCATAAATAGAATGATAAGTCATTAAATCTATCTTAATCCAAAAAAGGGATATCATAAGTTATTCAATATGCATAAATCTTCACGCGGTGAGATAATACTTTAATATTAAAAACCTCATCCATAGTTTAACTTAAAATTTATATAAATGGTAAACCTTATAACCTTTATGGATGATGAAAGTCCCAAAATTTAGAAATGAAGTCATGAAATTAGCATAACATTGATCCCCCACTAGTACAAAAACCTTTTTTATGTCATTTTTTTCTTTTTAACGTTGGTTTTTAGGTGACGTTACTGCGAGCGATGTTAAAAATATTATTTTTACATCAGTTATTTAAAAACTAAAGTAAAAAAATGGGGTTTTATGGTTTTTAAAAACTGACATGAAATACATTCTGGAAATGGCACTAAGAAGCCATTTTTTATGTTGGTTTTTAAAAAAATTGACGTTAAAACTCCATTTTTTTACATCAGTTATTTAGTAACAGATGTTAAAAGTTATTTTTAACGTCGTTTATTAAATAAAAGACATAAAAAATGTTTACCATATTGTATAAAATTTCCTAATCTTTCATTTGACATGTCATATAGCTCAAAAAAAGTTATAGATAAAAAGTTATGACCATCATAAGTTTGATATTTTTTTCGAGGAAAGATTGAATAAGCCAACCGTAACTTCATTTTGAAAAGAATTTTTGAATATGTAGGGGGATTTTTAGTTTTACCATAATATAAAGAATCATCCATCATTATAATAAATTAATAATCATTAAATGGTATATCAATTAAGAAAATTACACATAGAAAATATAAATCATGGGAAAATAATTACAAATACCATAACGAGGTCGTAGAAATAAGAAATCATTGATTCAAGTGGAAGATCAAACAAGTTGATTCAGTGGAATGATGATGGTTGAATGAAATGATCGTAAAATGCTATACAAATTAAGAAAACAAATCATAAAAACCCTAAATCATGGATATATGATTAAACATACCTTGACAAGATTGTGGAAAGAAGAAATAATTTATTCACGATGAAGATCAAAAGAGTCGATTTGGGGGAATGATAATGGTTGAAATAAATGATCATTAAATTATGATATGTGTATAATGGAAACATATAATTAATATTATATAAGAAAATGTGGTATTAAAAATTTTAGGTGTCAATTCAAAATTTCGATGCCACGATGTAAAAAAATTGAAGTTTCGCGTTTATGCAATATTAAAATTATCTTTCGCGCCGGTTTTATGATAACCAAAGTGAAAAGATATTAAAATTTTCACTTATTGTTCATGGAAGTTATTATAAAACTGACATGAAAAATTAATCTTCATCACTTTTTCACGTCAGTTATTATAAAACCGACGTGAAAAATCGATTTTCATGACCTTTTCACGTCGGTTATTTAATAACTGACGTTAAAAGGTATTTTTCACATCAGTTATTTAATAACTGAAATGAGAAAAGTTTACAAAAATTTATTTAATTTCTCAATATTTAATTTCATAGGTCACAGATCTCAAATGGAGTTACTGATTAAAAGTTATGGCCTTCAGAATTTGATCATCTCTAAAAGATGTCTCAGGGAAGGCCAACTTCTGAAGGCCATAACTTGTAATCCGTAACTCTGTTTGAGATCTGTGACATGTCAAATTAAATCTTTAGAAATGAAATACATTTTTGTAAACTTTTTTCAGGTCGGTTATTAAATAACCGATGTGAAAAATAAATTTTAACATCGGTTATTAAATGACTGATGTGAAAAAGTTATGGAAATCGATTTTTCAAGTCGGTTTTATAATAACTGATGTGAAAAATAAGAGAAAATTTTAATATATTTTCATCGAAATTTATTTTCCACATTGGTTATTAAATAAACGATGCGGAAAAGTGATGTACATTGATTTTTCACGTCGGTTATATAATAACCGACATGAAAAATCGATTTTCATATATTTTCACGTTGATTCTAAAAAACCGACGTGAAAAAAAGCAACTTAAAAAAGTTTTTGTACTTGTTCCCCTATATCAAAAAGTATCTCTTGGTTTTCACATTCCCAAAAACGTGAATACCCTTATAATAAATTATCATGAAACATAGTAATAACCTAAATTACTATAAATCCTTTTGGAAAACATCCATGCTTACTTATTAAAATGATTACTGGAAACATTATTTAAATCTAAGAAGTTTTAAACTTCATCCTTGATGACATAGACCACTAATTTAATAATCAGTTCCATGGAAATCTATACCATCCAATTTACTTATTCATATCCAATATATCTTTACCCAAACATCATTATCTCAATTTCAGGAATTAATTAAGGATTACCTTCCCTTAATCAATATACCAAATTTCCATGAAATCACTTTTCAATATATTTATCACCATTCAAAATGTCCTTTTCAATAATTAAATAAAAGTTTGAATGAAAATAATTATATAATTCATGGTTCACATAACATAATATTTGAATTACAAAATATAAATACTTCATTCATCCAAACATATTATTAAACCATTACCCAAACTTCATCAACAGATTCCTTAATACCTATTTCATAGAATATGAAATATAAATAATTTCTTATGGTTCCTTAACATAAATATAATTTAGATTCTTATGTTTAAATTAAATAGCACTGTAATAACATCACATAACTTTCACATGATATATATTTTCTCTTTATCTTCAGAAGTATAACCAATACTAACACCACATTTTTTATTCTCTTTATGAGATTTCCACTTGGGAAACTGATTCTCATAATGCCCATGCTTTACACATCTAAAAAATACAATTTTAACCATTTTTAATTTATTAAAAATATAAATAATAGTGTGAGAAACATTTATCATAATGGAAAACTATATAATCATGAGAAGTCACTTATATGATGTCTAAGTTATGAAACATTCCTTAATCTATGACACCCTTAGTTTTATCCTAGTTTATTCATAGTCATCTTATATTTAAATCCTTCATGATGTTTCATGAATAGTTTTTTAATTCCATAAGCATATACCATGGGAGTGTCAAACCAGGTGTGAAACAAGGCTCATTATCATGTACCAAGTTATGTTGAGTTAGCCCATACACACCTTGTAAGAGTTATTACTCTTAGGTACATCTGAGCCATATCCACATCCACTTGTTTCTAAATAGGGAATTATTGATAGGAAACCACTCACTCTATCCTTTACCAAGATTCCATGGCATTTTATTAAACATTAAATCATCCTTATACTTATCCTTAGAGACATCCCCAGATATATCCTTATAATTACATATATGGATTTCACTAAAGTTTTCTCATCCAAGTTTATAAATTTTGACTAAACCTTCACTATAATGACAACTATAACAACCCATATGGACATACATAGACATTACATCATTTTTTCAGAATACTTAAAACATCACACAAATATATGTCGAAAGACCGTATTAGTTTAGTGCATTTGGAAACATGGAAACATAAACATTGGTACATAAATGAGCTAAATTATCTCCCACTAGGTTCTTCTTTACTAGCACCCTTCTTAGACACATAAAATATAATACATATCTTCATAACCTAGGGAAGGAAACATATGAAGGGGTGAGATAATATTCTTATTAAGGGTAAACAAGGGATACATGTAATCATAAACATGATCATAGGGGTATAAGAACGTAATCATAACATTAAAATATCATACCTTGCATATCATAAGATTAGAAACATGAATAATGACATAAATCTTGGTAGTTCATAAGACATAAATCATAAGTGATAAATAACATAATACATGAAATCATATCATAAGAATAAGACATGTAATTGCGGAATAAATGTAAGAATATAAAAACCCTATGTTAAGGATGCCTAACAATAACATCGTAACATGGTAGACTTGAGATAATCACCAGTGTACCTACTTCGGGATTGAGATACCATCCTATGTACCCTCCTATTTTCTGGATTTGGATTTCCTCCCATGTACCATCTTGTTTTGGGCTTGGGATGCCCTCTGGTGTACCCTTTTGTACGGGCTTGGGATGCCCTCTCATTTACCCTCTAGTTTTATGCTTGGGTTTCCCTCCCATTTATTCTCTAATTCTAGGCTTATTATGACCTCATATATACCCTTTGATCTCATAAAACATTTATCATTACCAAATGCATTGAAGGTAGATATAGGTCCCACCTATCACATAATAAAAGCATACATACATGTTCCACAAAACATTCATCATATCACAACCCATGAAAAGAAATGAGTTTTATAAACATAAAATAATAAACCATGAAATGAAATCGGTATCATTAATATTTCATCACATATATACTAGGTAAAATATATAGGTTTCATAATAATTTCATCAATGAATAATCCATGAAAAAAGTTAGATTCATAAACATATAACCCGTGAAAGAGAAATGAGTTTCATAAAAATATAACCCATGAAAGAGAAATAGGTTTGATATACATCATCCCATCAAAAAATGAACCATTAAAATAAATAATATGAATGAAACATTTTAATAATTTCTCATAAGGGAATGAGTAACATCAATATATATCATCTTATATGGAAAATAATATTGAAATATCTTTTAAAAATATTTCTTGAGGAAAATTAATTTTATTATTTGAAAAAGGATATTTAAAAAATAAAACCTTTTTAAAATCATTTTATTGAAAATAAACATGAACTGTTATAAAAAAATCTTTCAAAAAAAATGGAAACCCTTTTCTTTGAAATCATATAAGGAGAGATTGAAAATGTCTTGAAAATAATTTTCACAGAAAACGTAAAAAAGAAACTTCAAAACTTTTTGAAAAAACATTATTTTAAAATACATTAAAAAATTATAAATAATTATTTAAAAAATTTAAAATAATTTTTTAAACATAATTTTTTTAAACCTTTATCTTTAAAAATATCTTTGATAACTTTTAAAGGAAGCATTGATAACCATAAAACATTTTTGAAATACTTTTTCATTTAAAAAAACTTTAAAAAATTAATGTTTAGAATATTAATAATTTTTTTATTAAAAATAAACTTGTAAAATTATAATTGGAGATTAAAATAAATAATGGTTATGATGGCGGGTATGTCCGTACATTCCAAACATTCAATTTTTTCCTTAAAAGTTTAGAAAAGTGTCTTGATTGAAAGACACAAGAAGATTCCTTCTAAAATAATTTTTTATAATTTAAAAAATGGGTAAAAATATCCTTTAACATCATAGGATAAAATTAAAACATCTTTGAAACCATTTTTATAAATCACAGTTTTGAAAGAACACAATCTTCTGACTAAAAGGATAGGTAAAATAAGATTTTCAAAAAAAAGAAATTTCTTTATTATCTTAAGTACCAAAGAGTGGGAAAATGGTACCATTATATGGATATAACTTGAATATCTATAGTTTAAGAAAATTAATGAGATTTATTAATATATTTATGATAATATTTTATCAACGAATTTATAATCATAAATAATCTCAATGAACAATGATATTGTAGCAATAAACCATTAACATTTTGGTAAAATTCAATCATGATGAAAATAATTACATTACATGAAGCTTAAAAAATCATGGAATGAATTTTATTCATGATATATCATGTGAAAATTCATTATATACACCTCATATAAAAATATAGGTGAATGACATGACATGTGTCTCAAAGAAGGAAAATTTAGACAAAGTTACTTTACCAATTTGGTAAATTTTGATACATAACCGCCATGAAATAAATATCTTAAAATATATATGTAAATAACCATAAAAATAAGTATAATAATCATATAATACATACATGAAAATTTTTCACACCACACAAAATGAATGAGCGGTGATTGAGGCATGTATTTCATGGAAATAAAAAGTGAGATGAAATCCCTTTACCTCGTGTCTTAACTGTCATTGTACTCATTAAAACATCTGGTATAATAAATATAATTTTATTATAAATCTATAAAAAAAAAATTCTTATATTTAATAACATATATGGTTTTATTTTGACTTTATATTACCCGGTTATTAAAAATTATATGTTAAGGTTTCACTTCGGGTTATATTCTCTTTGTTTTTTGTATGTGTCTTATTTTTTTGTGTCTTTGGTTGTTATACATATATAATTATATAAAGAATATAAAATATGATATAAATATCATTTATATTCAGCATACTAGTATTATAATAATCTATATAATATATTAGTATGAAATGGAATACACCGTTCATAGAGACGGTAAGTCGTACGTACACATGAACATTGTTTTTGTTTTATTGTCGTATTAAATGAAAGAAAGTAAATGACTTATATGTTTATATATCATTATTACAGTAGAATTATTACATCATATATATCATATAATTTCACTAAACCCATCTTTAATACATTCCATGTAGAGTGTGAACGAATCATATCGCTTTGAGGGGGCGGTAGTCCACACTTCCTCAAATAAAATTATCATATTTTCAAAAAAAGGAAAGTATAAAGACATGAGTTGTAAAATAATTTAAAAAAATTAAAATAAATATTAAATATAATATATATCTTATATAAATATAATTTACATCATAATTCCCAACCATTAATGGTGGTAAAGGAAAAATGACAATCATCATTTTGTGAGGTGGTAGTTTGTCGTACACATAAACAGTATGCTCGTTACCCATTAGATGGATGTGTGTGTGAGTGAAAATAAAAAAATTAGAATAAAAATATTTCAATATATTTAGGATAATGGTTTTTTTATTTGTGTAATACGTATATTGTAGGGGTTAGATAATGAATATAAAATAAAGGAGCTTGAGGAAGGAAGTTGCATCTTCTTTGGGTAACTACTTTTGGTTTTCCCCAAAGGGATTACTTGGATTTATTTATGAGAAAAGGGAGTCTTAAAATAGTAATTTAAGGATGTTGGGATGTGTATTTGGTGGATATTAGAATATCTGAAGTGATTAGAGAGCTATGAGGAAGTGGAAGGATATGAGACCTTTTCATTGTGGAGGAGGAGTGACACTCTTGTAAATACCGAATGGTAAACAATAATGGGAGATCTCCCTTACCGAATGCGCCTCAAAAATGGAAAAATAATGGATTTAAGGTTAATCATGGACAAAAAAAATCCACACCACACAAAAATATGTTCATTTTTTTATTTTTCTTCCTTAACCTCTAAGTTTCCCAAATTTTATCATTTTGTTTTTTATTAAAGAATATAGTATTATAACATAAGTAATTTAACCATTAAGAATAAATTAAAGTTATATTTATTATAAAATATATACCCATTGAATTATAATTATTATGTATAATTTATAAAATAAAAATACCATGTGTGTTGGAAATTAATTTTAAAACAAGCGCATGTAACGTGAAAAAACACCACTTTAACAGGAATCGTGATAACAATGTTTTTACTATCTATGCATCAATATGTTAATTATAAAATGTCAATTGGTCTACAAATGGACAATATGTAATATTTATTAACACTTAAAAATAAATTTTTAGGAGTTATCATTTTTATTATTTTTAAAGCATTTAATATAATATCATTTATTGTAAAATACCATTAATGTAAATTTTGACATTATTTATTTAATTTAAATTTAATAAATATAAAAACAATTTTTGAATCCAAATATATTAATTTAACATATTTTTAACATGATATTTTAATCTATAAAAATTAATGACAACAATTTAACCAATTTACTTCTTTTTTAATATTTATTATGTCATTTCTTTTAGTTAATTTATTAACTAAATAATCACTACGTTTGTGTTTCTTAAGAATTTTAAGTAACTAAATCATATATAAAAATTATTGATAAGTAATTATAAAAACAATAACTCATTTATTTTTCAAAATTATTTTTATAACTAAAAATATGTTATTTTTTCCATATCTCAATGTTTTATAAATGTTAAAGATGAGGACAGTTCCTTTTTTGTCTTTTTTCCTTACTTAGCTTATGAAATAGGGAAATTTTATTGAATAGTATCCCAATAACTCATAAAATTAGAACCATTAATGGATATAGTAGAAATATTGTCATAAAATGTCTTTTGGAAAAGTTTCTAGGTCATTTTGGTGCTTAAGTTTAAGGTTTTGTCCCTAATTAAGCTTAATTTTACCTTAACCATTGTGATTATTTTTATTCACTTTCACTAATTTTTTGGTCAAAATTTAAGTTGATATTATTAGAATAAAAATTTTATACTAATTATAAACATTTATTTACATTTTTTAAAATTTTAATAATAGAAGTGTGAGTATTATGTTTAATTCTAATACCGCAGACGTGGTGAGAAAAGAGGTTTTTAAAGTAAAAATATTCAAAAGTTCAATAAGTTTTTATAACCAATTTCCTGTAAAAAATTATTCAAATGACCTAAACTAGTTTAATATATGTTCAATTGATATATTTTTACTTTAAACCAAAATTAATAATAATAATTATTTAAACATAAATGCATTTTTTAAATAAAATAAAATATTTTCACTATTCATTAAAAAATTATGTTTCGCTGAAAAATAACAAAAATTTACTCTAAGCTAATTCTGAGATTATGAATTCAAAAATTAATTTTATTTTATAAAATTTATTTTCTAAAAGTATATAAAATTAATTTTATTATTTTTCATAGAAGGACATGAAAAGCATTTAATTTGAGAAAATAGTATTGTAAAACATATAAATACTTTACCTAAAAAATATATTTTTTGTAATTAATATTTTTTATTTATATAAAACCATTATATTTTTTTTTGAAAATTATTTATTACTATTTATATTACTAAGTTTAACGGCTAGGTTATAACTATCTTGTTTAAATAATTATAACAATAAAATAATGTATTGTAGAAACTCGGTGTTACATGTATTGTACGCCAAGTTAGTGTTGTGTGAAGCACAAGACAAATCAATTCCATGTGAAAGGAATTTTTGAATTAGTTTCAAAACATCAATAAAAATTAATTTATTAAAAAAAATATTTCAAAAAATCTTTGGTTGTTTCAATGTCCGACAATAGTACATTCCCATGTGGGGATTTTGGGGTACAAACCATGTATTGAGTCAACATGTCGTGTACTTCCCCCATGCTACTCTTTTTATGGGTTTTCATATTTTCACATCTTTACGCCCTGGATTCTGAATTGGAACCTTTAATAGTCCATTTCAAGTATCATTTCGCATTGACCGTGTTAGTAAAACCCTTGTTGTGTTTTAAGGACTCATAGGTGGCATTTTAGTATTTTCTCTAAATTGAGAGGTTCATCCTCCATTGACCAAATTTAGTCATCTCGTGATAGTGGGAATTTAAATGAGAATGATGGGTTGGGTGTTCGGACCAACCTAGTTTGAGACCTTGATATGAGATAGTCTTTGAGATATCTCCCTTGAACGATTACTTCATAGCTCTTCCTTTGAGGACATCTCCCTTGCAAGATGTGCTCCTCTAGCCTAGGAGACCATGATTTTAGTTGTTTCTGAGGACCCCCACATGATTCCTCCACTGGTGTTTTGATCTAAGGGATCCACTGTAATATGCCTCAATATTATTACTATTACCATGGGTCCCCTGGGGGATATCTTCTCTCACATGATGAACTACGGAATCCCTAGTAGGAACCCTTTACATGTGTAAAATTTTGAGGATCCCCTATAGGATTCCTCTGTCTATGTACACTATTGTTAAGGGTCTCGTGTAGGATACCCATTACTTTGTACCTTTATGAGGATCTCGAGTAGGATGCCTCTGTTTACATACCACCAAGGATCCCATGTAGGATTCCTCTTTTTTTTTTAATTTATATATAACGATCTCTAATAGGATGCCTTTTCTTATGTGTGGACCTTGAGGATCCCAAATAGGTTGCCTCTTTGGTGTTTTGGAATAAGAGACCCAGTGGGTGCCCCAATGCTTGACCAAACCCTAGATGGTATGTCGGGCTTGGGTAGAGATGGTAGATAGTGTCACCATAGAACCCATACCAAACTTTTTATCCCATGTGGTTATGGAAGTAGTGGTATGTTAGGCGTTTATCCACTCTTACTATTTGTATTTTCTTTCACATGTTTACTACTGATTCAATGATGATTTCTAGAGGCGATTCCTAGTTGGTGGTTGATGAGCCTAATACAAGGTCTCTTTTTTTCTCTTTGAGATTCTCAAACACATTTATTATGATCTAGCCTCTTAACCATGTTATTTTTATACTTATTTGTATACCTATGGGTACGACATAGTATCTGGCTATTGAGTCTGTATATTATATTATTATATTATTGATATTTCTCAAGGTGCTTCCTCATATACGAATGTTGATCCTACTATTATGATTTATGGTCTTGTCGTCCCTAGTAATGATACTCATGGATGATGATGCTCTCCCAAGTGATGGGGATGATTATGCCCTCTTCATATTGATATGGGATAAGTATGATTCCTCTATCCTCAGTTTGGTATACAACATGGATGATTATGCTCTCATAAATCTAACTATACCCATAGATGATTATAATATCCTGATAGATATGGATTATTACTCTCTCCATGGTTGGTTACTTGATCACGATGTTGGACATGGTGTTCCCCATCATTGATTTATACTTGTGGATGGTTACACTCTCCCAAGCGATGAGGATGATTATGCTCTCCTTGGTCAATTACTAGATCACAGTGGTAGACATGAAACTTCTCACCGTTGATGTGACTTGTACTCTATGTATGATTACACTCTATTTGAGTGATTCCTAGGATGACCCCTAGGGTCGGGTGGGTGCACCAGTGATACTCTTCTCATGAATGGATGTCAAGCATGTAATTGAATTCCAAGGGCATTCCTTTTAGAGATCGCCTAAGGGATATCCCCTTAGGGATTATTAAAGTCATAATGTCATGATCTCCTATGGAATTAGACCTAGGGATCTTACACTGGACTGGATCTACATGTAATTAGTGGCTTGAAATCCATCTCATTGACCATTTATTGGATGAAGGGATGTACTTACCCTGAATCCTTCTTTTCAGTGATTGGAGGTAAGTACGGTTGAGCCCAAAGATAGGATGAGTATCACCCTATGGTGACATATCTTACTCATAGAAAATTTCCATCACTATCCAATTAAGTTATTTATCGATTGGTATTATGATCCTAGATATTGTATTCATGATACACTGCTTGAGTGGTATTAATCTAGTCAATTCCCTTATATAGGATGTCCAGGTGACTGGGGTTATAGACCCAAGGAATCGACTACTGAGGGTTTTATGTTCTTTTTTTCACCTTACTAATGTATATTCATATTTATTTATATATATAGATGTGTGTGTGTATGGTAATATACATATATACACATATAAATATGATATATATGATGACACTTGCCCAATTGACTTGGATTATGCACTCAGAGTTTGATTGTTGTTCACATGATATTATTTGATGTATTTAACTTTTTTAGTTGTGTCTCAGCTAGGATGAGTATATTTCACATGGATGAAATTATGATAGTATATTTAAAGTTTCATCATTGGGGTGGCCTATTGAGATTATTTATCACACATTTACATGCACCTCAGTGTGCGTACAAACCATATTTATACATTTCAGGTTGACAACATATACAGGGTGGTCAAGGGTGAGGCCCAGTGTTGCATGATCTAGCAGAGCATATCATGTGGTTTCTCATGATCGAGTTGGTACAATTTGATAGTATCTGGGGACTAGGTATGTGGTATCTCTCATAGTTAGTAAAAGATCCATGTAATTTTATTTTAGTTTCTCTAATACTTATTTATGTATGGTCAGCTAAGTGGGCGACCTATGTTTTATGTATGAAACTACTATTTGAGAATTTATAGCATTTAATTTATTATTAAAACATGTTCTATTTTAGTTTATTTACTAATTCCACACATTTTTAACTTACTTTTTGTATGATATGTGGTTATTAACTATATTTTATTACTCTGATAAGAGGTAATAGTGTCCCCACTATCACACTTTAGTCCCTTGTTACTAGTTGGAAGCCTCTGGAATATGAGGAGGTGCACTTGAGACCTCCTGAAAAAATAGATTAGGGAACTAGGCTAGTGGAAAATTGTTTGAGATGTTACCAATTGGGATCAGATCCATTCCTTTTCTTGTATTTAATATTCAGTATATGGTGGATAGGAGTATTTGTAATGTTCTAGAACCTGTGATGGATATCAGACTAGTGCATCGAGAACACTTATTCTGGTAAGTAGTCCTGGTTTCCAGGGGAATGGGATTGTTATTCTGATCTGTGATGTTATAACTTAATATGATTTTCTCTTTGAGTGATGAACATGTTATGAGGATGTTATTATTTATTATATATTTATGGATCTCAGCCATTGTAAAGAGTATATTGATTAATTTTGAATCTTGGCCACAAAAGGAAAGTGGAATCTCATGAATCATATCTCAAACAAAGGTTTCAAATGTTATAAGCCTTCTAATGTATGATTTTACAGACGACAGAGGCCAATTGTTTAAAGTGTGAACTAAAACCTAAATGGTGTTTTCATATATAATTTTTTGGTGTCATTATACTCAATTGAGCTTAATTTCATATATATATATATATATCTAATGGAAGGTGATTTGGATCTATGTTGATATGTTTTATGGTGAGGCTGATGACTCATTCCTTATGCGCGGGAGGTGTAGTGACCCTATTAGGTCGATAGGGAACATGATGCCCATATGTTATGCCCCTTGTAGGGTTTTGTTTTCTAAAGTTTGGTTATTTAATGTGCCAATAACAATCTCGATAGTGTTTTACTACATAGATTTCAATAACATTCTACTTAACCAACCTCAGTCATTGCTATCTAGTTGGATCACTATGTACAATGCTGATGGGTACC
This sequence comes from Viscum album, assembly GCA_963277665.1. Lineage (NCBI taxonomy): Eukaryota > Viridiplantae > Streptophyta > Magnoliopsida > Santalales > Viscaceae > Viscum > Viscum album. Next base: position 241,456 of record CAUJRU010000513.1, read on the forward strand.
TGAACATTTCTTGTAAACTAGACCTATATAGGGCATTACTATATATGGATGCCTGGTGAGTTTCCTTTTATTCTCTTATTTATTGGTATCATGACCTCCAAGTATCAGTTTTTTATGAGGATGATCAGGGAGGATTAGATCCCTTATAGGCCATGTAGATAGTTTTGAACCTCGTAGGTTGTTATGATATTCACCTTCATTAGAGAGGTTTGATCTTTTGGGATTGGTGGTAAGACCTTGTGACCCAGCTGTGAGACTTGATATATAGGGATAGGTGGAAGACCTAGGGGCCCTTAGTTTTGACTCAAACCCTTGTAGGTTGATGTCTGTTTTGTTTGATGATAACCTACCTGAGTAAGGTTTTCCTAGGTTTATGAATGAAATTTTTGGTAGTGATCTTGGTTATATGCTCAATTTGAATTTGAGGCATGGTAGGTGATTAAGTTTTATGATAAAGGCATGTTGATTCCTTCAGCTTTTAACATGAACCTAGGTTTCTTTGGTATCAATATTAGCTTCAGCGAGCATGAATTTTTGATTTTTTGGCCCAGTTATCTAGAGTTTTCACCATTTCTAGTGTAGTTAGGGCATAGGTAAATGATCATGACTGGAACAACATCATGTAACAAGTGTTCATGGAATAAATCATGGCACATGTAAGGTGCTTAATTTTAAAGAGGAGTTCCAAGGGAGCTTCTGTAATAATAAAATTTATGTTTAATGTTGTATGATTATCTTAGCCTTGTGATGGATGAATCATTGTAGTACAAGATAGGTGATAAAGGTACATGTCGGTTGCACATGGTACAATTTAAATCACAAATCTATGAGTGGTGATGTGTGAGATGAGGACTGATGGTTTCAATGTTTTTTCATGGGCATGGTTTCCAGATAGTTATAGTCAAATGATGAATATCCCTATTTGGTATAGGAGACATCAAAAAATAGTGGGTGTCATGAGATGGTTGACTTGTGGCTGGACCTAGACATGCATTTTTGAGTGACGTGTTTTCAGGTTTGGGTTAAATTTATGTAAGCCTTGTTTGATCTAAGCGTGGCATGGAGGGAGTTGTACCTGCCTTTAGATGGAATATTAGTGTATAGTTTTTTGAGATATGATCATTATATATCTTGAAATATTCTTGAGTACACTGAGAGAGTGTCATATCTATACCAATCTTCCTTTTTTCTAAATGTATTTACGAGTTTGGTGATGGAAACCTATTGAGGTTGCACTTGAGGAGTGGTATAAGGTAAGACACATGGTGGGGAGTACACCATTGACACATTGAGGGTGGTGAACCTCATTCCCAGTTAAAATTGGGCATTTTTTAGGGGTTTTTGAACTTAGAGTTTGGATGATAGATGATGATAAGGGTATAGTATGGTGGGTAGTACCCAATCAATCATAGTAAAATGTATTCCTTCACAGGAGAGTTGTTGATGTTGCGACATTGGGCATTGGATAGTTGATATGGATTGTTTGTGTAAATGCTTGGGTTGAGAGCATGGATGCTAGTCTTACCACTAGGATTCTTGGGGATGATAAGGTTTATGTTGGTGATATTATAAGGACCCATGTTTTTAAGGACTGGAATTTTGAGCCAAAATTTTATTTTTTTCTATCAGATGCTTATAAGGGGTAAAATTGTAGTTTTATCATATCATATGAGCTCAAATATTTCTTTTTCTAACCACTCCATTGGTCCTAGAATGGGGATTTTATCCTAGTACAATATTTTATTGGATTTCCACACCATTCAAATTTTAGCAGAATAATTAATAATTAATAATTAATTAATTAAATATTAATTTATCCACATAGGTTTGTTTGTCTATATATTTTGAACAAAGCTTCATTTTGAAATTTTATTATCATAATTGATTCTATAATTGGTAATTTTTCCTAGGTCGGGTCAAAACTCAAGTTTGGCATTGGGGTTGGGTCACGCCCCCTTTTCTTTTTCTTCCTTTTATTTATGTTTTTCTTTTATTCTTTTCTGCCTTGGATTCTTATGGAATCCCCAGTTTCACTACTTTGTCACATGAATGAGAGATAAAATAAAAGATTCAAATAGACAAAGAGAGAGAGAAGAATAATAGAACCACCATGGAGTTTATGATGCACAAGATCATCGTGTGGTAGTTTTAGAGCATGAAAAAACACAAAGATTCAATGGATTCATTCAAAAGGTAGCCCATTTTTTTATTGTAAATCTAAATAGTTTTTCATTTTCAAGTTTTAATCCTCTTTTATGCTTGTTTAGGACCCATATTGGGATGATCTATAGATTTTTCTATGAAAACAAGTGTTTTTAGGCTATTTGGGGGCTTTCCATTGAAGAAAACCCATGTACACGACATGTGGAATTGAGAATACATGTCATTTGTACTTTATGTTCAAGGAAGATGACCTTTTTTAAGTACACACCATGTATGGGATATACACACCATGTACTTAGAATCAACATGTAGTTAAGTTCCTGTAAAAGCATCCCTTGTAGGGGAACATGGTCGTGTAGAGTACACGACTAGACCCTATGTGGGTAGAATGCTGTGTAGATATACATGAACAGAAAATATACATGGAAAAGACCATGTGATGTACCTAGGTTGGTACCCCATGTAGGGTACATGATGTTTACATGGTCCAAATGCCATGTATTTGGGATTTTACACACCAATTATAGCTATAGTACATGCCATAGTGGATCTTTTGGGGTACAAGCCATATACTGAGTAAACACGTTGTGTTTCCCCCTTGCTACCCCTTTTATGAGTTTTCCTTTTTTTTGTATTTTTACATCCTGGTGTTGGAATTGGACCCATGATTATTCCATTCAGAATATCTTTTCGCATATATCATGATGGTGAGACCCTTATGGTGTTTTAAGGACTCATAGGTGAAATTTTAGGATTTTTTCTAAATGGATAGTTTCATCCTCAAGTAATTGAATTAAATTGTCTCATGAGAGAGGGACATGAAATGGGAATAATGGGTTGGGTGTCCAGACCAACCTATTTTGAGAATAGGATCCATGATTTTCCATGAGCTATCTCTCTTAATATATTCCTTTTTTAGATCTTCCTTTGAGGATGTATCCATTGCAATATGTGCTCATCTTTCCCAAGAGGTCATGATGTTAGTTATTTCCAAGGATCCTTGTAGGATTCCTCTTCTTACATTTCAATCTAGTGGATCCCTTGTAAGATAAATATATCCTCTTATTGTTACCAAGGGCCCATTTAGGGATGAATTTTCTTACATGTTGACCTAAGGAATCCTTAGTAGGATTTCTTTACATGTGTACTATTATGAAGATCCCCTATAGTATTCCTCTTCCTATGTACGCCATTGTTAAGGGTTATGTATAGGATGCTCCTTCCTATGTACCTTTATGAGGATCCTGAGTAGGATGCCTCTATTTACTTAATGTTGAGGATACTATATAGGTTTCCTCCCTTTTTCTTTATTTATGAGGATCCCGAGTACAATTCCTTTACTTAGGTATGAAAGTTGAGGATCCCAAGTAGGATGCCTCTCTAGTGTTTTAGCATGAGGGGCCTAGTGGGTGCCACAATTCTTGATCTACCCTGAGCCAGTATGATGGGTTTGGTTAAAGATGGTAGAAGGAGTCACTTTATAACCTATACCGAACTTGTAAGACCATGTGGTTGTTGTTGTAGTGGTGGGTTAGGAATTCAACAAACCTCACTCTTTGTGTTTTCTTTCACATGTTTACTACTAATGCAACAATGATGACCAAAGGTGGTTTTTAGTTGGTGGATGATGAGCCTGATTAAATGGGTATTTCTTTCTATTTGGGATGTCTAGACGTATTTCTTAGGATCTATCCATTGACCCATGTTATTTTCATACCAAGGGTTAATACCCAAGATCTAGATATTGAGCCTATATATTTGATTATTTTATTATTGTGATTTCCAGAGGTGCTTCATGGGATCTGGCTATTGAGCCTACTATTATGATATAAGGGAATGAAGTACCTAGTAATGATACCCATGGATGGATTACACTATCCCAAGTGATGAGGATGATTCTTCTCTCCTCATTTTTATAAGTGATGAGGAAGATTACTCTCTCCTCAGTTTTATACGTGATGAGGATGATTACACTCTCCTCTGTCAGATTATACCCATGGATGATTACTCTCTCCTAAGAGATGGAGATGATTATGCTCTCCCTGGTTGGTTACTTGATCATGGTGTCAGACATGGAGCTCCACATCATTGATGTATACCTATGGATGGTTACACTATCCCGAGGGATGGGGATGATTACACTCTCTCTGGTAAATTACTATATCGTAGTGGTAGGCTTGGAGCTCCTCACCATTGAAGAGACTTATACTCAATGGATGATTTCACTCTCCTTGAGTGACACTAAGGATTCCCTATAGGGTGAAGTGGACACACTGGTGATACTTTCTTATGAATGGATACTGAGAATGTACTTTGATTCATAGGAAATTCCTTTTATAGATCTCCTAATGGGGTTCCACTTAGAGATTATCTGGGTCATAATGTCCTAACCGCCTATAGACCAAGACCTAGGGATCATAAAATTGATTTTATTTACATGGCATGAACAACATGGAATTCAGATCAATGGCCATTTACATGATGTTTAGATGTACTTCCCAGAAATCTATGTTTTTAGTGATTGGAGGTGAGTACAGGTAAGCCTAGGGTTAGGAAGAGTATCCCCCTATGGTGACATAGCTTGATCAGAGAAATTTCCCTCACTGGATGATGTTGTTATTTGTTGATTGGGATTAATAACCAAGATATCAACTTAATGATATAGGACTTGAGTTGAATGACATTCAACTCAATTCCCTCGCACAGGATGTCCAGAAGATCGAGATTACGAACACAAGGAATAAACTAATGATGGGTTTATATTATTTTCCCTTACTAATGTATATTCATATTTATGTATTTATGTATATCTATGATAATATACATATATACACATATAAATATGATATACATTAAGGTACTTTCCAAGTTTACTGGGATTATAGACCTACGGGTTGACTATGGTTCACTTGATGTTATTTGATTTATTTATCTTTTCAGTTGTGTCTTTCCTAGGCTGGGAAAATTTCATGAGAATGCACTTATGACAAAAAATTTATAGATTCATCATTGGGGTGTCTTGGCTAGGCTAAGCATATTTATTTTGGTAACTATTTAATTTTTTTAGAAGCATATTAATAGCAACTATTGTGGATATTATATTGGGAAATCTATGAAATATATAATATACCATCAAAATAACAGCATCCCCAAACAAGTAAATTCCAACGGTAATTAAAATTTCATTAAAAATATTCCTTAATCGATTATTTGTCAATATTTTATCAATACTATTAAGATTTAAAAAAACTAGGTACTCAATAGAAGAAGTAAATTTGTTTAGAGATGAGTTGAAAGAGGACATAGTGTCAAAATGGTTGTCGATAACAAATTTAAGCGATTACCTATTATGTTTTTGATCTAGTATCATCTATAACGTTAGTAAAATATTTGGTATGTGAATCATTAGTATCAAAATGATTATATATTTTTTTGACCTATTTATCAAGGAGAAGTATAATGGAGAAAATAATTTTTTCTAGAAATGAATGGGGAAAATACATAGTGTTAGAATGTATAAAGACATCATAAATATGTGACTTCATACTACTTATTTTGTTATTTTTCTCATTTTATCTAGTTTTTAGTTAATTTTTTTATCATTTTTTTATACTAATTTTGTTAAATTTACAAATTAGTTCAAAACAAATGTTACATGCTCAAAACCAATAAAATAAATTCATATTATTTCGATAGATTAGGAAAGTGATTCATAAGTCATTTTGAAGTGTAGAAATTGACCACACATTATTCTAATGCATGATGTCATCGGTATGACTCGAAGTTCATGTTTTCAATATGAAGGTTTCATTTTTGTTTGAAACACATTTCACATATCCAAAACCAATAAAAAACACATATTGTTTTCAAACTTCAGGAAAACAATCCATATTTCATTTTTTATGTGTAACAATTGACCATGCACTAATCTGAAACATGATATGGTCAGTATGACTCAAATAACATGTTTTCAATATAAATGTGTAATTTTATATTTAAACAAATATCACTTAGACAAAACTAAGAAAATGATCTCCGATTATTTTCAAAATTTATGAAAAAATACAGAATTCATTTTTCACATGTTGGAATCAAATACACATCAATCTAACACCTAATTGGTTGGTATGACTCAAAGTATGTGTTTTCAATACAATATTGTCATCTTAATTTAAAACACACATAGAATATAAAAAATATAGTAAACAATATAATATTATTTTCAAAATTTAGGAAAATTATACATAATTCATTTGTAACATGTAATAATTTACCACACATCAATTTGACACACAATGTGACTAATACAACTCAAAGTGAATGTTTTCAATAGAAGTGTTCCATTTTAGTTTAAAATGTATCTCACATATCCAAAACCAACTAAATGGTCTCATATTGATACTAAAATTTATTAAAATGATCCATACTTAATTTATCACATGTATCAATTGACCTCACACCAATCTGACACATGATGTGGTCGATATGACCCAAAGTATTTGTTTTCAATATAAATATGTCATTTTAGTTTAAAATTTTCAACTATAAAAAAACCAAGAAAACAAGATCAGATTATTTTTAAACATAAGGAAAATGGTCCATAATTTATTTTTGATCTGAAGGAATCAACCACACCTCAATCTGACACCCGATGTGATCGGTATGACTTGAAGTGCATGTTTTTAATTAAAAACTTTCATTTTAGTTTAATACATCCATCAAATATCCAAAACTAAGAAAATGAGATAAAATTATTATAAAAAATCAGAAAAAATGTTCCATAATTCATTTTGAATGGGTATTAATTGACTGTGCATCAATATGAGACACAATGTGACTGATATGACTCAAAGTGAATGTTTTCAATAGAAAGGTGTCATTTTTGTTTAAAATATTTGCCACATTGTCATAATTGAGAAAAAAATCCTTGATTATTTTAAATATTTTATAAAATGAATCATAATTCATTTTCTATATGTAATAATTGATCACATGAATATATGAAATATGATGTGGTCGGTATGACTTGATGTATATGTTTTCAATATAAAAGTGTCATTTTAGTTTAAAATGCATTACATATCCAAAAATTATAAAATGAACTCAAATTATTATAAAACTTTAGTACAATGGTCCATAATTAATTTTTTACCTATATTAATTGAATACATATCAATATAATACCCTATATGGTTAGTTTGACTTGAAGTTCATGTTTTCAATACAAAATTGTTATTTTAGTTTAAAGAAAAAATCAAATTCTGCAAATTAATTTTGTATTATTATCATAAACCCCCTTTTAAGGGATGAGGGGGAACCCGACATGACATTAAGACTGAGACAAAAACCAAGCCTCACAGTCAGTTTAAGGACATAAAACAATTCATTCAAAACTAAAAACCAAGGCACCTACCCAGCATCATGACCATAAAGATCGGCTTCTACCTAGACACCACTGCTCGGCTAGCAATCCTGTGCATGAATGTATAGGTCTAGTACCGATGGAAAAGCCATACCCTATCAAACGTCTGAATCTGAATAGCAATGTCGGGTGAAAATATCTGTTCTGAACCTCCTCTAGATCCCATGCTTATAGAAGAGTTGATTACAAATACCCTTAAATGAAAACCAAAGACCAAACATCTCCACAAATAGCCAACCACAAAGCAAAAAAAAAATTCATCAACATCACATGAGAAACCTCCACAAAACCAGTTCTACGCTGTAAAAACATCACAAAACTGATCAAACATCAACTGATCCACTATTTTTAGAATCACAAAACCCCATAAGGACATCAACGACCACCACTAATACCACGCTGCAACCGCAACACTACAGGACACCAACCACAAACCATGTACCCAAATCCAAACTGCGAATGTAATGTACCGGATTCGGGTACCACTGCACGGGTGCTCCGAACCCGGTTTGACACGTGACCTCAAGCACATTTCCCCAAACGCCAGAGGTTGCCAACTAGCAGCGAGGGCCCAGATCTGATAGTGGGGAAACTATGCCCTCATTTTTCAAAGTGTAGCGCAGCGGAATATAAATAAACATACAACAACAACGGAAGTAGTAAACCATACACAACTGAAATAAACAACTGCAGTATATATAGATATGATGCAACATGTCTCCAATTCTACGAAAACAGCCAGAACATGTTACATAGCAGTATAATACAATACAGAGTACAAGTACAACAAAACAAAGAAAAACAGCTGGCAGCGGCATCGCGAGCCTAAGCCCGGTCCCATGCCCTCCTACTCCTCAGCAGCAATCATGTACCTGTATAGGGACTGCTGCCCCTATCCACACCTGCAGAAACGTAATCTGTTTGGGCCGAAAAGCGTGACCCAAACAGGGTGTGAGAAACATATCTCAGTTGGCACCCACCAAAGGCCTGTGCCCAACTGCGTGTAAGCATGAAACAATAGTGTGAAGTAGTAAAATGAAATAAAGTAAGAAGTACTCAAAAGTAACTAATTACCAGTTATATTTCCATTTTATTATCCATTTAATCCATTAAATTTAAAATACCACCATAGTGAATATTATAAATAACCTGCTAATGTCCTTGGACATGTAAACTCTTACCCTCAGGTAAAGAGTATCCAACACAAGAATCTACCCACAGGAATAACAGAGTTTTCTCTCAGGCTTAGGTATTGTCACCCTCAGGCATAGAATCAGCTGCCCTCAGGCACAGAAGAAGTTTCCCTCAGGCCTAAATAACTACTGCCCTCTGGCTAAACAGTGCAGTGCCCACGACTAATCAAAACAACGCCCTCAGACTAACAGGTAACTTGGCCATGCCCAACATGTAAATAAGCACTAAACAAGAAATTCCTCTCAAGATAATTCTACAATTACTACTTTAAAGGAATACCCTTGGGTATCCTGGACAAACAGCTAAACAGTGGAACACACCCCCGGGGTGGTTTCAGATCCAGGAAACGATCCCAACCAGCATTTTAATATCATAATTAAATACCTAATCAATTCTAGGTGTTTAATAAATCAACTGCCTCATCCACATGACACCCCAACATGGGTTCGTGACACAAAAATGCACAAAACACATAGCAGTTGGAAAACTAAACACCAAGCCACCTACCTTATATGCCAACGAACGATATACCCAAATACCGACTCCAGAAACGCCCAAGAACAGCGTAGATCTGATGAGGAACAAAACTTTCTTAACCTCAAATAGCTCTTATTAGGATAAGAATTTGTAAGAAGTAGTCAAGGAGATGGAATCCCTTACCCATGCGGTTCCAATGAGATTGTTCGATGTGGAAACCGATTCCAGACGAACACTCGGCGGATCTTCAAAGGTTTGGCCTCTTCCTTTGGCTCCAAAATGGCTCAAATGCCTCCTCTGCCAAATGAGGAGTCTACTGCCTATTTTAAGCCGAAAAAAATTACAAGGCGTGTACTTCCGAGTACACGACATTTAATTCCCAAATTTTAAACTGTTCCTCTGGCGGCTTTCTGCCAGCACGGAACTGTCCGCCTGCCGACATGAATATACGGCATGTACTCTTGAGTACACGACATGTACTGCCGCCCAGCTGGCAGCTGCTCCACCACCTTACTATTTTGGCCTACTGACTGACTATATGGCATGTAGTTGGTTCCTACACCCTTTGTCACTGACATGGCTACACGCCCTATGTACTCATCCCAACACAGCCAGAAGTACACGGCGTGTACTTCCAAAATTTTAGGATTTTCCCCATTTTCCATATTTTATTAAAAACAATTAAGGAAAATAGAAAAGAAGAAGCCTGTACCTCAAAGATAAGAACCAGGTTCTTACAAACTTCCCCCCTTATAGCAATTCATCCCCGAATTTCCCTTCCAAGGGTGGAGAAGATATAGCCGTGAAAAACTCCAGCCACTGAGCACGTACGTCGGCCTCCCGCTCCCAGGTCTCGTCCTACACCCGACCATACTACCATAGCACCTATACAAGAGGAACTGACCGGCCTTAGAGAGGCTTCGTGCTCCTGTCAACGATCCGAATCAGATGCTCCTCAAAGGACACATCTGGCTCCATCTCAACCTCCTCGGGCTGAAAGACGTGAGACGAGTCTGAATGATAGCGACACAACTAAGATACGTGGAAGATGTCGTGCATGGCTCGATATCGCTGCGGTAACCGCAACTGATAAGAAACCAGCCCGACTCTCTCTAGAATCTCAAATGGCCCCACATACCGCGGTGAAATTTTACCCTGTCTCCTGATCTTCTTGTGTCCCAGCCTCGGTGAAACACGTAAAAAAACCTGATCCCTGACCACGAACTCCAAAGGTCATCTGCGGTAGTCAGCATATGACTTATGATGAGACTGTGTAGAAACCATCTGTTTTTGTATCAACTGGACCTGCTCAGAAGTTTCTTGTACGAGACGTGGTCCCAGCAAAGCTGCCTCACCTACCCCTAACCAACACAAAGGTGATCGGCATGACCTACCGTATAAAGCCTCATATGGTGCCAACTCAATAGTCACCTGGAAGCTATAGTTATAGTCAAACTAGAATAAGGTAATATGATTCTCCCAAGAGCCCCCAAAATCTAGGTTGCATGCACGTAGCATGTACTCTAGCACCTGTATCGTACAATCTGACTGTCCATCGGTCTGAGGGTGGTAAGCTCTGCTCAGAAGCACCTGTGTACCCAGCGCCCTCTGAAAGCTCTGCTAGAAATGAGAGGTGAAACAGGAATCCCTATTAGAAATGATAAAATGAGAGACCCCATGAATACGTACGATCTCTCGGATATACAGCCTTCTGAGCTCGTCAACACCGAAGGTCTCCTTGATCGGCAAGAAGTGTGCTACCTTCGTGAGTCTGTCCACAAAAACCCACACGGAATCATTGCCCCTAGGTGACCACGCCAACTCTATCACGAAATCCATCGCGACATCATCCCATTTCCACTCCGGAATGGGTAACTTCTGTAATAGCCCAGCTAGTCTTTGATGCTCCGCCTTCACCTGCTGACAGGTGGAACACCTCGTAACAAAACCGGCTACTTCTCTCTTCATACCCGGCCACCAGTACTAACGTCTCAAGTCACGGTACATCTTGGTAAACCTGGGATGAACTGACCAAGCAGAATCATGAAACTCTCGCATCATCTCCTCGCGTATATCCCCTGGAACCCATAATCGTCCATGGAAACACAACACCTCATCATCGCCTATCATCCAACCAGGAGAAGGGTCCTCACTTTCCACCAACTCCCGCAGAACTAGGCCTTCTGAATCAGATAGATGCCTCATCCTCACTCTATCTAGAAGGGTAGAAGTCATAACTAAAGATGAAAGATAAGTCTGCCCCTGACTGTCATGAACCTCCAAAAGAATCTCAGATAACAAAGCCATGAGTTTCCACTCGCCGTTGGCCTCCTGCACTGCATGTATCTGAGTCTTCCTGCTCAGTGCATCATCTACTACATTACCCATACCAAGTGTATAGGAAAGCTCAAAATCGAAGGAATGTAGGTACTCTACCCACCTTCGCTGCTTCAGATTCAGTTCATGCTGTGTAAAGATATACTTGAAGCTTTTTTGGTCGGTGAAAACCACAAAATTCTCCCCCAATAGATAATGTCTCTAACAGCGCAACGCATGAACAACTGCTGCCAACTCGAGATCATGCGTCGGGTAATTCCTCTCATGTGTCCTCAACTGCCGAGACCTGTACGCAACAACTCCATCTCCCTGCATCAATACTGCTCCCAGCCCAATACCTGATGCATCACAGTAAACTGTATAGCTCTTCCCCTTCTCTGGAAGTATCAGGATCGGTGCTGATGTCAACCTTTCTTTCAGGTCCTGAAAGGATTCCTCACAAGCTTCCGACAAAACGAACTTCACACCCTTCTTAGTCAAGCCCGTCAACAGCGCTACTAAGAGGGAGAAGTCCTGTATAAAACGCCTGTAGTAACCAGCCAGCCCTAAGAAACTTCTTATTTTAAACACATTCTTAGGCTGCTCCCAGGAAAGCACTGCTCTCCCCTTCTCTGGGTCTACTGAAACTCCTGCCTCTGAGATGATATGACCCAGGAAGTGAATCTGGTCTATATAGAAGTGGCACTTTGAGAGCTTAGCATATATCCTATGCTCTCTCAGTGTACTCAGTACGATCTCAAGATGGGTGGCATGGTCGTGTCGAGTGCGAGAGTACACCAAGATGTCGTCCACGAATACTACCACAAAAGAGTCCAGATAAGGATGTAACACATGATTCATCAGAGCCATGAAAACTGCTGGCACGTTCGTGAGTCCGAATAGCATAACCATATACTCATATAGACCATACCTACTCCTGAAATCCGTGAGAGGTATATCAGATGGTCTCACACGCAGCTGATGGTATCCTGATCTCAAGTCAATCTTTGAGAACACTCGTTCTCCACGAATCTGATCAAAAAGATCATAAATCCTTAGTAAGGGATATCGGTTCTTAACCGTAAAATGGTTTAGCTTCTGATAATCCACGCAAAGTCTGAGGGTACCATCCACCTTCTTTGCAAAAAAGACCGGAAAACCCCAAGGAGAAGTACTGGGTCGGATAAAACCCTTTGCCTGCAACTCCTCCAACTGCCTCTTGAGCTTCTGCAACTTAGGTGTAGCCATCCTATAAGGAGGAATGGAAACCGGTGCTGCTCCTGGCACAAGCTCAATTGATAAATCCACCTCACGCTCTGAAGGAAGACCTGAAAAGTCGTCCAGGAAGACATCCCTGAAACGATCAATAATTGGAGGGAAATCTGTCTGACAAGTCCTCTGATCATCCAGATATAGGCTCTCAATCTGGGTTGTGACTCCACCTCTCCCATTATGCTCTGGTCTAGCTCGACTCACCTGAACATCTCATTTTCCCTTGTATAGAAACTCTCCACCCTCTAGTGACGTGAAAATCACCCTACAACGATAGCAGTACACAAAGGCTCGAAAGGGAACCAACCAGTCCATCCTGAGAATGACATCATAGCTCATCATCTCCAGGACATAGAGGTCCCAAAGGAAGTGACACCCACCAACCTCAAGGGAGAACTCCTTGCACTAACACACACTAGCCATTCTAGTACCCAATGGAGTGTCTAGAGTCATGATATCCGAAGAAGTAGAAACACAGAGCCCAAGGCTCTCCACAACAGGTACAGATATAAAACTATGCGTAGCAACCGTATCAAAAAGTACTGAATATAGAACAGAAGCTACTAGAATAGTACCTATGATTGTAGAAGGTCCGGGATCCTACTCCTGCTGGGTCTGTTGCACTGCATATGTATGCCTAGTACCACGGCCCTGCGACACAACCTGACTACCCTGAGATATCCCGCCCTACTGCCTCTGAGATTTTGGTGTCTGGCTACCATGAACACGACCACTATATCTCCCTGCACATCCTAACGTATTCCAATTCCCCGACTGGTAAGAAGCCACTGGTCCAGCTCCCGCACGCGAAGTCTGCACAAAACCCCTCTCACTAGCCACTAGTGGAAACACCCCTAAAAAGAACTGCAGATGACCCATCTTGCTGCAAAGATCGGCACTCCACTGGGTCTTGTGGACACTGCAGTCTCTTGTGTCCCTCTCTTCCACATTGGTATCACCTGACCGAACCACCTGAAGAAACTGTCTGGCTGGTACTACCACCCTGAGAAAAGTCCATCTGTCTCTTCCTCTTGCCTGTAGAAATAGTACCAATAACTGGTGCTGAACGGACCTGGCCCACACCACTAGATTCTTGAAGGTTTCTCTATGTGATCAGTGCCGAGTTCACGATGGCGTGTATAGTAGGCAACCTGAAGACATTCACCAGCGCTCAGATGTCATACCGAAGACCATCCTCAAAACGTCTATCTCTCAATGTCTCATCACCCACCAGCACGGGTGAAAAGCACTGAAGCTCAGTAAAGCGAGCAGAATAGTCCATCACCGACATAGCGCCCTACTGCAGATTCATGAACTCTCGAGCTCTATCTGCCCTCAGCATCACTGGGAAGAAAAAGTCATAGAAGACTACCTGAATGTCTTCTCACGCCATGTCCCTGTGATGCTCTGACTGGGTGGTAACATCCCACCACCTCTTGATGGAATCACACAGCATTAATGTCGCAAGCTTGACCCTCCACCATGGTGGTGTCTCAAGATACTCAAAAATAGTCTGCATCGACTCCAACCAAGACTCCGCAGCCTGTGGTCCACCATCCCCTGAAAACATAGGCGGATGCTACTGCTGGTAGATACGTGTCAGCTTGGCCATAGATGTGGCAGCCTGCGGTTCTCCCTAAAAGGTCTGCATGAACCGCATAAAGCCTTCATGGAACTGCGCCTCTGCGCCTGTGTCTGGTATAGTAGCTGGTGCAACATTTGTCTCTATTGGAGGATCAAATGGTAGCCCATGGCCCACCATCTTCGGAGTATAGTCATCGCCGCTCTCCTGGAGAAAAAACCACAGTCATCTAGGTGGCATGACACTACAAGGTCAAAAGCATGCCTTAGATTCAAGATAATCAAGGGTGAAATGAAGAAACCACAAAGGAAACAAGAAGAAGAAGGTATTTAAAAATATACAAAACAAGACTACACGGCGTGTATACTAACTACACGACATGTACTTGACTTCCCTTCCCCTGACCTGGTCCTTCGACACGGCTAAGCCACATGGCTCCCATTAAACAAAACTACACAGTGTGTATATAATCTACACGGCATGTATGGTGTTATTTTCCAACTGCCTGTGTCGTTTGTGACACAGCCGACTACCCGACTTGAAACCATACGGCGTGTTACACCCATAAACGATGTGTACATCACCCCATTTCCTAGACACACGACTAAGTCCACACGGTCTGTCCTCGAACAAGACTATACGGCGTGTCCTCAAAGGTACATGGCCTGTTCAAGGAATGGTGACATCGACCCGTGTTGTTTGTTACACGGCCGAGTCCCCAGGCAACACTACATGACGTGTTCATCATTGACACAACATGATCTATAAAGGAGTCACCGACCCGTGTTGTTAGTTACACGGCTGGACTCCGGGTCAACACTACATGACATGTACATCTTGTACACAACGTGTTTTACCGAAGCACTTCCCTACCCTGTGTCTTCACCCACACGGTTTATGACACGGGAAGAGACTACACGGCTTGTACTCTGGGTACACAGCATGTACTAAAAAAGTTCATTTTTTCTTCCCGAACAGAAGGCCATACATGGCGTGTGTAAAAATACTACATGGCTTGTATACTGGGTTTCCAGACAGTATGCCTCAGAAACTTCCCCAGAACCCATAAAATACTGAAAAACAACACCTAAGTGTCATATTCCAACCCGTGAGGGCCCATACTCCCCAAGAATCAAATTTTGACATCTTATCTGTGTTATAACTAATAAAAAGTCAATGATCCACCACATTCCGGTCAATGGGGGACCATACTCCCCAAAAACCAAAGTTTTGCGTCCATTCTATGAACAGCTCACACAAAAATTATCCTATCAAATAGCAGGTATTTTATCAGTGCAGCTATCACAATGACATGCTTTACTAGCACAACAACTATCACAACAACATGCAATTTCTAATGCACCTACATGGCATGGAAACTATGCATGGCATGTGATATCTAGCATGTACCTATATGATGCATGAGATGGCATACCCTCATCTCATTGGGTTTCAACTAACTAAAGCCCACAAATAAATTATAACAGCAGAATATCAAGTGCGTCATCCAATGGTGAAAACATATTAATTGTAAATTTTGCAAAATCAGAAAAATTGAAAAATACAAGGTAGACTGGATTTTCCCTGTACGCGGGTTAGCTACGCTCGGGCACAACTTATTACCAACTACCGTTTATCCTATCCCTGACTATGACTCCAAATAGTAAGTTAAAGAAAAGAACCGGATCTGATACCCTTTGTAACGTCCTAGATCCAGGTACCACTCCACAGGTTCCCTGAACCCGGTTCTCCACGTGACCTCAAGCTCATTTCCCCAAATGACAGAGGCTGCCGACTAGCAGCAAGGGCCCAGGTCTGATAGTGGGAAAATTGTGCTCTCATTTGTCAAAGTGTAGCGCAGAAGAATATAAATAAGCATACAACAACAACGGAAGCAGTAAACCATACACAATTGAAATAAACAACTGCAGTATATATAGATATGAGGAAACATGTCTCCAATTCTAAGAAACGAGACAGAGCATGTTACATAGCAGTACAATACAATACATAGTAAAAGTGCAGTAAAAAAAAGTAAAATAGCTGGCCGCGACATCGCGATCCTAAGCTCGGTCCCATTCCCTCCTACTCCTCAGTAGCAATCATGTACCCATATAGGTACTCTTGCCCCTATCCACACTTGTAGAAATGTAATCTGTTTGGCCCGAAAAGCATGACCCAAACAGGGTGTGAGAAATATTTCTCAGTAGGCACCCACCAAAGGCCCGTGCCCAACTGCGTGTAAGCATGCAACAACAGTGTGCAGTAGTAAAATGAAATAAAGTAAGCAGTACTCAAAAGTAACTAATTACCAGTTATATTTCCATTTTATTATCCATTTAATCCATTAAATTTAAAATACCACCACAGTGAATATTCTAAATAACCAGCTAATGTCCTCAGACATGTAAACTCATACCCTCAGGTAAAGAGTATCTAACATAAGAATCTTCCCTCAGGCATAACAGAATTTTCCCTCAGGTGTAGATTATGTCGCCCTCAGGCATAGAATCAGCTGCCCTCAGGCATGGAAGAAGTTGCCCTCAGACCGAAATAACTACTTCCCTCAGGCTAAACAGTGCAGTGACCACGGAAAATCACAACAACTCCCTCATGATAACAGGTAACTGGGCCATGCCCAACATGTAAACAAGCAGTAAACAAGAAATTCCTCTCAAGGAAATTCTATAATTACAACTTTAAAGGCATACCCTTAGGTATCCTGGCCAAACGGCTAAACAGTGGAACACACCCCCGGGGTGGTTCTGGATCCAGGAAACGATCCCAACCAAAATTTTAATATCATAATTAAATACCTAATAAATTATAGGTGATTAATATAGCAACGACCTCAGCCACACGACACCCCAACATGGGTTCGTGACACAAAAATGCACAAAACACACAGCAGTTGGAAAACTAAACACCAAGCCACCTACCTTATACGCCAACAAATGATATACCCGAACGCCGACTCCAGAAACACCCATGAACGGTGTAGATCTGACGAAGAAAAAAACTCAATTAACCTCAAATAACTCTTATTATTAGAATAATTGGTAAGAAGAAGTAAAGGAGATGGAAGCCCTTACCCGTGTGGTTCCAACGAGATCGTCCGAGGTGGAAATTGATTCCAAAAGAACACTCGGCGGATCTTCAAAGGTTCGGCCTCCTCCTTTGGCTCTAAAATGGCTAAATGCCTCCTATACCAAATGAGGAGGCTACTGCCTATTTTAATCTATAAAAACAAAGTACATGATGTGTACTTCTGAGTACATGGTGTGTACTTCCCAAATTTTAAATTGTTCCTCTAGAGGGTTTCTGCCAGCGCGACACTGTCCGCCTGCCGACATGAGTACACGACATGTACTCCTAAGTACATGGCGTGTACTACCACCCAGCTGGCAGCTGATCCACCGCCTTAATATTTTGGCTTGCTGACTGACTACACGGCATGTAAAGGACCACTACACGACATGTAGTCGGTTCCTACACCCTTTG
Organism: Viscum album; assembly: GCA_963277665.1. Lineage (NCBI taxonomy): Eukaryota > Viridiplantae > Streptophyta > Magnoliopsida > Santalales > Viscaceae > Viscum > Viscum album. Next base: position 259,383 of record CAUJRU010000513.1, read on the forward strand.
TCCCCGACATGGCTACACGCCCTGTGTACTCATCCCAACACGGCCAGAAGTACACGACGTGTGAAAAAAGTACACGGCGTGTACTTCAAAAATTTAGGATTTTCCCCCATTTTCTATATTTTATTAAAAACACTTAAGGAAAAGAGAAAAGATGAAGCCCATACCTCAAAGATAAGAACCGGGTTCTTACAGCGAACTAGAGTCACATCCAAATCTCACATCTAAGATAAAAAAATGCAGACAAAGGAAAAAAAGACACAAAACATCACCAAAAAATGATAACCTGAATTCTAGAACAAACCGGAAGAAGTCCCACCACAAACTTGAACTGCAATCCCACTGTCACCTTCATGCCCACACACGACGACCATATCCACCCAACACACCAACAGATGACTTTGGAACGAGACGAAAACCTTACCGCAGCTGTTGGAAACTCAAACTATTGATCCTCACCATGTCTCCATGAGATACCTATACTGATTGATGGGAGGTAATGAAGAAAGGCCAATAAATGGTGAGATTCAATGAGATGCTCGAGCCCCATGGAGTCGATGAAATAAACAAAGGAGAAACTAATCGCCACGAACTCACTGTGCTGAAGCATCGAGGAGAGGGAAGTCGATCCACAGGGGGGAGAGGAAGGTGACGGTGGGGGGAGGACACCCTAGCATTGAGTTTAAAGCATACATCAAATATCCAAAAACCAACAAACATACTAAGATTATTTCAAAACTTTAGAAAAATGGTCCATAATTCATTTGTGATATGTATTAATTTGCCTCACATAAATACAAGACATGATGTGACCAATATGACTCAAAGTATGTGTTTTTAATAGAAATGCTCCATTTTAGTAAAAAAATGTGTTCCACATCACCAAAAATAATAAAAAAAGCTCAAATTACTTTCAAAAATTAGGAACATGATCTATAATTCATTTTCACCTATATTAATTTTCCGTATTCTAATTTGACACACAATGTGTTTGATATGACTTGAAGTTTGTGTTTTCAATATAAAAGTGTTATTTTAGTGTAAAATATTATATAGAGAAAACCAAGGAAAACAAGATTAAGATGTTTTAAAAATTTAGTAAAATGTTCCATAATTAATTTGTTACTTGTAGTAATTGACCACATGTCAATCTGAAACCTAATGTGGTCAATATGACTCAAAGTACATGTTTTCAATACAAAAGTATCATTTTAGTTTGAAACACACATCAAATATCCAAAACAATGAAAATGTGATCAGATTATTTTCAAAATTTATGAAAAAAATCCATAATTATTTTTTGATGTGTAAGAATAGACTTCACATCAATCCTACATAATATGTTTCCGATATGACTCAAAGTGTGTGACTTCTACAGAAAGGTTCCATTTTAGTTTAAAACACATGTCACATCTCCATAATTGAGGAAATGAGATCATATTGTTCTTAAATAATATTAAAATGATCCGTAATTCATTTTTCATGTGTAGTAATTGACTGCACTCCAATTTAACACATGATTTGGTTGATATGACTCAAAGTACATGTTTTCAACATAAAATTGTTGTTTTAGTTTAAAACACACAACATATCCAAAACCAAGAAAATTATCTTGAATTATTTTAAAAATTTAAAAAATGTTCCATAATTCATTTTTAACCTGTAAGAATTGACTACATGTTAATTAGTCACCTAATGTGGTCAATATGACTCTAAATTAATGTTTTCAATACAAAAGTGTCATTTTAGTTTGAAACACACATAAAATATCCAAAATTTGGAAAATGGGCTCGGATTGTTTTAACACATAAGATAAATTTTTCATAAATCAATTTTGACATGTAATAATTGACCACACATCAACCAGACACATGATGGTACCAATAAGACTCAAAGTGCACATTTTTAATAGAAAGGTTCTATTTTAGTTTAAAACGATTGTTACATCAACAAAACTGAGTAAACGATCTTGGATTGTTTTCAAAAACTGTTAAAAATATCTATAATTCATTTTTAATGTTTAGGAATTGACCTCATTCAAATATGACACATGATGTGGTCAACATTATTCAAAGCATGCGTTTTTAATATCAAACTACCATTCTAGTTTAAAATGCATTATAGATCCAAAACCAAGAAATCAAGCTCATATTGTTTTCAAAATTTAGTAAAATGGTTCATAATTCATTTTTAACCTATAAGAATTGACCACACATCAAATTTTCACCCAATGTGGTCAATATAACTGGAAGTTTGTATTTCTAACCCAAATTCTGATTTTAGTTTCAAACACACATCAAATAGACAAACCAAGAAAATGATTTTGGATTATTTTATAAAATTATAAAAAAATATCATAATTTATTTTTTATGTATAAAAATTGATCACACATCAATATGACACATGATGTGACTGATATGACTCAAAATGCATGATTTTAATAGAAAGGTGGAATTTTAGTTTAAAACACTTGTCACATCACCGAATCTAAGAAAATGAGTTCATAATTTTTTCAAACATTATAAAAATTATCCATAATTTATTTTTAACATGTAGGAATTGATCGAACACAAATCCAAAACAAAATGTGGTCAATATGTCTCTAAGTATATGTTTTCAATATAAAACTTTCATTTTAGTTTAAAAATAATCACATAGAAAAAACCGAGAAAATGATCTCATATTATTTTTAAACATTAGGAAAATGGTTCATAATTCATTTATGACCTATAGGAATTGACCAAATATTAATCTGACCCCCAATGTGGTCGGTATGACTCGAAGTGTGTGTTTTAAATACAAAAGTGTAATTTTACTTTAAAACACTAATTAAATTGCTAAAACCATAAACAAGTTCAGATTGTTTTCTAAATTTAGGAAAATGGCCCATAATTCATTTTTTATATGTAAGAAGTGACCTCAGATCAATCTAACACAGGATATGAATGACATGACTCTAAGTATGTGTTTTTAATAGAAAGGCGCCATTTTAGTTTAAAATTCTTGTCACATTGCCAAAACCAAGAAAATGAGCTTGTATAGTTTTCAACATTTAGTAATAGAATCCATAATTCATTTTTCATGTGTAAAAATTGACTGCACATCAATCTGAAAAACGATGTGGTCGATATGACTCGAAGTGTGTATTTTGAATACAAAAGTGCCATTTCAGTTTAAAAAACACACCAAATCGCCAAAATTATGAAAATGAGGTTGGATTGTTTTCAAACATTAAAAAATGGTCCATAATTAATTTTTGATGTGTAAGAATCAACCACAAATCAATATGACATGCAATATGACTGATATGAATTAAAGTTTGTGTCTTCTATATACATATCATTTTTGTTTAAAGTGAATGTCACTAGCCAAAACCAATCAAATGAGCTTAGATTTTTTTAAAAATTTATGAAAATAATCCATAATTCATTTGTGAAATATAGAAATTAACCCCACGTAAATCTATCACATGATGTAGTTGGCATGATTTGAATTGCATGTTTTCAATATTTAATTTCCATTTTAGTTTAAAACACTCATCACAACACCAAAACTGAGTAAAAAAGATTTGATCATTTTCTCATAATTTTATATGTTTTTACTTAATTAATTTAATTATCAGTTTTATTTTATAGTTATTTAATTAATTTTCACAAAAATAATTCTTGAAGATAAAGAATATATGTTATGATAGTTAACAAATTGTTCTAAAAAATAATGTCCTCTTGAATTGGAACCCATCTATAGTGAGATTTTTATGACTATAGATGATATCCAATTCAAGAGGAACTGATTTTGAGAATAAAAATAAATGGTTTGACTTACAAGCATGCACCGTACCTCAATATAATACACGATGTTCCTTGTATGACTCAAATTATATGTTTTTAGTTAAAAATTGTTATATTGGGTTTAATCTTTTTATTTATAATGTTAACAATATATGAATTGTTTTATTATATAATTACATTATTTTTCTTGATTTGGGTTGTTTTTTGACAACTAATAGCATGACTAGGGGTCGAGGGCCAAAGTCAAAGAAACATGGATGTTTTGGGATCTCGGTAATAATTTGTACTTATTCACGTAATTGTAAAAACCAATGTTTGAAATGTCTATAATGTAGTTACTTTTTATTGTATTTGTATTTTAAATTATATTTTAATTAAATTATTTATTTGATCATGTATTTACTATTTTGATAATGCAGTGTGCCATAATTTTAATATCACACTATAATAGTATGCCCCTTTATCAGCACTAGAAAAATACTAATAAAGGAATCCTTTATTTGTGATATTAAAAGCACAAATAAAGAAATTCACTAAAAATATTATGAAAACCATTGATAAAGGGATCCTTTATCATCGCTAAACTAGATTTGATAAAGGAAAACCTTTATTGGCACTATTTTTAGCACTAATATAGGGTCCATTTATTAGTGATAAATAAAATAATTGACAAAGAGGGTCCTTTTTTGGTGCTTAAAGAAGTTCTAATAATAGTTTCCTTTATCAACTATTTTATTAGCATTGATAGAGGCTTGTGGATTTTAATAATACGCCAATTGTTATAATTTGTTTCACTAACAAAGGCCTATTTTAGTGTTTTTAATGTACTTAGGTGTAGTAGTACACGTTGATTTTTTAGCCTTATGAATTTTCAACACAAGAATAGAAATAAAAATATGATTCAACTCATTAAAATAATTCTAATATTTCACATCCCATAAGAATTTCAGTCCTTTTCATGTGAGATAATTTATAGGAGAATCCAATTTTTCATAAATACATTACAAACCAATGATAATAACCCACTAACCCTAAGAAGCTCCAAATATTGAAAACATTGTGCAATTGTTCTCATGTGATAAGAACATTCACCTTCTCAGTATTGACTGAGATGACATGTTTTGAGATAATGTATCCTAATAAATTCATTTATCGAATCCAAAAACTTCATTTCAATCGCTTGGCATAAAGTCGATGATCTCCTAGGATTTACATAACTTCTCTCAAATGACTCACATGATTCCTCCCAGTTTTAGAGTAAACTGAAATTTCATCCATAAAGAATACCATGAATGAATGAATATATTCATTGAATATTTTTTCATCAAAAAAAATCTATAGGGTCATTAGTTAGAAAAATTGGCATAAAAAGATACTCATAATGGCCATACCTACTTCATAAATTGGTATTCAGGATGTTAGATTCTTTAATTCTCAACTAGTGATAACTAGAACAAATATCAATATTTAAGAACCACTTTCCCCTTTTAATTGATCTAAATAATCATCTATATGTGGCAAGATATACTTCCAAATTACCGTAACTCAATTGATTCTTTGGTAATCAACACAAATGAAAAGTGTTCCATTAGCTTTCTTTGAAAAATTACTGGTGAAACAAAAGGAAACATGCTCATGAAAATAAATCCATTATCCATAAAATAATATAATTTGGTTTTCAACTCCTTCAATTTTGTTATTTCCATATGGTAAGAAAGAATATAAACTTATTGAGTACCAGGTCCCAAATCAATGTAAAACTCTACCTTACATATTGGTGGGAATCCATAAAATTGAATTTGAAAAAACATCAGGAAACTCAATGAAAATTGGGTAGAGTAACTAATCAGAGATTCTCAATCGAAATAAAAAGAAAAAATATATATTATTATATCCAACTCTAAAAACGTGGTCTAGATCGATTTTACCTCAGGTCTCATTCTCCTTGAAAGAAATGAAATACCCCATTGGGGGAAATAAAGGTCACCCACTAATGATAATAGTAAATCCGGGATTTATGGGCGATCAAATAATCCATCCTTATAATGATATCAAGATGTTTTATGTTGAGAATTATAAAATACCAAGTGATCTCGACTTACGATAAATAAAAAACACAATAAGGGATCCCGATACCCTTCTCTCTCTTCTTTATGAAGAGTGTATAAATATCTATCAAATAATACATAAGTTACATAGTAAGGTTTAACATTTTAAAAATGCTTGTTGATATAAATTAATGAGATGCATTTGTATCAAATAAAGTAGTCATTAGAGATGAATCTATAGTAATGGTACCTCTTACTATTATTGGACTCGTATTAGTTTCCTCTGGAGAATATTTTACTGTGTTAAGAAGAATAATTATAGATTCATATGGAATTAACCCCTTAGTTTTTGAAGCATTTTATTTCTATATAGCATATTTATGTATTTATGAGCCCACACCACTATGTGTGGAAGAAAAGACATGATAGAACTTCTACTGGTGGCCTAAGCGACTGCAAAATCCAAAGATCATTCATGCCTCAGTATCAACCTGCCTCAAATGATTGACCTTTCCACACTAAAATCACGTCCAAGGGATTATACCATTCCCTATAAGAGGTTTAGATGATTAATATTATTGAGATAAACCATGAGACTCATCATGTTTCCTCTTTACTTTGACGGGATCAATAGAATTTCCATTGGAAGTATGTGAAACTACTGTCAACCCTAACTTACCATCCAGGTCAAGCTCATCCATCAACACTCTATCTAGTACATCTACATAAGAGGTAAGAATAAACATGAAAACCTAATAATTAATTTCATATTTAAGACCCATCTTAAATATTTATTCATTCAATTTCCAATTTTTTTCCACCTTAGGATAAAACTGAATATGTTCAGCAAAGTGTTTTCCATACTGAGTCACGATGTTATAACATTGTTAAAGGTTTAAGAACTCCATAGAATTTAAAAAAAAATAAACTCTGGATATAAATTTTATATAAAGAGATCTCTAAAGTATTTCCACTATAAGACTTCACGTTTATTCCCTGTGACCATTGAATCACACCACCTCCTACTAGTCCATTCAAGCTTGAAGGTATCACACTTCACTATTATCATATTAGGAATTTATAAAAACAAAAAAATCATCTCAATATTATTTATAAAATCCTTTGACTCTTAGGAATTATTTTATCCATGGAAATCTTGTGTTTTTTGGTGAAGAAGCTACTAATTACACTCTATAGATTCATCCATTTGAGTTTCCACTATCAGAGACTGAACAAGGATTAGTGAAAATTACAACTAGAAAATTCACCCATAGCCATGGTCTAAAACCATGGATATTTATGTAAAAAACATAGATATAGCTTATATACATGGTATAACTGGCTCTGTCTCCCACTGGAAAGGCTATGGCTCTGATCTATAGCCACAGTTTCAAAGGGATATAGCCATGATTGTCCACTATGGAAATATGATTATAGACACGGTTTCCCACCATGGAAATAGACCTATTTCCACGGTTTCCCAATCTGGGAAATAGATATGTCATTTTTCCACCAGGAAAATAGTCCTATATCAACATTTTTAAACCGTGTTAATAAGTCTATTTCCACTGTAGACTACCATGGATATATCCCTTTTAAACTATTTCTCAAGGATTTCAAAAATATGTGTCCAATATAATTTAAACCCTAGACCTCTACAACCGAAAACACACCACTTTAACAATAATATAAATATAAATATTAGTCAATATACATATATATCTTATATATATATATATTTATAAACCATGAAAATATCCCTCGAACTGTGGTAATAAATTTTCTCATTCTTTTCCCGTGGGAATTATTTTTACTGCGCTTGCATGGGAAACCTATAGTAATGGTTTATAGGAAATGTGGCTATAAGTGTACTCAATAAACATGGTTTTTGAAAACCGTGTCTATATCCTTTGAAAAAAAATACTTATAGCCACAATTTTAGAAAACCGTGGCTCTAGGGTGATTTATAGCCATGGTTTTTGGAAAATCATGGCTATAACTATGGCCTATATCCATGGTTTTTAGAAAAACCATATCAATAGTACTTTTTCCTAGTAGTGGTACCAATCATAGATCTTGGAAAATACACCCCACTATATCAAAAATATTTTGTTCAATCAGAGGGTTCAATTTTTATGGTTTATGAAGATCTACCTCCCTAGTTTTGTTCAAATGTATTCTTGGGGTCATGGTACTACACAATATAAATTGGAAACACTAAAACATCCGTAAGGATAATTAGATAATCAACTCAATAAAGATAAACAAGGATATAGATTCCATCAAAAGGAATTAAAGATTCTAATATTTAAATAAACTCATATCAAAATTTAGGAAAATACTAGAATCAAATCAATTTACTAATCAAGGATTCATTTCTCAAACACCCATGGTGAATTAATCTTCGTTGTAATAAGAGATGGTTAGGAACTTTCTCACAACTACCCCTTAAGTCCCAATGATTTTTAATACTATTTAACAGTACATCCCCAAAATATAAACTGGAATCCAGGATATATGAATAACATGGATCCTATGATATTATTTTCTCCCAAACCATCCTAGATACCCAGGTACACCAGTACCTGAACATGCTAGAACTTAGCCTGAAGATCATTTATGATCCACATGGGTTGGAGAGTAACACCTTCATCAATAAAAAAATCAAAGGGAATTATTTTTTCCACAAAGGTATGATAAAATAGTGAATGATAAATCAATACATAGTATGTATTCCAAACACACCTCAAAGAGAAATTACCATCAACATGAAGATATCCAAAAGAATAAATCATACAATAAGCATCATATCATCATCCATAAAAGATTTAAAAATCCTTGTGAAACAAGTATAACATATCTCCAATGGTCACCACCATCACTACAAGTCTCATTTTTAGGAACACTGACCCCCTTTAAGTGGTGATTTCCCTTTTCCTAGATAGAGAATCACAAAATCTATAAATAACTGAAGGTAAAAGTAGGATGTGAGCTAAAAAACCTAGTAGGGTTTCAAAAATAATTTCTTAAGTAGCTCCAATAAAAATAAACCTCTTATTATTTAATTTAATTAAACACAAGGCATATAAAATAATTTTTCATAAATTTTAATAAAACTTGATTTCATAGAAAATTTATGGAAGATATATCAAAAATAGGATTTAATAAACATTTCCATAAATCAAGGGTATGCATAAAAGTTTTTCAATAATAAACATCTCGTAATAATATAATAAAAACCAAGAAACATGTACATATTCCCTATTTTTGGTTAGTCCTAGGATATAGAATCCTCACACATTTCATTCAATTATCACAGCTCAGTGTGTGTGTACATGTACCTAGGTTCAGTCCATTTGGATAAAATCAGTCAACATTCTATTAAGAAAATATTGTAAAACTGGTTTAATTAGATTTTTCATCCTTAATAAATTTCTCATGAGTTAGAGTCCTAAAGTTCTTATCCTAATCACTCATTAACTACCCAAGCTCACATTTTTTTCAATTATTTAATCAATTATAGGAAAATCATTCATTTTATTTCAATTAATTTGTCACAATTCCAATGCCCAATTTCAATTCACATCATTCCATTTTAATTACAATACCAAATAATAAGTTTTTTATCAAGTTCATGCGTTTAATAATAAATTTTCATTTAAAACCATTTTCTCAAAGATCAATCATCAAATCATTTCATCAAATAATTTATCTATTTAATACATATTTATCAAATTGAAAAAGGGTTTTCATTTCACAAATCCATGAAATTTTTATATCAAACATAAAATATAATCAACAAAATGATTTCCATTGAAAAATATTTTTCAAATAAACAAATAAATCCAGATTTCAATTGTAGGATAATCCTTTTATAGCCACATAACTTTAATCACCAGATCAATCGATCAAAAACTCAAAATCAGAATGCCAATGGAGAATAGAAGGCATGTAATATCAATAAGGAATCTTTAATAGAGATAAAATTCATCCAATGGTGCTTCGATTTGAGAAGAATGTATGTTAGAGGATCCAAAATGCCTCTTGAGAGCCTCCCTAAATCCAAATGTTTGAGTTAGAGTCGAATAAGATGCAAATTGAAATTTAAAATAGGTTCAGGACTTTATGTTTGGAAAACAAAAGGACATGCCACATCTCCCCATATAAATTGTTTATAAGGGTATAAATGACATAAACCATGGCTCAACCACCCAATATCTTTCCAAAAACCCTCCCAACCAACTGGCCACCTGAATCTATGGCACAAAAAATGCATAGATCTACATTTCTTGGGGCAAGGATATGGAACAACCCAAACACCATATTATATCCTCCATAAGAAAGGTATAAGAACTAGAAACTCTATCTCAGTGCTCTATAGTACAACCGACTCTCTATGCCACAATGTTTCCTAAATTGATAGAGTCACCAAAAATTGAACCCTGAGCCTCCATGGTACAACCTTAAGTTCTACATTGTACCTAGGAATAAATTGAAAGAGGCTCTAAATATGGCTCTTATATAGCCTTTTTAACCATGAAATAACCCCTTAACTCCATGACAAATCCATTTCCACCCATGTCACAATTCCCTGTAGAAAACAAAGAAAAAACTCCAAAAAACTCCAAAAAGAGCCATAACCACACCTACATAACTAGTGATAAAAGAAAAGATGTAAAATTACTTGATATATAGTAATGAGATGTCACATTGACTATCACAAAAAAGTGTCACATTACCTTATCACTTAACAAGTTATTTAAGATGACGCCTTAACCATGTTGTTTATTTTACTAAATGTATTTTTATAATATATTAAACTTTCATTGATGAGAGAGAAACATTAAATTGAAACCTTGAATCCAGTTGGTATCCATTCCACTATATGTAAAGTTATAAACTATAATAATCTTCCAAGTATCAAATTATTCCCCAAAATTTCCATCAACATACCCTTATAGAGGTTATTTTATATTTCAGAAAACATAAGTTTTTCTCATTATTATGAGATACAAGATATTTCACTTCATGACCTATCAATATTTTGTCCTAGTTTTTTATGAATTAGATACAAAATCCCACTAAATGAGTAATATATTATCAATTTCAAACCATTTTATTCATTAAACATCCAATGGTAGATGAGAACATAATTTTACACATGCTTTTTACCTTAACTTTAATATGGGGTTCTTCTTCTTTAGATACTTTTAAATTCATCACAAGAGGAGTATAAATAAATTTTCCTCTAGTCATACTGAAACAATAAATTAATTTATAAATGTACTCTTTCTTGGAGAGTACCAAGCATTTAGAACTTTGATCCCTTTCAAATCACATTCCCAAGATCTTTCTGGCCTCCCTGCAATCTTTCATCTCAAAACATATGGAAAAATATTTCTTCAACCTCTAAATCCATTGGTAATCTAGACCAACTAGATGAATATCACCATACACAATAATGGTATAATGAAACATCAATCCTAAAACTCCTTTTAGTAGAAATAGTGACCCATGTTGCTTCTCATAAAACATTTTTTTAACATAAATCCATTAAACTTACGGTTCCATTACCTTGGTGTTTGCTTCAACCTATAAAGTATTATTTTGAGGTTACACACAAAGTCATGAATCCATTGATCAACAAAACCATTAGTTTTATTAATATATATCTCTTTCTATAGATACCCATGAATAAAACTAGAATTCACGTCCATTTATTCTAGATAGATATTTATGGTATTAACCATACATAGCATAGTCCTAATAGTAGTATTATTAACAATTGATGAAAATATTTTCAGAAAACCAATTACTTCCTTTTGTTGGAAAACATTCACCACCAAACATTCTTTACCCCTCTTACTTATATTGGATTATAACTTCAACTGATAGAACCATTCATTTTCAAGATCTATCTTTTGATGTAAAAGTTTATATAATTCCAAAGTATTATTTGCTTAAAGTAAATCCAACTCTCCCTTCATAGACATATCCCACTTGAAAAATCATTGATAATGGATGAATAATCTATACTTTTAGGTTCTCATCCATCCATTAAAATAAATAATTGAAGATCGACTCCATGCCTATGAATTGGTCATATGATCCTTGAAGATATTTGTAATTAAAATTTTTATTTAGATCTTTTTAGTGCTAATAATTTTGATAAATCATTTATTGATGCTATATTTCATTCCACACTAGATATAAAGTTTTACAATATATCAACCACCGATCTACTATATGAACATCTAATTCTACTACCTAAATTTTCCTATAGAATTTATAAAATTCCAGTAAACTTATTACCCCATGATATTTTTTGTAGTTATATTCTAATAAAACTTATATATAGGTAATCTTGGAATTAATATTATTATTTGTTTTAATATTCATTTTCATCCACATTATGGTCTTTCCCAAGAACATGTTCTTTAAATATTACATTTATATTTTTGATAACATTATTCTTATTATCATCCAAAATCAAAAAATTAAAATTTTCATTTTCATACCCTATAAAGAAACATGTGTATGATTTTTCATGAAGATTATCTTGATCTTTGGAAACCACATAAACACAAGAAACAAAAATGAAGATTCTAAGTTGATTATGTCCTAGCGTTTTACCAGACCATCATGCTTCTAGTAACTATAGATCAACTATATAGGAGGGACTACAACTAATTAGATATAAAACAATAAACATAACTTTAACCCAAAAATCCTTATCTATACTAGAGTGAATACTTATAATTTATGCCTTATCCATTAATATATAGTTCATCCTCTATGATACACAATTTTATTTATAAATTTTAAGAATTATTTTCTCATGTATAGTTACCATATGCGTGTAGTAGTTCCAAAAACATACTATTCTGAAATCAACCATATTATCATATCTAAGAATATTCATCTTACAACTTGATTCACTTTCCAACATTTATTTACACTAAAAAAATTCAAATAATATATGACTAATTATTAAGGAAATAAACTCATAATTTTCTTGAGAAATCATTAATGAAAGTAAATAAGTACTGAAATACTATATGTGACTTAACTGGGGTACGTCCCAAGACATTAGTATGTACAAGCCCAAAATTCTGGTTCATGGGAGTTCTTCCACTGATTTTGAAAGACACATTAAATTTATTTAAAAATATTAAAATTTATTACCTACCAATGTCTGAAGTTTCAATATCCCTTTCTCTGATAAAATATTCATACTCATATCATTGATATGACCCAACTAATAGTTACAAATATTTAAACTTTTGGAAGTTGATGCACTGAAAATTATGAGTCATTTTATTCTTCTGGTAAGATAAAGAGTTCCATATTTCACTCCTTTATAAATAATGATAGAACCTAAAGTAAACTTCCTCAATACATTTGTGAATTATGCTCCAAAACCAGTATCACCCAATTGAACCATATAAATTTCATTATTCCAAATGATTTTAATATATTAAACCATTTTCAACTCAAGAAAGCCTCCATTATTTAGCTTTATTTTTACATATCCCTTTACCACTATTTGTAAAGATTTATTATTCAATAGACACACTCTAGAGAAATTTATAGAAACATTGTTTTTCATGTATCCTCTTCCTCCTATGGAATGGAAAGAAATATCTAAATATATTATCTATGATTCCATTGAAATATAAACACAGAGCATAAAAACACTTCCTTCTTCAGTTACAATATTTATAAAACATAATCTTTTATAAACTGATCATCCAAAACACTTATGATCTTAGAAATCCTTCTTGTGGTTCCCCTTCTTCCCAAAATTCCGTCATGAACCATTGGTTCCAGTCAATTTACCTCAAATTATTCCTTTAGATTTATCCATTAAGAATCATTGGTTCCTTCTCTAAGGTGGACACACTCTTCTCTATTTATTTATATAAATATTGTAAATTACTTGTAGTTCCTCCAGCGATCTTCATTAAAAATAAAATTCTAGATATCCTTGAATAAAAATTTGAATTTAACAGAATAATTTCCCACTTTTTTCACCATCTCTTCCCATGACTTTAGAAAAGATGACATCAAAAGAATATCCCAAACATCACTAAAAAATGTTACCTTTACTATCCCTAGATTATTTTTGGTCATGTTGAATTTTTTAACATGATCTTATATAGATCTCCCTTCTGTAAGACTTAAACTAAAAAAATTCACATTAAAAACACGTTATTGAGTGTAGTCAAATTCTCATTCATATCCATCATCACTGCCATAAGAACTACAATAATATTACTCTCTTTGAGGTTAAAGGAAATAGTCTATACTAATTTAATCTGTATCAAGTTAAGATATTTCTTATTTAGACACTCCAATTCATTTTTCAATCCCCCAGGTTTAGTTCCAGTAAATGAAACTTTAAGATCCTTTTGGGAAAGAAAATATTTTATTTTTATCTATAAGAAACTAAAGAACATTCCATCAAACATATCTACCTCACCTTGCATTCTTTCGGTGATATTCCCTTGACACACTAACCCCTACTAAAAATAAATCATCCTGTTTAATAAAAGAAGATACATATGTATATTATGTGTCAACCCTTATTGTGAACCAAAAAATTATTTGATACAACTTGTTGGGAGGCCTCCTATACTCCATGAACCATAAGTTTTTCCATAATAAGATCAAGAATTGCAAATAGATAACGGGTATAGGTTTACAATAATTTTACTGCATCAAAACATCAAAGTATTATTACACCCAAATCACTACACCGAATTCAACTTACACACATGATCATACAAGAAAAGTAAAAAAACAAGAATAAAGAAAGAACATTGGTATTACATGGTTTTGATTTTCATCCTACCTCCATGGGAGAAAACTATAAAAGATTCAATTTCACCATAAATTCAATATTTACAACGTGTTACTTTTCATCCATGTGTATCATGTGAAGTAAAATGATCACTCAAGAACTCAAAAAATCAATAAATTGATCCCACCCCATTTATATTGAGGGTCCCACCTATTCAACCAGTTGCACCAACATCTTACACTTTAAATCAACAATCTATTTCACTGTAAACTCATGATCTTTTATAGAATTCCATAATTTGACCTACTGTCATCTGTAAATGAACAATGATATTATGACTCACCCTTTTATTTCTAGCACCAGCTGAAGGATGATTCAAATGTAGACACTGTTTTCCTACAAGTGATAGTTCTTTATGAACTTTTGATAACCCGAATTCCTAAACTTTTGTTAGTCTGACTTCCAGTTAAGTAACTCGCTAACATCATCTTTTAGTGAACTAAATCATGAACTTTCAATAAACTGAACCCCTAGAGCCTTAAAGATACTTAATAATACAAACAACATGAACACACACACACACATGCATATACACACATACATATATATACAAGTATATATAAAATACACATACACAAGACATAAATCTATATACATAGACATAAACATACACATACACAAGTACATATACATATACAACACATACATATGATTGCACATAACCATACATTCATATATATTCACATGCATGAAAATACATAAATATACACATACATACATTCACATACAAACTTACAAATACATCCACATACATACACATGCATACAGAAACATACAAATATATGTGTATATTTTAAATTACTAATATGAATATAAATAAAAAATAAAAAATGAATTATATTTAAAAAAATATATATTCATTTATATATTTATATAATTGTTTTAAAAAATATTAATATATTATATCTATATATACATTTTTAATTAATTGATATAAATATATTATTAAACATTTTTATTGATTAATATAAATTTGATATTTTTTACATATAAAATTATGAAAATAAGATTGTTAATAAATTTTTATTTATAATATATATATATAAATAATATTTATAATATATATATACATACTTAATGCTATATAAATCATATTTAAAAATATATAAATAAAGGGGGGGATTTTATTGGTGGTAATTAAGGAACTGATAAATGAGACCCTTTATCAACAATTATTTTATATAATAACTAAGACCTTCCATACAAAAATATTACATCTCTTTTATGAACATTCATTATATTAAGAAAATACATTCATGTAGATCAAAAAGGTACAATTCCTTTGGAAACTTGGAAACATAAAAAACTTATTCATAAGAGTTTTATATTATCCCCTACTTAGTTCCTCATAACTAGAACCCTTCTTAGACATATCACAAAAAATACCTATCATCTAGGAAAACTAAACATAAGGGTGATCTCAGAAACTTAGTAAGGGTAAAAATGGAAATACATAAACATAACATGAGTATAAGGATATGAGGACTTGGGAAAAACATATGAATACCACACCCTACATATCAAAGATCAAAATATTGTGTCATGGAATAAATATTGGTAGTTCTTAATACATAAATCATTCAGAAATCAAATAACATGATCCATGAGACCATAACATTGATATAATACAAAGAAATTTGGCATACAAATAAGTATAGAAAATCATTTCCATAGTTGTCAAGGATTATTTTTAAGGCTATCATAGTAGAATGGGTTCACTCCAAAAACCATCATAGTAGTCAATGTTCACTCCCAAGACCATCATAGTTTAAAAATACCCTTACTAAACTGGGCTCACTCCCCATTATAGTCATGTTTAGCTCAATATATTTCAATCATTACCCAATACATTGTAGGGAGATAATGATCCCACCAATCACACAATAAAAATCATACATAAGTGTTCCATAAGATCATAAAACTATCATTTTATCAAAACCCATAAAAATAAATGGGTTTCATAAAACATTTCATCATTGTATAACTTGGGGAAAAAATAGGTTTCATAATCATTTCATCATCACATAACCCAATGAAAAAGAATCAGGTTTCATAAAAATCTTGTCATTATAAATATAAAACATTAAAATAAATAATAATAATGTTATCCTTGGATCATATCTCTAGTAAAGTGTAAGTAACATCAAAGGATGTCATCTTAGATGGAAAATTATTTTGAATGATCACTTTAAACATTTCTTGAGGAAAATAAACTTTCTTTGAAAATCACTTTTAAAACTAAAAATTCATAATATATTTTAGAACAACTTTTCATTGAAAATAAACTTTGAAAATTATAAATGAATCATTAAAACATTATTTGGTCATTACTGTGGGAAATTTCATTCATACTGTAAATATTAAAGAAAATATTCCTTTAACATTTTTGGAAAAAGAAAAATGGGAATTGTTTGGAAAATAAAATGAATATTACTTTAAAAATATTTTGTAAAAATTTTAAAAAAGGGTGAAAATGTATTTAACCAATCATAAGTGAGTAGTAAAAAATTTCTACAAAACATTTTTTAGAAAACATGGACATGGAAGAAAAATTATTTTTAACTAAAAAGTGAAATAAAGTCTGTTTTTTATAAAAAAAATTATTTTGAAATCTTTAGTACATAAAGAGAGTAAAATGAAAGGAAAAATGTATTCTCATGACATAACCATTAGATAATAAAATTTATCCATTTATTGAGATATGGATCATAAGATTTTATCATTGAAATCATAAACATAAACAATCCCTATAAATGATGAGATTGTATCATTAAATACTAACCACTTTGGAAACATTAAATAGTAAAACCCATGAAAGAATAAAATTAAATAGAACATATAATATGATTAAAATAAATAAATTATTTATATTTCATGTAAAAGGATATTTATATACACAACATAAAATAATATAGGTGCATAACATAACCTATGTACCAATGAAGACAAATTGAGACAAAAAATCATTACCTTAAGTCTCTAATTACATAATACATGTTCAAACATCCTAAATAATAAATATAAGTTTATTATAAATATATTAAAGAAAAATAATCATACTTATCATACTATATATGATTTAATTATGTTATTTTATTACCTGTTTATCAATAATTCTCTATTAAAATAACGTTTCAGGTAATAACTATATTTTTTATGTTTGTTTTGGTTTGTTATTTTTGATCATTTTAATTTGATGATGGTTAAATTATCTAATGAATTTTAAAAATGATTTAAATATCATATATATTCATTATATATGTATCTATAATTATCCATAAATGTTAGATATAAAAAATGAGTTACACTGTTCTTGGAATGGTAAGTCGCACGTACACATGGACGATGTTTCTATTTTGTAGATGGATTGAAAAAAGGAAGGTAAATAATATATAAACATTAAATAGTCATTATTATTTCATATATTTAACAAATATTCATTAAATATATTTTTTATTACCTTCCATGAAACACATTAGTGAAAAACTACATCACATCACTTCGCAAGGCAGTGGTCCGTTGTACACATGAACGACATTAACATTTATTAAATTGATGGTAAGGTAAGAAATTATGTGATATAGTTATTTTAAAAAATTATTAATATTTAATTAATAAAATATTTAAACTTAAATCTAATACTTATTACCTTCCATGTAAAGTGTAAGTGAAAAATGAATCACATCACTTCATGAGGCGGTAGTCCACCGTACACATGAGTGACATTATCGTATTCCTTAAATAATGGAAAGTAAGAATGTATATGTGATATTATAATTTAAAAATTATAATTATATCATAAATAACATATATTATCATTATATAAATCATTATACCCAACTGTAATAAGTGGTGATGGAAAATGAAGTATGTCAGATCATGTGGCGGTAGTCCGCCGTACACACATTCAACGATCTAATTTCCAATTTTAGGTATGAGGAGATGGTTATAGGTATTTCCCTTATCATAAAAATATCTTTGTATATTTAATATATTTAGATTTTTATATTAACATGTTTTAATAGTATTTTGTGTGGGTTTAAGTAGAAATAAAATAAAATGATTAATTAAGGACGTTCCTCTTATTTGGAAATCTTATTTAGTTTTACACCAAATCCCTTCTAGGATAGATTTATGATAAATACAAGACCTATAGGGTGAGGAGATGGAATTATGGAATTGATTTGGGTTGGTATAGTATGAGGCAATGGGTTTTGTAAATGTGGAGAGGAGATGATAGGGGATAGCCTTTTATAAGTGCGGGAGAGGACACACAAGTAATATTTGAAAAGAATAAAGTGTAACCATGTTTTTCAGATGGAAAAAGAGATTATGGAAACTTAGGATATACCAACAGTTTTAAATTTTTGGTATAGGATGAAAAACTATTGGTATACCCTATTTTAATAGTTTTATAAACCGTTAGCTGTTGAGGTGTTGGTATAACCCTATACTAAGGGTTATTCATTAACCGTTGGCATATAACACTAGAAATTACACTATCCCAATGGGTTGGGGTAATCATTAGAATAGATGATTACCAAAAATTTTATAACATTTGTATATATCGATCCTTAATACTAAACCAATGTTTTATAAACTGTTGTTATAATGTTTTACCAATGGGTTGATTAGAACTGTTGGTATAGATACAATTTTTAGATCTATACTAATGCTTTCGAAACTGTTGGTATAGAGTATCCCATTTTCAGATTATGTCATACAACAGCCTACCCTCTCCAATTACCTTCAATTTCAATTACATTGAAGACAATACTATGTAAAGAATTCAAAATAACTCTAATGATAACAATGTACTTAATACCACAAAGGAATTACATGATTAAAAAAAGTGGTAAATATTTAGTGTTGTGTTTATTATAAGATTTTGGTTAAGTATGGATATTTAATATTGTTGGAGTTGTTTAGAATAGGAAAAAATCATATTATATAGGAAATATAGTTTAAACAAAATTTTTGTACTTTTTCTCTCTTTACAGATGGAGGCAATAATGGGTACAACAACATCCATGAGGAGGCAATAATGGATACAACTACCATCATGAGGAGGTGCCGCACTTACTCTAAAATATGTTCAACACTGAAAGTGGATATCATGATCTATTATAGTGTACAACTAGTATTAAACATGAAGAAAAAAAAGTGGCCAAAATATTCCCAATTCTCATGTTCATACTCACAATAAATGAAGTGGTGTTGTGAAATTTCGTAAGACTTAAAGTATAATAAGAAAAAAAAGATAGTATGCTACCCAAATCTCTTGAGATGGTCATGGGTGGGAAGCCTATTCTTACAAATTATTTATAGGATAATAAATCAAGATCATTTAATGAATTTTACCTAAAATTTAGACATCCAAGATAGAAGCCTAGTGGAGGTACCCATTCACATAATGTTGATGTATTTGATAGAAAAGTTCCCATTACTGGTAGCCTTCCAAATTAATGTTTCAATATCCATGAAAGGATATATTTGAATTTCTAACACATCCCACTGAGGAATAAAATCAAATATGGTGTATTGTGTTATGAGATCATTAATAGTATTCTTCATTCTATCTGGAAGAATTATCATGCTATCATTAGGAGGCATATCAAGCCATAAGGTGTCCCAATAGTTGAGGGTAGATTGACTGGAAAATAAGAATGTTTCAATATATATGATATGATTTAAGGATTTTTTGATTTAATGATAGATATATGATGCAAGATAATATGAATACCCATCCAAAATTAATCATATGAACCTTCTTGATAAAAAATCACAATTAAGATCATTAAATGTTAAGAGGTTCCATGTAAACTAACCAACAAGGACATCATTGAATAATTTGATATATTAAACTCTTAGGTCCCCCATTACAATTGGACAAAAACATTCCATACATGATAAAATTATCAGTTTCCTTTCATGTGATGATCCTGTCCAAATAATATATCTGATCATCCATTGATACTCTTTGATGAGGCTTTTTTTCATTTTTAAAGAGAGAAAAATGATATTTTTTTTGATTTGATCCTACTATATATTCTCTATGATAGATCATAGTTCTATGACATGGGTAGGGTTGTGAAATATTTCTGGAGTTGTTTAGAATAGGAACGAATTATATTAGATAGGAAATATAGTTTAAAAAAAATATAGTTTAATAATTAGTTTAAACATCCTTTAAGGAGAAAAATTTTAATGGAAAAGTAATTAGTTTAAAAATATTTTAAGGATAGGTAGGTTTGTGAAATTTCATTGATACCATGTAAAAAATATAATTTATAGAATACATGGTAGTTAATTCATAACCAAAAATTACCATTCACCCTCTTAATGAATAGTAGTGGATCACCTAAATTTGATAAACTATTCTGGATAAAACCATTATATAAGAATGATCATTTGCCTCATGAACCTTGATAATTATCTCCACTACGACTATACTGACCCTTGAGTCCTTGAGAATGAGGAACATCACAAGGTTGTCCTCTACATGCATTATATCCTCTCAGTTACCTAAAATCATTAGTTTAAACATCCTTTTAGGATGGGTAGGGTTGTAAAATATCTTTGATACCATTTAAAAAGTAGAATTCATAAAATCCATACCTCCATGTCATGTCAAGTTTTATTATTTACAAATAAATAAATAAAGATACATGTAAGAACAATAACCTAACCAATCCTTTGAATGTTGAATCATATATTAAATATAAAAATACCCTAATTACATTATCAAAAAAGATAACAATACATTGGTAAAATGTGGTGTGATTAAAACTATATATTATTTAGGCTACCCAAGTAAAGCATAATTTTACTAACCCAATCACACATATATTCAGTCAGAAAAAATTGTTAAACATAAAATGTCAGTAATATCAGTAAAAAAATGTAATGGATAAATCCATCTCTCACCACCATCACTTTCATCATCTTTATCATCATCCCCTTCCTCATCCTCATCCCTATACCCATTGTTATCCCCATCCTCATACCCATCCTCATCATCGACCTCATACTCACCCACGCCCTTCACCCCAACCTCTACCTCAACCTCATCCTCGACCTCATTCTCTACATCATCCTCATCCTCAGCCTCTTCCTTACCATCGTCATCGCTAGGAATGAAATCATCTTGACCACCGCTAGTATTGTAACTTGGTTCACTATATAATGAACACATCAATGGAATATATTCATCACAAGCTGTGTTTTTATCTGGTGGAAGAGAGGGACATAAAAATTTCATCAGTTTCATAATTCAGTGTTTTCTTTTTCATCCTTTTCTTCCACCTGTGTAACCCTTTTTCAGCATATTATGCCCATTACTTAACCTTTTACAACTCATTGGTACTATAACTAGTACCTAAATAGGGCCAATAACTCTTCGGGACTATACTCTTCCCAAGTCGGTAGCATACTCTACCATAGTGCTCATCTCCCAAAACATGATGTAAATGATCATTTGGACCAAAATTTTTAGGTTCCTGGGAATGAAGGGACTCTAAATCAGAATGTTACAAATATTTATAGATTATTAAATTAAAAAATAGATATTGAAATTTGAAATCAATAAAGTGAAACTTAAAATCTTCTGCTATATAAGTTTGTTAACTGCTTTTCCATCTATTTTCTTTCAACTCGAGCAAAAAAGTTTTTCTTGAGGCACACATCCTTCAATATTCAATACATCCCTCTACAATGAAATTAAAGGTAGTGAAACATAATTGAAAATAGGTTACCAATATTGAATTTCAAAAATAAAATTTTATCAAAACTTAATAAATTGAATGAATTATGGGGGTAATAATAGAAAGTGAAAGTGATAAAGAAAAATTATAAATGATTACCATACCTACTTCCTCTCATGATCTGACATCGTAGTACACCCCAAAGTGTGGAGGTATTTTTTAGAATAATGTTTTTTTTGGATGATTTCTAAATAAAATTCAATAATACAAAAGATAATATTAATAAAAAACATAAAAAATTTTCATTTATAAACCTCAAATGTGACTAATATCTTAAAATTGGTTGTTATCCAATGAGTAATCATTTTATAATATTGTTATATCATAAAATCATCCATGAATGGTACCACCTATAACTCTCTTCATACTCTATCATGAAAGATAGTATACAAATCTTTCTTATAAGCTCTCCAAATATCACCTAATTCCATTATATGTGATGGTCGTGAACCTTCACCATCAAAAAAATTAAAACAAAGATGGCACCAAAACATAAGTTCATATAAATACAAAAATAATATTATAGTAAATCCAAAATATTTTTTACCCATATCAGTGCCCACGAATTATCCTTGAATTTGTTTGGAAATTGTTTCTATGAGAGTAGGTTGATGGGAATGATGTCGGAGTATTTGGAAAGCATTGCAAAAAAACTTTGACATTGCTTCCCTATTATTTTATATCATTTGGTTGTCATTGTTGTATTCCACCATTAACTGTGTACAGTGGTTAAAAATTGCATGCCTGCATGTACACCCTCTCCCCTTACATATATCAGTAGATATATCTATTATAGAATAAAGACAAATTATATATTAATACATGTTATAATGAAAATGAATTATAGTAAAAATATTATTAGGGTTCTAAAATATACCTGTGATATTCTGATCAATGGGAACCGCTGGATCCGTAGGCACTAAAAAAACATCACCCTATACATGTGGAGTGGGTCCTAATGTATGCTTTGTAGGTACATACTATATCAGAGTAGGAGTTGAAGATGTAATGTTGAAGCTCAGAGAGATGAAGGTAAAAAAGATGGCATGGATGGCTATCCAAATGCATGATATGGATGAGGAGTGGGAATCATCATATGATATAGTAAATATAGATGAGGAGGCTCAGATGTAAAGGCTGGTGAAGACATGAGAGGGTAAAATATCCCAGGTTTCCCTAATTATATAGAGAGATCAGAATTTTAGGAAGATGTTACGTTAGTGGGTGGGGTAGGGCCTAATCTATTATACTGACTGGAGCACCTAGCTCTCATACCACCCCCTCATACCACCAGCTTCAGTATTGGGACCACTACTAGGCTGCTTGTCGAATAACTGACACCTAAGTGTTGGATCCTATATAAAATTTAAAAAAAATTAATAACATGAAATTATATGTTATTGATATATATATATATATACTTGAAATAAAATACTAACAATAGGAACTAATGGAGGAATTCCCATCTCAGTCATTCGAAAATTGTTGTCCGTCATCATTTTTCTTCACTGCTCCTCAATAGGTTTCATTTTATTCATTTGAAAAAAAATATAAAAGTAATTAGAAAAGGATAACTTATGTGTAACCCAAAAAATATAAAAGATGATATGTGAATTATTTGTATTAGGACATTTGGTTCATATTTTTGGTTTGGTAATTTAGCTACTTTTTTAGTTAGGTCATTATTTTCATTTGTTTTGATTTTCATGTCAATAAGTTTAATATGTCCAATTCAAATCCTTTTATTTTTATTCTAATTTAATTGTTTCAGTTTTGTTTGGTTTTTTATGTTTTAAGACAATTAAATTAAATATTATAAAATGCAACTCAAATAAAAATATAACCAATAAACATTGAAAATTAACATTAAGTTCAAGACAGATAAAAAATATTTTTAATCAATATTAAATCATTTTGAATAGTACCGATCTTAGCAAACCAAGTCAAGAAAAACCAAAATAATTGAGAACACAGATGGTTGATTCAATATATTTCCCACCACAACTTCAGGTTCACAATCAACTCTGACAATTGAGCTATTGGAGTCAACATAAGTAATAAATGGATTGGTGCCAATGGATTTAGAGATGCTATCAATTTCATCATCCACATCATCATAAACATGTCTTGAAATTACTTCAAAAATGACATAAAATTTAGGTGTAAGATGATATTTTACATAAAAATCATGTTTCTTCATTGATGAAAATATATATTTTTCATCGGAAGTAAGAGTGTGAGTCATGTCAATAACTTAAAATCCAAAACCATCAATAAAGTTTCCCTTACTCTTCACCAAATCAAACCACTGACATTTCATCATAGTGACTAAACCAGGAGAGTAATAATATAATATTTTATTTCAATGACTCCACAATAAGATACATTTTCAAAAAAAAGGTCTATTATTCGATGCACTGGTATAACAATTTGTTGTGGTAGTTATCATGACACCATCACATTGTGTTCTCATATTTTTTTCTCATTCAATTATAATACATCTATACCCATTGATAAAAATTGATTTACATTCACAAACCATGATATTATGACCAAAAGCCAAAGATATTATTTTCTCAGAGACAGAGTCAACATGAATACTTAATACCTGAAATATAAACAAATATTAAAATTAACAAAATATTTATTTTATTTATTTATTACACTAATATTTATACCTTTAATTTCAACCAAGCAGAAAATTATTTTATATGAAAAGTATCTCTCCTCCTTAAAGATAAAGAATGATTCTTTCTATTTATCATTTATTTATGTTCCCTATAGATAAAAATAGAAATAGTTTAACATATATGTAAAATTACAAGAGATGATATAATATATACATGTTCAATTTAATTACATGATGTAGTCACCGAACAAATCTCATTTGAACAACACCATGTGATGTACCATCTCCCATTATTCAAGGCTTAATGTCATCAATTTATATGATCTGAAAATTTCTCATATTTGAGGAAGTGATGAAAAATGGGTTCAATTTGTTCATATTGTTCTTCTTTACCACATTCATTTCAATTTTTATTAAAAAAAGAAATAAATCCCATAAAAAAACAAGGCCATGAGCAAGGCCAAAGAATAAAAGCCTAAGGATTCCTAAAGTAAAGGAGACCAAGTTGATCTCTTTTGATTAGATTGACCCCCTCATGATTTATTTTAAGAATGATGAAAAAACAAGTGATGTTGGACCCCTGATCTAACCCACTATGGAAGCGATATGGTTAGCTACCTTGTTACCCTCATGCACATATGAACAATCTGAGTGTCACTACTGTTGAGGCTGGCTTTTCATTTCCTGATGATATAGTCTATCGACAATGGAGTGGGAGTTATTCCACATATGGAATTATAGATAATCATAGAATTGGTTTCAACCTAATTAAGGACAATATTGTTCTATTCACACAACCTGAGACCTATTATCATAGACTTGGCCTCTTTCTAAATGGAATTCCACCTCCCATAATAAGAAGAAAAATCTAGCAGAGCACCGCCCTTGTAGTTCCGAACCACACCTCCACCACACAGTCCCTGAGATACATGAACCGTAAAAATTGAGTTTGTAACCTGTGGATAGAGGTGACCAACTTACCCAGTTCCATCTCCACCTATAAATTGGATGATGCGATAAAGTTTCACTAACCAGTATAACTCTCAAAAAGGAGGGATGATGCTATTAATTGGAACCACTAATCAGATCAATCAGAAGAGACTTAGTTCTTGTGATAATCACTCTCCCTATAGAATCAATGCCTTCAAATATGGCCCTATTCTTTTCTTACCAGATACACCAACAACCCGCATTAAGAATCACCACCCGTTTTGAATTTTCTTGACCTACATAGTTCATACCATGAAACCACTTTTCCAGAAATGATGGCCCCTAGAGATCAAAAGAAAGAAAACTAGTAAAATCACCAAAGGTCATTCATATAGCCATGGCCCACTCAACTTCAAAGAAAATATGGTTATAATCTTCCTCTCTATTAAACATATAGAAATGACATGTAGAAACTAGGATAATTATCATCTTCATCACATTGTCATCTGTAGGAATATCTTGCAGATCTTAGAAAAGATAAATCCACTGAAAGTCTTTTGAGGAGAAAGCCCTTGAATTAGAAGTAGCAAACACACATTTATCAGGGTCTAAATTCAGGGTAATGAGATAAAATACCTCCTTATATTCCATATCTAGAACCGCATTAATAAATCTAGGATTTTCACTAGCCTCCTTGAAATAAATAGCAGGACTAGGCAGCCTGGGAAACCAATGATCGAACCTTCCTAGTTATGATGCCAAAATCACATATCCCCCTTTCATAAAACCCAATGAGGGTGTTGTCGAATGACCAGGATAATGTTATATATCAAGGAATATTAAGGGGATTCATGAGAATTTATATTCTCTATATTAGAACCACCTTTATAAGACATAGTTTTACCCAAAAGTGTGCGCTTGTCCACAACCTCCCATGCATTTTTATCATGTATGTAGTGCAACGAATCTTCCAGACTTCTCACATTAATTACTCTCTCATGAATAGGTCTTTCCAACCTATCCCATGATTTCCAATGAGATTTCTCCTTAGAAAAAGAATACCATATGAAACCAACCAATATTTTTTCAATAACATTAATAACCCCCTTTGGCACGTTTCTAGCTGAGAGAGCGTGCATATGAATAGCCAGTAAACCACTATTAATTAAAGCTATCTTGACACCAAAGGATAAATACCATTTTTTCCAGTATATAACATAAATTATAATCTTGTTCACAATGTAATAAAAATTCTTGATTCTATTCTAGAATGGGGTGATAGGATATTCAAGGTAATCCAATGGTAACAAACCTCTGTTCATGTTCAGAATTCTGGATAGGGTAGATACTTTCCTGTTACCACATTTGTTGGAAATATACATGTATCTTTTGGGTCTGTTAATCATTTTCCCACTACAGTAACAATATTCATCCAAGATTTTAATAAGACCACAAATTGATCTGATAATGGCATCAATGTAGATCAGTGTGTCATCTAAGAACATCAAATAAGAAATTTACGACTGGTTCATCTTCATATGATAAGGAAGAATGTCACCCATTGAAAAATTTTTGTTTATAAGGTGACTAAGATTATCTTTCATGAGAATGAAAAGTGTTGTGGAAATGTGATCCCCTTTCTTAAGACCATGAGTTCTCATGAAAAAACCATGAGTTTTTCCCATGAAGGAAACAACCATCCATGAAGAGCTGGAGCATCTAAACATAATTTTTTTGGCCCATAGAGAGATTCATAATACTTTAAGCACCCTAATGATAAATCCCCATTCCATTTTCTCATACGATTTATTCATATCAAGCATTAAGGATATGTTAAAACCATGACTTCTAAATTTGATATCCCAAATAATTTCCTAGCCTAAGGAAATTGCTCCTTGAATAGACCAACCTCTAACAAAACCATATTGTTTTAAGGATACCCACTTAGGAACTTGAATGTACATCTATGAGTTGACAATTTTTGATATAATTTTGTATGTAAAGTTACACATACTCACCGGCCTATATCCATGAATGGCGGATGGGTTTTTGGTTTTTGGAATCATAAACAGAGTTGTAGAACCCACCACCCTTGGAATAGAAACACCCCAAAAGAAGTCCTGTATAGCCAAAGTAAGATAATACTTAACCACCTATTGGGACCCCATATAGAGCGAACCTAGAAAACCATTAGGGCCCAGATTACTCTCCAGATTAAGTTTCATCATAGAATCATGGATCTCTTTCTCATCAGGAATTGCATCCAGCAAGACATTGTCATGGGAAGACATTATTTTAGGGATACCCTAAAAAACTCTACGTTCTCACATGGATACCCATTAGACATAATTCGGTTAGGATCAACCAAAAAATTTTAGAAGAAGGTAAAGGCTAAGGAACAAACCACATCTGTATCATTTGAGAATGATCCATCTTCAAGAAGAATATTTGGATTCACATCCCTTCTCTCTTCCTTAATACATGCATAGAAATAATCCGAATTTCTATATCCTTTATAAATAAATTTAACCCTCTCTATTTACCAGTCAATACATTCCTGTTTCAGTATTAGGTCTCCCATAGAATTTTTATTACGAGAAAGATCATCAAAAACTCTGTCATCCAAACTATCTTCAAGGCTTCTTTCGAAATGATAAAACTCCTATTTATGTTTTTATAATTACAGTTCTATAGAAGGTGGATATTTTTACCGGGAATATATCTTGTGTTTTAGAAGTCTCAAATTATTATAAATGGACACCCAAGAGTACCCTCGAACTGATTCCTTCCTATATTCCTTAAAAATATGGTGATACCTTTGCATTTCATTCCAGTGAGAAAAGTACCGAAAATGATCATAGCCAACCTACCTAGAGGATAGAGACATAAGAAAAGAATATTGATCTGAGATCCCACAAACAAGATGATATACCACATAACTAGGGAACCTAAATACTATATGAATGTTATCTTTACACTATTCAAGACAACTCTAGCAACGATGGATCCCTTTATGGTTAATACACCATGTGAAGGAATCCCCAGAATCACAAATATCTAGGAGACCCTTTCCTGCCATGAAATGAACGAACCCCATGCTAGACATTTGAGGAAACACACCCACACCCTTCTTCTAATATTGTTATTCTTTATTTCTTATTGGTATTTTCATTCTTGTAGTAATACCAGACAAATACATTGAGCCAAAATCCATACATTCTTAGGAAAATTAACAATTCATGATAGAACCATTGAAACGATTCCAATTACGAACATAATATTTAAATGTGTAGATATTTATTTTAGTTTGATAAATCCAATGAAAAGAAATAGGTCCTCCAAGAAGTATTTCATTTGGAATATGGGCAATAAGATGCATCATGCATGTGAAAAATGATAGAGGAAATATTTTATCTATCTCACAGAAAATTAATGGTGTCTACGCCAACATTTTTTGAAATAAATACTTGAAAAAATTATTAGCACAAGTATCGCTAAACCAATGTCACAACTGTATAACTGACACCCTAAAATTATTGGAAAAAAGATGATGGATTTCTATTTGAATCAACTCACATAGAAGGATATGATAATAACAAGTCTTAAAATATTTCAGCTTCAAATCTCTTCAATTGGACCATTTTTATATATTGATTAAATATCCATCAGTAACTTTAATAGTCTCTAGTACTTCTATAAAAAATTTTATGCAGGTGTCATCATAAAAGAAGCACATGGAACTTTCCATTTATTTTCACTAATACACACATACCGCAATTCTGGTATGATCCCCCAATCAACCAAGTCACACAAATATTGTAAATCATCTTTTATCTTTCCCTTGACATTTAGAAGAGTCAAAATCAAAATTTTACATATATTATTTTCAATATGAATTACATATAAGCAATGGAATTACAAATTGGTTGACCAATAAGGAAACTCAGAGAAGACACTCCTCTTCTTAAAATTGTAACAAGTATAATTGTAAAACTTATTCCTCTTTATAGATTTCATTTTACCCTTTCTATTTGAAAAACTGAAATCTTGAAATTCAATAAGCACATCAGTTCTAGACATATGATGAGGTGGATCATTGGTCTCCACGATATTGTCAAATCTTCGATGACTATTTCTATATGGATGGACTATTGGAAAGAATCATAGATGTATCATAAAACTAAAACTAAAATGATATTTCAGTCTTATAGATCAATTATTCTTCATATAAATAGTTCATGATAGTTTTCCCTTCGTGTTCCATCTAGACATCATTGTATATGAAGGAAAATCATTAATCGTTCACATAAGCACAAAACACATATGAAATATTTCTTTAGAACATTAATCATATGTGAACAAAAACACATCCCAAATAAGTTTCAACTGTTTTATTAAAGGTTTCATGTATATGTCTATCTCATTTCCAAGATTAGAAGGGCCAGATATGAGTATACTCAAGAAAGTGAATGGATTTTTCATACACAACCATGGGGGATAGTTATAAATGTACATGAAAATAGTTTATGTTCCATAAGAATTAATCATCATCCCAAATAGATTAAGACCATCACATGAAATATCCAAACTCACATTATGCACATCAACTACAAAATCAGGATATTGAGTATCAAATATATCATGGAGAGATTCCTCGAGCATTTTTCTCCCTACCCTAGGGTTTATTCTCTCTCGCGATGGAGTGATTTTCAGCCCTTATTTCCTTCTTCCTTTCTGCTACTTCTTCTCCAATTATGTTCATAATTGAACCCTTCATTTAGGGTTGTTATATCCTATTTGTCGATCTGGTTTTATAATGCACTTCCTCGAATGTATATCATAGATTCTCTGTCGACCAGACCCACCGTGCTAGAATCTATTTTTGGTCTTTCTTAGCATTATTTATGGTGGTTTGGGATGTGTTGGGGTTCGCGGTCATGGTTCACTACTGAGGCTTGGCTAGTTCTTGTGTTCTTATATTTTTTTCTAGTATTTTGATGTTTTCCATCCCTGATATTGATATCTTCAACTGGTGATGTTGTTTTTTCATGTCTTCTTTGGAATTTTATTCTTGATGGTTCTTTTCTTCTCAGATGTTCTATTTTTCAGTTTGGTCTCCCTACAAAATGTGGCTCTCTGTTCTAACCTTATACCACTCAAATCTTCTCCAGATACAAAATCCTACACTACTATTTGAGTTGGACGAGTGCATTGGTTTCAATGGATCTTTTGGTGGTGTGGTTCGAGTGGTAGATGGCATTTCAAGAGCTGCTCTAGCATGGGGTTTTAATTTTTTCTGCTTTTCTGGTGGTTTCTCTGGACGGTTTTGACTCAAAATAGATTTTTAAAGTTGGAAAGGTTATTTTTCAGGTTATTTACTTCATTTTTTTGGTTTTATGTTGATGATAATGGGTTTTAATGTCGAATAAAATGAATTCTGGTGGTTTTTGGTGGTCGTCAATTTTTTTTGGTGTTTTTCAGTGGTGAGGTTCTCCGGAGACTGGTGTGGGATGTGATGACAGTGGGCCTCGTTACTCTAAAGATCATATATGGTTATTGATTTTATTTTGAGTCAAATGTGATAAGATGATGTCAAGTTTGATGGTGTTTCTGGTGATCGTGGTTTGAAGCTTCAGTAGGTTGATGAATTGTGGGTTTCATTGGCATCTATGGATCCAGTAGATTTTGGGTATCGATGGAAGTTGATGTTAATAATTTCCTATGACGTGTTTTTCTTGATGATGATGATTTGTGTCAGGGAGTGTGGATCGAGGATCTCGCTGCCCAAGGCTGTTTAGATGGGATCATGCAGTATTTTCAAATTTTGAATTTGGTGTTTTGATGTCTTTAATTTTGAATCGCGAATTTGGTTTAATGTCAATTTTCCTGTTTGGTTTTGTTTTTGTAAATGCACAGTTACCATTTATCCTCAAAATGGATATTTAAAAATATAAAAATATAGATTTCAAGGGTGAACCAACTCTTCATTATTATTCTTTCTCTCACTATCATACCATAACATTTTTATTGATATTTCATCTGACATGAAAATATTCTTGTGTCTAGGGATCAATGGAAAGTTCCAAATTACTTTATGTAGAACATTAGATGGTTTCACATTAGATTTTGTCTTCCATAGATATGTTCCACATTTTATACAATCATTTCTTTCAAAAGTTTCCTCTCAGAATAAGCTATAATCTTTCAGAAAAGAATGATTTTTTTTTATAAAAATCCAAGTTCTTCAACTAACTTTCATGCTATATAGTGGTTTGAGAGAATTTATGCTTCATTTGGAAGTAAGTACTTTAATAAGGTAAGAATGTAATTTATGGTAGTATTAAAAATCCCATATATGGTTTTCCCAATAAATAATAAGATTAAAAATTACAGCTTTTTTATTTTACCACATTGCCAATATATTGGGGTTTTGGCAACATCATTCGATTTTTTCACCCTCTTAACGTCATCATTTTCACTAGACACATAATGTGTACTCATATCAAAGTCATCTTGGTTTGGTATCCTTTCCTTCTGATGATGAAGAATAAAAAAAATGGTCATATAAAAAATTCTCCAATCCAGTCATCTCATTTTGATCATTATCAATTTTAGATTCCATTTTCTCCCCATTGTGGTACCACACATAGTAGTTTGTTTGAAAACCATTTTCAGTTATATGGTATCTAACCTCTTCATGGATCAAACAAGGCCTTCTAACATAATTATAACATTGAAAGTGTATATGAATACTATCTGAAGCATTTTAAAATGTAAAATCTAAAAATATCTCCAAATTGTTTTGAAAATCACATGAGATCCAATCGGTTTCATGCACCCAACTTCTATCCATTCTGTGAAAAAAATGTAATAAGTAATTTTCTGAAATTAAATCAATAATATTGAAGTTTAATTGAAAATAAATTTAAGTAAACATGAATTTTTCAATTTATATAAAACCATAACTGACACACTACTCTATATGAGAATCATAATATGAAAGACAAAAAAATACTCTATAGATAGATTTTTTTAAGTATACTAGATTTGTTCAACTCAGTTCATTTTTTATCATTACTGTATAATTTCTTTCAGTTAGGTTCTTTTTAGTTCAATTATATTTATTTTAGTTTAGTTGGATGTAATTTAGTTTTTTTCGAGTTTACTCAGGTCTAATTAGGCCAAATCAAGTCATTTTAATTCAGTTCAATTGGTTTGATATTGCCTAAGAGTTCATTATTTGGAGGGTTAGAGTAGTGTGTTCTTTTCCACCTATAATAGTATTATATTTTTGAGATACTTCCTCATCCTATATCTGTTGATAATAAATTCGTACATTTCTCCTTTATTAACCATAAAAAACACTAAATATATACCCATTAGTGAAGTTCAATGGGCCTTCCCCTCTATAATGAAGTTCACGAGACATTAATTTTAGTCTTGAGTTTTAGTGAAATATATTTTTTCTGGGTTGGAAGTTGCCTTATTGAATCAACAAGTTATGTGCTACTTCTATTCTCTCTAAGTAAATTTTGGAATTTATAAATTATTCTCTCTTTATTTTGGTTTGTTTTTTAATATATAGTCCTCTTTCATATCCATCATTTTCTATATCCAAAATTATCTCTTTAACTTCCTAATAAGATTTATGTTCTATCTCAACATGAAAATGATAACTATTCTATTTAATAAATTAGTATGTGTTTATTTCATTTAGGGTTTTGTAATCTATTCTATAAACCCACAAGGTGTCTTTCTACCTTTTTCCCATATATTTTCTATTTTAATTTACTATCTTTTCGAATATTTATTTAGTATAAATTTTAAAAAATTAAAATTTTATATTGGATTGTGGATAGTAAGGTGTTGATGTATTTTGGTGCACTCTATACTTCCTCATTAAAGCTTCCAAGAATCAGTAGTGAAAGTGGGTTCACTAGTCACTGATGAATTCTTGCAGGATTCTAAATCATAAAAGATAATATTACTCAAAATAGTACAAACAATAGTGGAATCCTCAATTTTTTTGTCCTTGGATTCCACACATTTTGAAACATAGTTGAAAAATAAGAATATGTTTGAATATCAAAATTCTTTATGAAATGGTTTTATAAAGTCTATATTCCATACATTAAATATTTCACAAAAAATAACTGGTCAATTAATTATTTATTATCTCTTAGATATATTTTTGTGATTTTTCATTTCTTATATTTCTTATAAAACTCAAAATCATCCTTAAAAATCTTGGGATAATATATTCTATTTTTAAGGACTTTCCTAGAAGTTAATTGAGGTTCAAAGTAACCTCCATAATATAAATTATGATAAAACTATAACACATGTTATAACTTAATTTTAGGGAAACGTATATTGATCATTTGATCATTATAAAACTTATATATATATATATTGATCTTACCAAAAATCAAACTATGATACAATATTTAGTATAAAAAATTGTTTTTGGATTAGTTGTTATAGAACATGATAGGTAACCAAAAAATTCAACATATCATCATACAATAGTACTTCTCCTATAAAAAATATTGTTAATATTATGGAATTATTTCATTACATAGTTCCTTTTCTAGAATTTCCACTTCGTTTATGTGGTGAATCCTAAAAAAGTGGTCTTCCACTTTATTTTTAGTTTCGATCTTTTCTTTTATCTTTAAATAAAATTTCTATCATGGAAAAATGTGTCTTACCAAAATTATATTCTATAATGGATTATTGATCAAAATAGAAAACAAGAAACAACACTATCTTAAAATTAATACGAATGAATAAAGGAAATATAAATCGAGTTAGAACATATAACTTAGTTAAATCTTATCGATTTTAAGTGGAAGAATAAAAAATAACTTGAATATGGATCCCTATATGGGAATAATGGTTTTCACACTGGGAATAAGAAGGGAGCTATAATTTAGGGAAAATAAAAAAACAAAACTAAAAATAATTAAATAAAGAACATTAAAACTAAGTTAGAACTTACATATTTGAAGTTTTAAAACAAAAAATGTATTGAATCAAGATTGATATATTGGTGGGAATAAGGTCTACAGGCTGGGGAAGAGGGGATCTACGGTTTAGGGCAACATGTGGGTGGAGGGGGAAAGTGGATGTCTACTGCGTATTTGGGGAAAAATTTCCCAATAGTTTTAAAAATATATTGGGATAGATTGTGTATCACAATGATTTTAAAAAACTATTGTGATAAAATTGTAGGAAGGAACCTATCAAAATGGTTTACTCAAACCATTGGGATATGTTGGCTCTATTCCAATGGTTTTCTCAAACTGTTGGGAAACCAGTCTCTAAACTGGCCTATACTAATAGTTTTTTCAAACCGTTGGTATAAGTGCGTTGGTATAGTGTGTTTTTATAGTAGTTAAGGGTAAAAAATAGGTTATTATCAAACATTATATGTGATAAGTTTGAAATATGGATATCCAGTGGGTTTTTGAAATGTTTCTAGGTCATTTTACCCCTTATATTTTTTGTTTAACATCCTGTAAACTCATTTTAACCCTAACCATAATAATTATTTTTTTACCATTTTCACTGTTTATTATGTTCAAAAATTAAGATGAACTTATTAAATAATATTAATTATACTTATTAAAATTATATAATATTTTTTTAAAATTCAATTAATATAAGTGGTATACCTTAATTTAAAATTAAATCCACAGACGCGATGAAAAAGCAACTTTTGAAAGAGAAAAGTTTCAAAAGATTAAAAAGTTTTTACATAAAAATTAAATGTGAATTGATTATAGTGACATATATTTTTATAATTATAATATAATTGAACTAATTTTAATTTTAAAACCATTTTAAAACAAAATTTACCCTTATAAATTCTTTTAATGAAAATAACTTTTTCAATAAAAACCAGTATTTTCTATATTCATTGAGAAATTTATATTTTTAGAAAAAACCCAAAAATTCACCCTATGTTAATTTTAAAATGTTGATTCTAAAATTTAAGTTCAATTATTCAATTATTTTTTTTAAAATGTTTCAAAAATAAATTTTATTATTTTTTCACAAAAAATAAATAAACTCATTTTTTGAGAAAATAGAATTTGGGAAACATATAAGGAATTTCCCAAAAAATTATGTTCTTTTTTATTAATATGATTTATTTTTATAAAAAATTATAATTATTATTTTAAATGTGGTTATTCATATTCAAAACAAAATTTTTAACAGCTAGTTCATAATGAACAAGAAGAATAATAATATAAATAGTATATTGCAGTTCATTAGAACCTAGTATTGCGTGTAGCACAAGATATTGCAGAAATTAAATTGATTCAAAAATATATATTTCATAAAAAATTGGGGTGTAACATTATAAAAATCATAAAATTAATTTCAACCCTGAAATTTCATCACTTTGGTCTAAACAACTAAGGACAATTCTTCCTCATTACATCATCAGGTTCCCAAATAGCTTCTTTAGATAGGTGGTTTCACCATAAAACTTTGAACAAGTGAGTTGTATTGTTTCATTGAACTTTCTCTCTATGATCTGAAATCCACACTAGTTGTTCCTCATAAGAATGATCTTTCTCCATTGGTATTAACTTTGGGTTTAGTTCATGTTAAGGTTTAGTTATGTACCTCCCCAAGAGAGATACATGGAACACATCACGAATTTGAGAGAGTTTTGTAAGAAGCACCAACTAATAGGATACTATCCTGATACGATTAATAATTTCAAAGAGACTAATTTAACTAAGGCTTAGTTTTAAATTTATTCCAAATATCATCACCTTCTTCCATGGAGAAATTATTATAAACACCATGTCAGCAACTTCAAATTCCGTATCACAATGATAATTACCATAATAAATTTTTATTGACATTGCACTGCCCTTATGTGTTATTAACTAGATCTAACATTCTCTATCATTTAATTATCCTTTTTTAGGTCCCAATAGCCTTCTTTCAAAAACTTCATTCCAACATGTTGGATCTATACACATATTTCTGTAGAGGGATTCATAAGGATCTATTTGAATACTCCAGTGAAAGCTATTATTGTATATAAACTCAGCTAGAGGAAGGTGTTGATCCTAGCCACCTTTTAAATTCCCAATGGGACTTCGGGCTATGTAATGGGTCTCCCTATACCCAGTTAAATTGGTCTTTTCTTTCCTTTAATAATAAATGAGGCTTCAGCTCCAACCTTTAAAATAATTTATTATCATGATATAAATATATGAGAATAAAATTCATGATTTTATTCATAGTTATATCATAATATTTCATTATATTAATCATAATTGTAAACAATCCTGATAAATGATGAGATTGTACCATAAAGCCATTACCACTTTGGTAAAATTGAATCGTAAGCCTCATGAAAGAATAAATCTAAATAGAACATATAATATATTGTTAATTAATAAATTATTGATATGAATTTTCAATGGTTATATATATACACCTCATAAAAGTAGATAGGTTCATAACAAAATGTATGTCCCAAAGAAGACAAATTGAAACAAAAATCAATTACATTAAGTCAAAAATTCCTTCATACATATTCAATACCACTATATAATATCTAAAATTTTATTATAAATCTATTATTAAACCACTTATAGGTATATTATACAATATATTATTTACTTATGACCTTTTTTTACCTATTAATTAATAACTCTATGTTAAATTCACGTTTTGGGCAATAAATGATTTGATTTTCATGTATGTTTTGATTTTTTTTATTTTTGGTATTATTAATTTGATCATGGTTATATCATATAAATAATTTTAAAAAATATATAAATATCATATATATCCATTATATATGTAATTATAGTATTCCATAAAATTTAGATATAGAAAATGAAATACGCCTTTCATGGAGACGATAAGCAGTAGTACACATGATCGTTGTTTCCATTTTCTTGAAGGATTTAAAGAAATAAAGGCTAATGATATATTAAAATTATATAATCATTTTGATTTCATATATTTCAAAAAATTTCATTAAAACCATCCTTATTACATTTCATATAAAGCATAAACGAATCACATCGCTTCACGAGGCGGTAGTCTGTTATACACACGAATGACATTATCATATTCACATAGAATAAAAAGTAAGAAGGTATATGTGATATTATAACTAAAAAAGTATAATAATATCATAAATATAATATATAAAAATTTAATCATTAATTTTATCCATCTGTGAGAGGTGTTTATGGAAAACGATTAACATTGGTTCGTACAACAGTAGTTCACCGTTCACACAAATGATGATTTTGTATCCCATTTGATAGTGGTGGAGATGGATATAGGTTATTACATTATCATAATAATACCTCAGTATATTTAGATACTGATGTTACTATATCATCATAATTTAATAATAATTTAAGTATTTATATGAATAAGTAAAACAAAAACACATAGTTAAAAACTTTACCTCATATTCGGACAATCTCTTTATGTTTAACCTAAAGACTTCATATATTGGATTTATTATCTATAAAATACCCATAATAAGTGGGTATGGATATAAGTAATATTATTTATTCAGTTATTGTCTAAACCAAATGGTTTTTATGTGTTAAGAGTAGTGTAGAGGGGGTGGCCTTTTATAAGTGAGGTGAGTGGCACACTTGTAATTTTTTGAAAAAAGGCATAACCACATTTTCACATGAAAAAAAAGATCCTACATAGATTATTATAAAACATTATAGGTTATAAGTTAGAAATATGGTCATCCAATGGA
Organism: Viscum album; assembly: GCA_963277665.1. Lineage (NCBI taxonomy): Eukaryota > Viridiplantae > Streptophyta > Magnoliopsida > Santalales > Viscaceae > Viscum > Viscum album. The sequence continues at coordinate 298,171 of CAUJRU010000513.1, forward strand.
ATTTAAAAAAGTTTCAAGGTTATTTTATCACTTAAATTTTTAGTTTAACCCTCAAAAAACTTATTCTAACCTTAAACCTGAAAATTAATTTTTACTATTTTTATTATCCATTTTATCCAAAAATAAAATTTAACTTATTATATAACATAAATTATTATCATTAAAAATAAGGAATCTATCTTTCCAGAATCCTTTAATAATATTGGAAAATTTTAATTTAAAATTAAACCCACATAAGGGACAATAAAGTGTTTTTTCAAAGAAAAAATGTTTAAAGGATTAAAAATTTTTATGAAAAAATTTAATATTAAAATGATTACCATGACCTAAATTTAAGTAATTGATATATAATTGAAATAATTTTACTTTTAAACCTATTTTAAAATAAAAAATAACGTTATAAACTCTTTAAATGAATAGGGAGTTTTCAATATAAACTAGTATTTTCACTATTCATCAAAAAATTAATCTAATCAGAAAAAACTCAAAAAACACCCTACGATAATTTTGAAATTATTATTTAAAAAAACAATTTTATTTTATTAAATTAATTTTATAAAAATTTTAAAAATTAATTTTAATATTTTTTATAAAAATAAATAAAAAAACATTTTTTTTGATAAAATTGTATTTTCGAAAAATATAAAGACTTTATTGAAAATTAGATGACTTTTTATAAATACTTTTCTTTATATAAATAAATTACTCAGTATATTTAAATTTTTATTACTTTTCATTCTTCCATGTTTAAAATCTAGGTAATAATGGTTGTGTTTAAATAATAATATTAATAGCTTGTCGTAGTTCATTAAAACTCAGTGTTGTAGTATTAAAAGCTACCAAAGAAATTAAATTTATTCAAAATAAAATATTTCATAAAATTTTGGTCTGTTAAATTATACACTTATTAAAGTGAATTTATCCTTCAATATTTTTCCCTTTGACCCAAATAGAATAGGATAGTTCTACCTCATCAATTCCTTAAGTTCCAACATAGATTCTTCAAACTGGTGGTTTCACAACAAAACTTTGACCATGTGGGTGGTATTTTTTCATATAAATTTCTATTTTTGATATACAATATCCATAAATTTTACCTCATAATAATGATATTGTTCAATTGGTATGACCTATGATTTCATTATATGTGAAGGGTTAGGTATGTACTTCCTCAGGTGATATACATGGAACACATTGTGAACTTGAGAGGGGTTTGGTGGAAGAACCAACCGATAAGCTACCATCCAAAAACGATCACATTTTTTTGGAGGGACTGATATGAATAGTTATTTATTTCCCTTATTTATAAATATCATTACCTTCTTCCATGGATAAATTCTTTGAAACACATTTTCATTAACTTCAAATTCTAAATGACACTAGCGATTGTCAACATAATTTTTTTTACTAAATTGGTGACACCCTTATGTGTTGCTGAATGGATCTAACCTTCTCTACCATTTATTTAAGTATCTCAAGACCTAATTAATTTATTTATCCAACTTCATTCCATTATGTTGGATCACTACACTTATTTCCATATATGGATTCATAAGGATCCATCTAAATGCTTGAGGGAAATCTATTATTGAATGAAAACTCATCTAGAGGAAGGTGTTGATCCCAACCACCATTAAAACCAAGATAACAAGATATTAATATATCCTCTATAGTTTAAATTATTCTCTCAGACTTTATATATATCTTAGGATGATACAAAATGCTAAAACTCAACTCTATATCAATAGTTTACTGAATAATTATCTGGAACTTTGAGGTAAACCTCAGATCTCGATTATGTACAATTGAATGTGATACTACATGAAACCTTACCAACTCCATAATTTATATCTATAAAAGATGATATAGAGAGAAATATTCACTAATAATGATTAAGTGTGATAAAGTTTTAAGGATATAGACATAAAATCATATAACATTATGACCTTTAGAAGTTTTGGGAGTCCAATGACAAAATACATGAGGATTTTTCTCATTTTTATTATGTTATGGGTAATGGGTGTAATATCCCCTTAGAATTTTGTCTATAAACATTAACTTGTTGATATAACAATCCCCTAGATACAAAATCTATACCATATATATTCATTTTATCACACAAGATACACCCTTTCATATCTTTATACATCTTCATACTCCAAGGATGAATCGAGAATGAAGAACTATGGGATTCCTCTAACAACTCCTTTAAATCAGGTATAGACAAAACACATAAACAGTTCCTAAACATTATCATTCAATCAAGATAAAGGTTAAACTACAAAACATTTCAAACCTTATTTTTTATCTCTAAATCTTCCTTTTATGCCTATTTAAAATTCATATAGATATACAGTTTAACATTCAACTGAGAAAGATAAGATTTCTCCCCTTCCTTCAGGATTTATTGATCAATCCTTTAGAAATAAAAAAATATTGGATCTTTTATGATCCTCATCATGGATAATCTATCACGATCCTTTTTAATCAAAGCATTGGCCATATTGTTCTCTTTCTTAGGGTGGTAATTTATTGAGTAGTCATAATATTTAATCATCTCTAACCATATTATCTGGAACATATTCAATCCTTCTATGTGAATATATATTTTAAACTTTTGTCATTAGTATATATATCACAATTTTATCTATAATGATAATTCCTTCATATCTTTAATGAAAAAATTATCATATCTTACTTTGAATCATGAGTTGGGTAATTTTTCTCATAAACCTTCCATTATTGTGGGGAATAAGATATAACCATGTAAGTTTTCATAATAAAAAATAAAAATCCATTCTTGGATGCATCACTATAGATTAAAAACCATTCTATACTATAGGGTAATTTAATAACAAGTGTACTGACTAACCTTCTCTATAGTTCCTTTTCACAGATTCATCTTTCCAGAGGAACATGTATCCTTTTCAAGTTAACATAGTGAGTGGATTAGGTAGTCATGAGAAATTATCCAAAAATCATTGATAATATATAGTTAAACCAAGAAAACTATATATATTAGTCACCATGGTTAGTCTGGGACGATATTCAATATCCTTAGTCTTTGATGGATCTACTGATATAACCTTTCTTGAGATTATATGACCCATAAAATGAATCCTTTTGTAGCAAAAATTCACACTTTGTAAATTTAAAATATATTTTCTACTTTAATAGGGTATTCAGTATAATTCTTAACTGATATTTATTCTTATCCTTACTCATTGAATAGATTTGAATATCTTCTATAAAGAATACCACAAACTGATCAAGGTAATTTCAAAAGACTCTATTCATTAAAAATATAACAATATATTGTTAATTAGTAAGAAAAAAATGAATCACTATATATTAATATTTTCCATACCATATACATAATGTTATCTTGAGTATATTCTCCTTATTAACCCTTAATTGATGATTCCAAAACAAAGGCCAATCTTAGAAATGTATTGATATCTGTGGAGTTGATCAAATAGGTTATCAATAGAAGATATAAGATACTTGTTATTGATCAGGATCTTGTTTATCTCCCAATAATCAATGAACAATCACATCAATGTATATTTCTTTTAAACAAAAAAGAATAGGTTAACCCCAAGGTTACACACTTGTCTGAATGAATCCGGTTTCAATATTCTACTAGATTTTTTTATTTAATTTCTGTAATTTAATATAGGATATTCTATAGGGAGTCTTTGAAATAGGTGTGGCACTAGGTATGAGTTCAATTGAGAACTCAAATTCATGTTTTGGTGGAAGTTTATGAAACTCTTCTTAAATTACATCATAAAAATCCTACATAATAGGCACATCCATAATGATGAGTTTCTCCCCAACCATATGAGATAAACCCCCCTCATGAATATGAATCAAAACCTATACAATGGATGTGTTATCCATCAGAAGTTTATATTTATCATTTCACTGATAGACGATCATAGTTTGGTTTGGAATATAAAATGTAACTTCCCTTCCTCAGCAATTATTGTGTAATTTTTTTAGATAAATCCAATCTATTCTAAAGATAACATATAATTCATCTAGAAGAATAATGACAATATTTACTTGAATCAAATTCTCACAAATTTCAACCAGAGATGAATCATATAACCAAGTTGAGATCATCATACCATTTGAGGTTTTCACTTCAAATTATATATATAATAATTTGGTTAGAATTTAAATAGCCTTATTAAATTTTTTAGATATGAATGAATGGGTATATGTTTATTAAAATAAGACATTAATAGTTCTAGAGTGGATGGTAATTGTACCTTTCACCATGGAATTATCATACCCCTTATAAAAAATAATGATAACATGATATTTCCCTTTTTATCTTGTCTTAATAAATTTCTGACATCAATCATCATCATAACCATTTGGATTATGGTGTTGGTTAGCATAATTACCATACTAAATTAATTTGAAACACTATAGTATGGGTGGTTCAATATGTATATCTTTATATCTATTTTCATCATTAGTTAACTTCTTCCCATAACATTGACTTTCATTTTTCCAAGGACCTTCCTTTCTACACTTTAAAAATTTACTAGTCCCCTTAAGAAAATTTTCATTTTTTTTCTTCCACAGTTCAAGCATGAAGAAAGTATTGCCTTCTTTTCTCCATGGGTTTTAGAGTTCCCTTTAAACTCTATCTTCCTTTTATTATAATAACCATGATATTTATGGGTAACTTAGCCCTCGATTTCCTCCTTGAGAGAACATAAAATGATTTCTTCATAGATACTAAAGTCCCTTATGGATATCACCCAATATAGACATGGTTTTAAGCCACCAAAGAATCGATCAACCCTACTTTGAAGTTAGATACTAATTCCAGAGGCGTACCTCACAATTATTGTAAAATATTCTTCATAGGTACTAAATGATTCATCATCCTTCGGATTTTGCTTAAAGAATTATTTTTCCATTATTTTATGAATAATATAAGGGAAGTAATTATTAAAAATATAATATCTTAAACTAATCCCACTTCATGGAGTAAATTTTGTAATTTTATCTTCTATTATTGATGAGAGACCACAATTTATCTTATTATTCTTAAAAATGGTAAAAATCAAAAATGAATTTTCATGTTATGAACACTGGAGAAAAAAAACATTTTAGTGGAACTAATCCATTTCACAGAAACTAGTAGATTAGAGGAAACACTTAATAAAGTTGTGTGTCACCTCATGATGGACTCAATGGAAATTTTTTCCCTTCTTTTCTTTTTTATATTCTCATCATTATTAATGGATTGAGAATTTTTTTGTGATAATAATAATTAAACATTTCATTTCATAACCAATAACATTTGTAATCTCAAGATAAAAATCATTTCATTTTCTATCATACTCATCATTAACATGGTTCCTTCGGGTTCTAGCCATTGAATAAAATAAAAAATCACAGTTTAAGAAAAAATAATCATATTGGGGAACCAAGAAGTAATGAAAAATCACTTATAGAATGTCTAAATCCTTACACTTTCTTTTTAATCTATGAAACATCTGGTTTATCATAGGTAATTCTTTGTCATCATCTATTTAAATCCTAAATGATTTTTTGTAAAGTATTTGTAAATTTACAAAGCATATCATATGGTAGTGTTAAACTAGGTGTGTAGCAAGGCCTATTGGTTCACGCCCAAATTTACCCAAGAGAAGAAGGGTAGAACGGTCCTTGTAGTGTAGCTTGGGTTGTCGATTCCACAGAGACCTAAGAAGATACCTAAGAGAAACAACCTAAGGGATGGATTTTTGGATATGAAGTGGCCAACTTGGATTGATTTTGGATGGGTTTTTAAGATATCTAAAAGATTTAAGTTGATTCAATTTAAAAGAATGAGTTGATCCTAGGTTATCACTCGGGGTGGATTGAACGTATTTTCTTTTTAATGATTTCAATTTCTTAAATTTGAGATGGGTTCATTTAAGGAGATAAAACAACATCATCACTTACTGGTTTAATGCCTACACCCTCTAATACTAATCACCTATACACTTTAAGGATCAATGTTTTGAGCACTTCAAGGTAAAGGATCGTATTAGTACTTGAAGTGTGTGGCCTTAAATTCAACTAGGACGATGGAGTTTAAAAATCATCAAATAAAAATCCCAATTAAAGAAGTGATTATACATTAATTAGGTGATAAATAACATCACATACATCCCCTTGCTACTCCCTTGGATCAACCCATAAGTGGGTTAGCCCTCCATTGATCCCATGGTTTCAATGGAAGCGGAAAGTAGACTCATAAGGGAGGAAATGGAGAAGTAAAGAAAACAACAAAAATAAAATGATCACTCCACCGTTATGTGAATAATTTCACAAGGGTTGGTGTGAATAAATTCACACCTTGATCCAACGGTATCAAAGTGATATTAAGAACAACAGAATAAGAGTAGAAGAAGAACTTTTATTAAGAAACTAAAGTGAATTGAACAACTTACATGTGAAAGACAAAATTGAGGCAACAAAAATGCAGCATAACATTACAATTAAACAAAGCATCCAAGATCTTCAACTCCTTCACCACCACTGCCTTAAATAGGCATTTTGGGAGCCTTGGGTCGAGCCTTCAACAGTACAAGTCATCCCACTAGAGTATGGTAGGCCTAGGGTGGTGGAAAGTTTGTGGAATTTGGAATTTTCCACATTTGACCCGAGGTGGAAGCCAGATTTCATCCACCAAACAGACGCGTTTTTATGACCTTTTAGATGGCCGAATCATGGTGGGCCATAGAATAAGAAAACGGAGATCCGGATGTCTTCTAACCGCCTGTAAGATTTGGGCCCATTTGGAGTTGCGGATTCCGAGATATGATCATATTGGTGGAATGTTTTTCTGGGCCGCAGAATATGGCCCAGAATTTTATCTCTAACTTGGGCCGCCTAAATGACCACCATGGAGGCCGAATAAGCATTAACTCCTGAAAAGTGATTTGTTCCTATACATGTTTTCTAGTATCCCACTAAATTTGGGATTAATTGGGCCTGTATGTTGGGCCACACAGTCTCATCTGTGGGCTGGTATCCAATCTGCCTTCTCCAGAATTGCTTCCTTTCATTGCCAAATATCTCCATCATCCTCCATGAATTCTCTACTGATCCCTGAATAAAACATGTTCATATTTAAGTGTAGATCAATTTCCAAAAATATCAAATTAAAATATGTAAAATAAGATGAATCATTTGGTACTTTAAATGATGTTAAAAAAATGTACCACATAATAGTGCATTTTAAGAAGGTATTACAATCAAAATGTGAAATGATGTTCAAAGTGTAAAATGCACTAAAATGGTGTTTATGAATAATAAAGAACATGAATATTATATATATTACCAATGAATATTAGCCTCATTTAGTGGCTAATCACACCCCCCAACTTGAGTTTTTCTAGTCCCGAGCAAAATATATCTCATCAAAAATGAAATTTAAATTCCCTTTTCTAAAAACATTTTAATACACAATGATCACCAAAAAACCTTATACCAAACAATCATGAAACCCATCAAAATATTTTAATACAAGATATTTTCATAAGCAGATCCCAATCCCAAGCCCATTCCTTTGATCAAATCCATCATCATACTTCATCCAACTCAATTAGGTGTAATGATGTGTTGTGAATCACAATAGATATGGGGGTTCATTTTCATTCAAGGGGGAAATCATGGAAGCGCTAGGTGAAATCACATTTAATCCTAATATGAGTATTCTTCATCCCTCTTTTTTTTGATTTTTTTTTTGCAATATTGCTATAGTAATTGAGATTGCAATTAATCAAATTAACCCATGTAGCAAGACTTTGCCGATGACTCCCAGACTCAAAGGCCTTAGGGCACCAAGTGAAACCCACATACTCGGGCATCGTCTCGAGTTAACTTAATCAAAAACAAAGTCATATTACCATAAATAGAGATAGATTAAAAAACTCAGGGCTAGACAACTTTGGAGTCACGATCCCCAAGTGCCGAAAGCCTCGCATTTTATCAATCCATTGCTCTACACGCAAATTTTTATTTTTATTTTTTATTTTTTATTTTTTAATAATTTTTTTTTAATTTTTTTTTGAATAATCATATTATTCATAAAAATAAAACCATCCTATGCTATTTATTATGGGACCACAAAAATTCAAATTAGTACCCCACAGTCTAGAGGACGTGCATTGTGGAATTGTTTTTATTTGGATGAAAATATAAACGATGAAATATCACATTGGACAGCCACACTTTCCAAAATCTATGCTCATGAAATTATACAAGGATTAAAATCAGAATCAGGGCATGCTAAATTATTTGATATTCAGTTTCAAAGTGTGCAATGTGTATTACCATGTTCAAAGTTAAAGGAATTTTTCCTTCCATTTAATTATTTTTTCAAATAATTCATTTTTTTTGACACAAAAGCATTTTTTTTTATTTTATCTCCCCCCCCAACTTAAAATAACACTGTCCCCAGTGTTTAAAGAAAAGAAAATTTAGAAGGGGTAGAGGTAGAGAATGAAAGTTCAAAAAGGAAATTGAAAATGAGGGTCATGGAATGAAATCACCTGGTGGTTGAAGTTTGAAGTTCTTGCTGCTCCAATTTATTCCTTTGATATCCATGTCACTTGCAGAGTTCCCTTGTGAAAAAAAACAAACAAACAATACAAAAGAGTATATATATATATATATATAAGTAAAATATAAGTATATATATAAAATAAAATAAATTGATGATACATTGTCTTCTTTTTTAAATTTCTGGGTAAGGTATTACTCAAGGATCACACCACGTGACACGGATGAATATGGTGCTCCCCTTTCATACCCATCTATACTCATAATAGAAGAACAGGTCAACAGTCTATTTTTTATAAATATAAAAATGATTAATTAAAATATAAATTTTATTAAAACAACAAAATGATAGGAAACTTGAAAACCATGGGTTACCTCCCATGCAGTGCTTTGTTTAACGTCGTTAGCTTGACTTGAACCCCCCAACTTATCCAATACCAACTTTCAACATTTTAAGGACCACATGTTTCACCACTTCTACTAGGTTGAGATTGATTCTATGTTTAGAATTTGTTTCATGCACAAACCTCTGTTCTAAAATGAGAAGGTAAATCCAAGGAATATCATAAATTATGGATCCACTTTCTTTTGTAGTATTTTCTAAGACATTATGAATAATCACCTCTTTAGTGGTTTCAAGATAAGAAATGGTGACAAATGTAAGTTTTTGGCTATCCCCAATGAATAGAAACTTGGGGGTGGATGGAAAGTCCTTTTGTTCAAGTTCAGGTAGGCTAACACTTTTAGACCTAGGTTGAGACTTTGAATCAAACTCAATTTCATTTTCAAAATTTCTCAATAGAATTGGTTCCTTTTGAATAGAATATTCAACCACCAAATTGGAAAGATCAGTTTCAGTAATGGGTATGGACTCAATGTTTGTGATTTCTCTTAATGGTTCAGTGATTTGTATTTTTGAAAAATCATCAATGGAGTTATATTCATGAGACTCAATCCATGATGTCAAATTTCCCTCTTGTGAATACAAAAAATCATTTTCCTCTTTATTTAAACACCCATCAACAATTCCATGATCCTCCTCATCTTCCCCAAATCCAAATGTTTTCTCTTTAGTAAATTCATGAGAGGTTTGTGGGAAACTAGACAATTCACATAAGGTTATGGAAGGGAGAGTTTGTGTAGGGATGGGTTCCTCACAATGTTTAATGCTTTGTAGTTCTAACCTCAATGATGAAACCTCAAAATTCATTATCTACATTTGTTGACACAATTTTTCAAGTAATGGGTGTGAATTAGGATGGATAAGGGGTTGAGACAGATGGTCTATTCCAGGAGGATAATTACGTTGTTGGAATTCTATAGGAGGATGTTCAAATTGGCTTTGTGGGGATTGAAACTCATTATATGTTGATATGTTTTGTGGATCATAGGAGTAAAAACATTGTGGATCATTAGGTTGTTGATGATCCCACAAGTAGAAACTAGGATGGTCATTGTACATCTCACTTGGTGTGGAGTGATCAAAGTAAGAAGAGGTTCCCCATGTTTGGATTTGTTCAAAAGGGTTTTCCATAGGAATGAAATTGGGGATGAGATAAGAGAAGTGGGATAAAAAAAAGGATTATAGTGTCTAAGATAACTTACTTAGGTCCCTGGCAACGACGCCAAAATTTGGTTCACGCCCAAATTTACCCAAGAGAAGAAGGGTAGAACGGTCCTTGTAGTGTAGCTTGGGTTGTCGATTCCACAGAGACCTAAGAAGATACCTAAGATACACAACCTAAGGGATGGATTTTTGGCGATGAAGTGGCCAACTTGGATTGATTTTGGATGGGTTTTTAAGATATCTAAAAGATTTAAGTGGATTCAATTTAAAAGAATGAGTTGATCCTAGGTTATCACTCGGGGTGGATTGGACGTATTTTCTTTTTAATGATTTCAATTTCATAAATTTGAGATGCGTTCATTTAAGGAGATAAAACAACATCATAACTTACTGTTTTAATGCCTACACCCTCTAATACTAATCACCTATACACTTGAAGGATCAAAGTTTTGAGCACTTCAAGGTAAAGGATCGTATTAGTACTTGAAGTGTGTGGCCTTAAATTCAACAAGGACGATGGAGTTTAAAAATCATCAAATAAAAATCCCAATTAAAGAAGTGATTATACATTAATTAGGTGATAAATAACATCCAATACAGCCCATTGCTACTCCCTTGGATCAACCCATAATTGGGTTATCCCTCCATTGATCCCATGGTTTCAATGGAAGCGGAAAGTAGACTCATAAGGGAGGAAATGGAGAAGTAAAGAAAACAACAAAAATAAAATGATCACTCCACCGTTGTGTGAATAATTTCACAAGGGTTGGTGTGAATAAATTCACACCTTGATCCAACGGTATCAAAGTGATATTAAGAACAACAAAATAAGAGTATAATAAGAACTTTTATTAAGAAACTAAAGTGAATTGAACAACTTACATGTGAAAGACAAAATTGAGGCAACAAAAATGTAGCATAACATTACAATTAAACAAAGAATCCAAGATCTTCAACTCCTTCACCACAACTGCCTTAAATAGGCATTTTGGGAGCCTTGGGTCGAGCCTTCAACAGTACAAGTCATCCCACTTGAGTATGGTAGGCCTAGGGTGGTGGAAAGTTTGTGGAATTTGGAATTTTCCACATTTGACCCGAGGTGGCAGCCATATTTCATCCACCGAACAGACGCGTTTGGATGACCTTCTAGATGGCAGACTAAGGGTGGGCCATAGAAGAAGAAAATGGATCTCCTGATGTCTTCTAACCGCCTGTAAAATTTGGGCCCATATGGAGTTTCTGATTCCGATATATGATCAAATTGGTGGAATGTTTTTCTAGGCCGCAGAATCTGGCCCAAAATTTTATCTCTAACTTGGACCGCCTAAATGACCACCATGGAGCCCGCATCAGCATTAACTCCTGAATAGTGATTTGTTCCTATACATGTCTGCTAGCATCCCACGAAATTTGGGATTAATGGGGCCTGTATGTTGGGCCCCACAGTCTCATCAGTGGGCTGGTGTCCAATCTGCCTTCTCCAGAATTGCTTCCTTTCATTGCCAAATATCTCCATCATCCTCCATGAATTCTCTACTGATCCCTGAATCAAACATGTTCATATTTAAGTGTAGATCAATTTCCAAAAATATCAAATTAAAATATGTAAAATAAGATGAATCATTTGGTACTTTAAATGATGTTAAAAAAATGTACCACATAATAGTGCATTTTAAGAAGGTATTACAATCATAATGTGAAATGATGTTCAAAGTGTAAAATGCACTAAAATGGTGTTTATGAATAATAAAGAACATGAATTTTATATATATTACCAATGAATATTAGCCTCATTTAGTGGCTAATCACCTATTTTCATGCATTAGGTGGTGATTGAGCCTATCTCAATGCACAATTTTTGTATATATTAACCCATGTACATCTTTTCTTGGGCTTGATCCACTTTTAGTATTTAGAAAAGGATTTAATATTTTGGAAACCACTTGCTCTATTCTTTAACAATATTATAGAACAATTTCCAATACATTTTATCATACTTAAACTTATCCTTAGGCATATCCTTAATGATATAACTAAAATTTTTACATCCTAGTTTCCATAGGTTAACTAAACTTATCATCTGATATGAACTATAGCAACCCAAGATTTTCATATATAGATATTACATCTTTTTAGATGAATATTGAATTAATGTCAAAAAACTCACTCGAGGATCGTAAAGGTTTAGTGTTTTTGGATACTAGATATGAAATATTATTATTTATTGAAATATATTCAACACATACCATAAATATCTTATAACATAGTACTATTCTTTTATATACCCTACTTAAATATTTTTTCATAACTCAGGGGGAAGGAAACATAAGAAAGGGTGATATCTGATGCACAATAAGGATAAAAAAGGGAGACATAAACATTTGATGAGAATAGGGGTATGATGACTTGATAATAAAATTTAAAAAATATACCCCACATATCCTGGATCATAAAATTGAGTCATGGAATAAATATTGGTAGTTTATAAGGAAATAATCATAATGGAATAAAAAAATATGATCCAAAAGAACATAATAGTGGCATAATACATAAATTTTTTTCATGAAAATAAGAATATAAAATCATTTCCTTAGTATTTCAAGGATCATTTTCAATACTATTATAGTTTAATGGGTTCACTTCACAAACCATATCAGTTTTCAAGGTTCACACCAATGACTATCATAGTGAACAAAGTCCCTTACTAAACTTAGTTCACTATCCATTGGATTCTTATTGATCTCATGAGATATCAATATTTTCTCATGGAATTAAAGGGAGGTATAGGTCCCACACCTCACATAAATAAATTTATACATATGTGTACCACATTTTCATAACACATTCATCAAATTATAACCCATGAAAATAAATGGGTTTCAGAAACATTTAATCATAATATAACATATAGAAAAGAAACAAGTTTCATAATAATTTCATCATTTAATAAAAGAATAACTTGTGGAAAAAGAATCAGGTTTGATAATAATTTTATCATGGTATAACCCTTGAAAAAATAAATGGTCTTTATAATCATTTTATCATGGTATAATCAATGAATAAGAAGAGGGTTTAATAAACATTTTATCATGGTATTACCCTTGGGAGAGAAACAAGTTTCATACAACTTTTGTTATCATAAACATAAAAAATATAAAGAAATAATAAATATTCTATCATTTGAACATATCCCGAGTAAATATTAAGTAACATTAGAGGATTTCATCGTAGATGGAAAATTATTTGGAAAGACCACTTGTAACGTTTCTTGAGGAAATTATCTTTTAAACTTTGAAAATATCTTATCAAACTAAAAATTCATAACACATTTTTAAAATAATTTTATTTGAAAATAAAATTTGATACATAAAAAGAAATATTTAAATAAAATAATTGTCATGGATTTGGGAAATTCTATTCATTTCATACATGTTAGAACAAAGATTCCTACCATATTTTTAGTAACAGTTAAACATGCCTTGAATGAAAAACGACATGAGGATTCCTTTAATTTTTTTTAAAATCTAAAATTTGTTAAAATTTATTTTATAAATAATTTGGATAATGTTAAAACATTTTTAGAAAACATGGCTTTGGATGTAAATGGGTTTCTGACCAAAGAGAGAAAAAAGATAATTTTTCTTAAAAATATTATTTTGAGCTCTTGAGTACATAAGGGGAGGAAAATGAGGGTACAAAATTTATTCTCATGAAATTAAAATATAATAAGTAAATCAAAGAGTTAATTGATATATAGATAATAATATTTTATCATTGTAAGCATAATAATAAACAATCTCCATAAATGATGAGATTGTATCATAAAACCATTACCACACTAGTAACATTAAATAATAAGTCCCATAAAGGTATAATATTAAATAGAACATATAACATCATTATAATAAATAAATTCATGATGTTAATTTTCAAAGGGTATATATATTCACCTCATAAAATATGATTGGTGCATAACATAATGTATTCCCCAAAGAAGACAAATTTAGACATAAATCCCTTACCTGAAGTCTCGAATTCCTTATTAAATTTTAAAAAATCATTTACAATAGATATAAGTTTATTATATATCTATTAAAATACCATAATTATATATATTATACCATTTTTTATTTTATTATGACCTTTTATTACTCGTTTATTAACCATTCTATGTTAAAATCACATTTCCGGAAATAACTATTTTGTTTTTCATTTATGTTTTGATTTTTTAATTTTGGTCATATTAATTTTATGATGAATATATAATATAAATAATGTTAAAATATATAAATATCTTATATATTTATTATATATGTATTTATATTAATCTATAAAAATTATAGATAGAATATGAAATACACTTTTCATGGAGATGGTATTACATATGTACGCATGAACATTGTTTCCATCTTCTAGATGGATTGAAAAAAAGAAATATAAATAATATATTAGTATTAATATATATATATTTTGTATAATATATATCACATATTTTGGTTAAACATATCCTTAAAACCTTTCATGTAAATCTTGAATGAATCATATCGCTTTGTGAGTCGGTAGTCCTCCGTACACACGGGTGATGTTATCATTGTTACAAAGAACGGAAAGTAAGAAGGTATATGTTATATAATGATTAAAAATGAATAATAATATCATAAATATAATATATAAATATTTAATTAATAATTAAATTCAATCATGAGAGGTGGTAATGGAAAATTATTAGCATCGGTTCGTGAGGCGGTAGTCCTCCATACTCACGAATGAACATTTTATATCCCATTTGATAGAGGTGGAGATGGATATAAGTTGTGACATTAATATATTAACATATGAACATAATATATATAGTGGTGGTATTATGTGATCATAATTTATGAATATTATAGAAATAAGTAAAACAAAAACACATAGTTAAAAACTTTGCCTCTTCTTTGGACAACCTCTTTAGGTTTAACATAAAGCCTTACTACATTAGATTTATGATCTAAAAAATTCCTCTATTATGTGGGGAGTTATGTAATTAATAATATTTTTTAGGTATTGGATAAACCAAATGGTGTTTGATCTATGAATAATAGAGGACATGGTGCGTTCCTTTATAAGTGAGGTGAGTGACACACTTGTAGTTTTTTTAAAAAAAAGTGTACGCACATTTTTCACTTTACAAAAGGCTTTGAAATGGTTCATTCTCAAAAATTAAAGGTGATAAGGTAAAAATATGTTCATAAAATGGTAGTGAAAAAACTTTTTAGTTTATTTAAATTCCTATCTTTTTTATTTTAAACCATTAATAAACCTATTTTAACCTTAACCACAATAATTAATTTTTACTATTTTTACTATTAATTTTGAACAAAAATTAAGTTGAAATTATTATATAATAGAAAATATATTTATTAAAAATATGGAATCCATTTTTAACAATTTTATTCAGAAAATTGGAAAATTTAAATTTATAATTAAACCTGCATTCATGATGACAAAAAAAATTCTAAAGACAAAATGTTAAAAAGTATAAAACGTTTATATAACAAAATTCAATATGAAAGTGATTAAAATTAACTAAATGAAATCTTATTTGGTCTCCCTCGAATCGACGATGTCTTCTTCAGTCTTCTTCAGTTCAACGACATCTTCTAGGTCTCCCTTGAATCGACGGGTTCTTCTTCGGTCGCCCTCGAACCGATGACATCTTCGTCAATCTTCTTCGTATCGATGTCATATTCGGCCTGGGTTGCCCTGCTTCTGCTTTGATGGTTCCTAGTTTTTCTGCCTCTTTGATGATGACTTCATTCCGAGCCATTTATCGCTTGAACCATTGCTCTGACCCTACGTTCTGCTGCTCCTATCCTGGTCGGATCTGGAGTGGGGGTTACAATGGGTTTTTGGGATGTGTAGTTTGACAACCATCAATGTTCCAGGCATGATCTCCTCGACGTTGGATTTGGGTTTTTAGTTTTCTTCCTCATGATATCAGTGAAGGTTTGTTTGATTTTTCCCAATGGTCAATCTTTTTTATGCTTGTTCAGTGGTATTAAATTTTGTGGTTCGGATTTGGTTTTGTCTATGTTTGGTTATGGTGGAATCCATCAGTGTTTCTCATGATGGTGTTGTGCCGATGTTTCGTGATTTGCGATGGGGTGAGCTCAATATGTTTCAGTGGCTTGTTTTATTCTGGTTCGCTGGGTGATAATGACGGCATTTTTCAGTGTTCTACGGTGGATTCGATGGACTCTGATGTCTCCGGAAACTGGTGTGGTTTCTGGAAGGCGACTATAATTTCGGAATTAGGACAGAATTGATGGCAGTGGTGAATCATGGTGAGTCATGTTGATGACGTGACCTTTGATGTTGGCTAAATGAATTTGGATGATTCAGGTGATCTTGGAATGTAATCTACTCTATGTCGTGTTTGCTTTGAATTTTGAATGGGCATTCTCTGTTTTTGGTTCCCGTCTGTAGGTTACCACTCACCTGAAAGCGGCTTTTAAAAATAAAATAAAAATAATATTTCAGTCAGTCACTATTCATAAACAAATGAATCTTTTAAAAAAATATGAAAAATAACCCTAAAATAATTTTTACATGAGGTTTTATCAAATTAATTTTCTATAAGTTTAAAAAATAATTTTATTATTGTTCACAGAAATAAATAAAAATACATCTTTTGAGAAAATAGTTTTTTCGAAACATATATTATTCAGTGAAAATTTTGTAAATTTGTATCAATATATTTTATTTATATAAAACCATTATAATTAATATATAAAATATGTCTATTCCTATTCATACCAAAAATTTTAATGGCTATGTAATAACAGTCGTGTTTAAATAATAATATTAATACCTTTTTGTTATTTGTTAAAACTAAGTTTTGTGTGTAACACAAGCTATCAAAGTAATAATATATATATATATATATCTCAAAATATTTAGGTGTTACACCCTATCATGATTTTATTGGGGTAGGTGGTGCTAAGTACTAGAAAATCAGGCACCCATTTTCTTCCTTACCACCAATCAAATCCATATAATATAAAATAAAACCAAATCCACATTATATATATATATATATATTTTTCTATGTGTTTTTTTGTGTTGGGGTTAACATAAAATTATAATCATAAGGATCCACTCCAAAAACTCAAATAAAAATGTCTAATAAGTGTATTAATGTCTTAGTGAATAAAAAAAGAACCAACTCACCACCTATTCCATGTTAACTACTACCAAATATTACCAAGTTCTAATCACCAAATATTGAGTCTAATTATAGAAAAATAATGATCATGGATATATAAATAAGGAACTGTGATATCACTTACCACTAAACTAGTAACTCACACACCCCAATGGCATTTGTCCTGGTTCTCTCATCCTTTCCATATCCACATAACCATAACCCTCACACCACAACAAAATAGTAATCATATATCATATCCATATACCACAACCATATACCACATACTAAAATAATATACTACAAACCAAATCACAACATCACAACCTCACATCAAAATCACATATCACATCCTCATCATAGTAGGGTAACGTGAACATAAAGGAAATCAATATCATGCCCCCTATAATTTTAGTACCCCACCATGAATCACACCAAAAATACATCACATAAGAACAATGAACTCTCATCATCATAACCCATGCATCATAGCCTCAGGTCATCATATCCTATGTTAAATTTGGAAGAGAGAGTGGGGATGGGTTTAGTTATCCATCTGTATCCTCTATAACATGGATGTTAGGGAAACACCTCAAACCAAAAACCATATGAATATGGATAAGGTTACTCGAATTAGGTTGTGGTGTGTAAGAGATAAAAAAGGAAAATACAATGGATATATAATAAACCACCCAATCCCCACATAGGTGTTGATTCAAAAAAATTCAATCATTACTATGACCAATTATAGCCACAATAACCCAAATTATATTGTCAAAACAATATACATCCTCATTAAGCCACACTTCCAAAACACAACAACCACACAATATTATAAAAATTCTTATTTTTATCACATTGTTATTAATTTTATATATCATCATTACCAGACACATTACATTAGTTATGCCGCGTTCACCTCAAGTCATAACCTATTCATGTAAACACATTTATTTCAATGTTACCAACCCACTTTACCATACATCACTTATTCATTAATTCAATTATTAATTTGAGAACAATATTAACCCATTAACTAATTCCACTTTCATTTAATTTCCAATTTTTTATTTTAATTAAACATCAGACCGTATTTATCAGACACTATGAATCAACAACAACAAAAATATCCTCAAATAAATATCCCTCACTACACAAAAAAATCCCACAACAACTACCAAATTAAAAAATTGATATCCATAACATCATTCCATCATTCCAACATCAACAATTACAATCCATCCTGAATAAAAAAACATAATCACTTCTAAATTTTACCACAATAGTAAAAACACATTGTAACACCCCAAGTTTTTATAGAAATAAATATAAATGCATGGAACTTTTTTTAAGTATATATTTTTAACTAGCCTTTGAAACATAACTTTTCAACTTCTATGTTTTTAATTTCAAGAAATTGTCATCTACAATTGTGTTTAGTATGTTATTTGGAGTCTATTAGAACCAACTTGTTTTTTATTGAATAGTAACATACCCTTATGAATAGTAATATGAATAGTAATATGACCTTAATGAGTAGTAAATTTTATTATTATTTTATTTTCTTAAGGATAGAAGATAATAACAACTTGGTTAATTTTTCATTTTGATAAAGAAGTAGTTGTATAATTAGAACTGTTAATTTTTGAATTAAGTATGATTTTATTTAAAAATTAAATTAATAATATTTATAAAATTATTTTTTAAAAATGGAATTAATTTTTGAATTATAAACATCAAAAAATGGTTAGGGTAAATTTTAGGGAATTTTCTAAAATTCAAGAATTTCTGATGAATAGTAAAATACGATAAAATACGATAAATGCTAAATACTTGATTTACAACATCATAGGTGATGCAAGGATGATTTAATCCCACTTGGCTCATACTAAAATGCCATTATTACTATTTTGGGTCACATTAATTAATATTATTCACAGTCTTGGGCAAAAATATTGTAATAATGATTAAAATAATGAAAAATACCCCCTCTCCTCCACTATAAATACCACCCTGACATCGCTCTTCCTCCCACACCTCTCAAGCCTTGAGAATTGTCTAATTTATCCAAATTCCCTCCCCAATATTCTTCCCTACGTTCTAGATCTTCTGGTCTCACCAAAAGACCAAAACCAAATCCCTTAAAAAGGATCTCAAGGAGACGAGACCAAGAGGTAAACATCCTCTTTTATTTTCTTTCTTTCCATTCATTTTATGTTATTCTCTTCCATTAACTTTATATTATGATGGGATATTTCATTAAATATACCCCCTTAATACCCATATTATTTATGAATTATGAGATATCCCCTTCCTCTCATCAAACTATTTTTATAAAATTTTAAGAGATGCCGTTAGGCTGTAGAATTTTCGTGAGCAATTTATCAAGTTTTCTTTTATTTTAAGATTACTTTCTTTTCTTCTTATTTCCTCACCTCATATTAACCAAGAGACATTAAATCTATAGAATCTTTTATATTCTGTATTCTCTCATGTTAATTGAAAATTCATCTTCATTATTTTTCTCCTCCCCTACTTATTCAAGGAATTAAAATATTGTCTGTGATGTGTCGAATTACCGACATCGTGGACGATGTGATTTCAATTTGAATTAATTACTTAACGTCTTGTCATCAAACCATTTTTATGATTGAACCAGGTTATAATATATGTATTATGTCTCATCCATGGTTCTGGAATTCTTTTTTACTCATGGTTCTAAATTATAAGATAAAATGAGGTTGTTCTTATCGAAGAACCACTAAAAGATCTAAACGAACATCATTAATGTTTAAACTTATGAATCATACTCATATAAAACATCAAAATGATAAATGGAATAATTTATGGTAATTGAAATATGTAAATACCATTTCATTCCAATTCTGGAGTTTCACTTCCAATGGATAAGAACATCCCTCATGAACCAATCATGGAAATCATGTAAGGAACTCACCCAAAACAGTGGAAGAACAAAATACTAACAATTAAGGGGTGAAATGATGTTATGAAATGATAATATAAGATGTTATAAAAATGAAAATATTTCTTTAAACTACTAATAAAACTCTTTTAACCATTATACTAAAAGTTTAAACAAGTTGGATGTAAGACAAACCCGAGGTAAGGGAATTCTAAACCTGATTTCCATTCTTTGGGATAACCTTCTACTTCATTATTTATGTGTTATTAAAATTTTTTGTGTGATGGTTTATGTTTATATTATGTTTTATTATGTTTATTTATAGTATATATACATACTCCATCTACTCTATTAAATATCTCTCCAGTTTTATGATATTTATAATGGGATTTTCTTTAAAATCCTCTTTTGGTTTTACGAAATTCTAAAGTAATGTTTTTATGGAATTATTCATGTTATATGATTATGTTTTGGTTCTTGGGAATTATTTATTATGAAGGGTGGGACCTATATTTCTCTCCAATTCATTGGGTATGAGTAAGTTGGAGGTCGGATGTATGGTTACTCCAAGTGTAACTGCGATGGTTCCAAAATGTAAGGTAGCCGTGAGGGTTAAAAATTATAAGGTAACCAAGAATGGTTACAAGATTATGTAAGTAATTCCAAAATATACCTTTATGATTATATTTATGTTATCATGTTATGTTTGTATCTTGTGTAAATATCATGTTACACAAAGTAAGTATATATGGGTGAAAAGAATGTCTTTTGAAAATGATTTCATACGTTACGAGTATTCATGGACTAATGTGATATTTCCTTCTTTCCCATCCCTTACTGAGATTTTGTGCTCATGACAAGTTTTTAAATGATTTTCACAGGTTAATGTATGGGTAAGACAATGAAGGAATCCATGTTAAATTTTAATGAATTTCCAAGGAGTCTTGTTTTAAGTTTTAATGTTTTATATTTTGAAAAAAATAGAAACTATTTTTATGGTATTCACTATGTAATAATGTGTAATGTTATGAATGTATTGTACTAATTTTATAAAGCTCTAAAATTGAAAAGATCCTAAATAAGAAAGGAAGTGTTTTCTTGAATAAATTCAAGATTATGTATGTAATAAGGTTGGGTTCTTATAGTTGGTATCATATGATGGTTTAGATAACTTTGGGGGTTAGGGTGATGTTAATAGAATACCATAAATGATTTTCATTATATGTTTAATTTGAAATGTTTTAGCATTTAAAGATTACCATGTTGCTTCATCAAATACATGTTTGTTTAGAATGGTTGTACGCAGAAGGAACAGGGATGCTGAAGAGGAGAGGCACTGACAAGATGACATCCTTCCGGAACTACAGCCCGGAATGGTAGGGATTGGAACCGAGCAGTTTGTGACAGTAATGGATCAGCTAACACAAACAATAAATGATGGTGGCATCCATGAAAGAGAACCAATAGAGGTACCAAAATAGAACATGATAGTAGTGGAACATTTTATGAGACAACATCCTCCTACATTCAATGGATCTTCTGACCCAGTAGCAGCTGAAGGATGGATCAAAGACCTTGAAAATATATTCAATGTTATGGGATGTTCAGACAATCAAAAGGTAAGTCCTTCCATTTATCTTTTTGAAGGGGAAGATGATCAGTGGTGGTCAATGGTAAGGAATATCAAGGGTATATAGGACTTTGATTCCTTAGAGTGAGATGAATTTAAAATTATTTTCCTTGAAAAATATTTTCCTAAGGTGGTGCGACTTAGGATAGAGAAGCAATTCCTTTAATTAAAACAGAAGGAGGAAGATTCAGTGGCCATGTATGAAGAGAACATCACTCGACTAGAAAGGTATGCTATAAATATTATTATGGATCTTGATAACAAAATAAACTGCTTTTAATCAGGATTGAAGACAAGGTATCGAAGGGCGTTGGCCTCTCATGAATTCAAAAGTTATGAGAAACTTGTCCGATGTGATAAGAGGGTAGAGATGGAGTTTGTTGATGATCATGTGCATTTTGGAAACAAAGAGAAGAACAGTTCCATTTGGAAATAAATCAGTAAGAATCAACCAAATAAATGTTATGGTAAGAAAATCCAATTTTTAGTTTGCAAAAAGTGTGTCAAGAAACACCCTGGGGAATATCTTAGCAAAACTGGGAAGTGTTTTAAATGTGGTAAGTTTGGACATATGGACTGAGATTGCAATGAAAATGATCGTAAGAACAATCATGATAAGCACACTGTAAGGTGTTTTAAATGTGGTGAAATGGGTCATTATGAAAATGCCTATCCAAATAGAGATCCGAATGATGCAAAGAATCCATACTACAAGCAGAAAGGTGTAGTGAGATCCTTTGCGACTACGTTAGCAGATGTCAGGCCATCCAACGAAGTTGTATCAGGTACTTTGTTTTTTCACTCAGATTTTTCTAAAGTTTTGATTGATATGGGGTCTACATATTCTTTCATCTCTAAGAAATTTTCTGGTAAATTTAAAATATCACCTAAAAAAATAAGACATGAACTTGTTTTTAAAACACCAGTAGGAAATATTGTAGTAAAGAGGAATTATAAGAATCTTTCTATTGTGTTATGTGGAAAACATTTACCTGCAAACCATGTTGTTTTACTCTTAGTTGAGTTTGATGTTATTCTGGGGGTGGATTAGCTTTTTGATTATCATACTAAGATTGACTCTAGAGGTAAAGAAGTTGTTTTTTATAAAGAGTTTCATTTTTTATACAAGAATGAACCCATAAAATTAATAACATATCAGGAAGCTGAGAAACTATTAAAAGATGGAAATTAAATTTATCTTGCTCATATTGTTGAAAATAAGGGAACTATTCAAATTAATGATGTGCCGGTGGTAAATGTATACCTTGATGTTTTTCCTTATGAGTTACCTAGTTTCATACCTAATCGAGTAGTCGAATTCACAATTGAATTAGTTCCTGATTCTAAGAAAATTTCAAAACCCCCATATCATATGGATCCAGTAGAACTTATTGAATTGGAAAATCAGTTACAGGATTTTCTTGACAAAGGCTTCATTCATCCTAGCACTTCACCATGGGGAGCCCCTATTTTTTTTTGTTAAAAAGAAAGATGGTTCTATGAGACTTTTCATTGATTATAGAGCTTTGAATAACATCACTGTTAAAACAAGTATCCTTTGCCTCATATCGATGACTTGTTTGATCAGCTCCGGGGAGCTCAGTACTTTTCCAAGATTGACTTGAGATCAGGATACCATAAGCTGAAGGTGAAGGAGGATGAAATCCAGAAAACTAACTTTCGTACTAGATATGGGCATTATGAATTTTTTGTTATGCCGTTTGGATTAACTAATGCACCTGCTGTATTCATGAATCTTATGAATAGATTATTTCATGAGTTCTTGGATAATTTTGTGGTTGTATTTATTGATGAAATTCTGGTATTTTCTAAAAATAAACAGGAGCATGAAAAACATATAAGGGTTGTTTTACAAACCTTTAAAGAAAAGAAACTATATGGAAAATTCATCAAGTGTGATTTTTGGTTGCAACAAATTTCTTTTCTTGGGAACATTGTAAAAAAAGATGTAATAATAGTTGATCCTTCCAAAACGAAAGTAGTTGATGAATGTCCAAGACCCAAAAATTTTACAAGGATTCATAGTTTTCTAGGCTTAGCAGGTTATTACCAATGGTTTGTTAATAACTTTTCACGGTTATCTAGCCTGATAACTAAGTTAACACGGAAAGGGGTTAAATTTTTTTGGATAGGGGAATGTGATGTTTATTTTCTGGAACTGAAGAAGAGATTGGTGAATGCTCCAGTTTTGGCCTTACCTTCCCGAAATGGTGAGTTTGTCATCTACAGTGATTCTTCTTTGAAGGGACATGGTTGTGTTTTGATGAAAAATGATCAAGTAATTGCCTATGCTTCGAGAAAAATTAAATACCATGAGCTAAATTATCCCACACATGATTTGGAATTGGCAGCTGTGGTTTTTGATTTGAAATATTTGAGGCATCATTTATACGGAACCAAATGTCAAATACATACTGACCATAAAAGTCTAATGTATGTATTCACTCAGAAATAAATAAACATAAGGCAGAGAAGATGACTAGAAATGATAAAGGATTATGGCTGCACGATCAATTACCATGCTGGGAAAGCAAACAAAGTGGTAGATGCCTTAAGTCGGAAACATCATGCATCATTAACCATGCTATGTTTGGAACATTATCCCTTGATTTATTATTTGATGAATTTTGTCTTAGAAGTTGTTAGTGCAAGGAATACATCTATTTTGGTTCAGGTTTCAGTGTAGTTTTCGTTGTCAGACAGAATTAAGCAAGCACGTAAGGAAGACCATGAGATACAAAAAAAGGTAGAATTGGTTAAAGTGGGTAAGTTGACAGAATTTAACCTTGATAAAGATTATGTTTTAAGATTTGGAAAAAGGTTGTGTATACCTAGTGATTCTCAGTTGAAGAAATATTTGTTGTGCGAAACAGATAGTTCTCCATTTTCGGTTCATCCTGGAAGTACTAAGATGTATAGAGAACTTCGGTAGTATTACTGGTGGGATGAAATGAAAAGGGATATAGCTGATTTTACCATGAAATGTTTGACATGTAAGTAGGTTAAAGCAGAGTGACAGTTACCGAAGGGGATGATTCAGCCTTTTCCAGTGCCAGAGTGGAAATGGGAGAATGTATCCATGGACATTATGGTGGGACTACCAAAGACTTATCGAGGTAACAATGTGATTTGGGTTATTATTGATCGGCTAACAAAGTATGCACATTTTTTTTCTATTTGAGATACAATTACTTTGGATCATATTTCTTGATTGTACCTCAAGGTGATTGTCAGGTTACATGGAGTTTCTCTTTCTATTGTATCTGATCCGGATCCCAGTTTCACTTCTAACTTTTGGAAGGGACTTCAGAAGTCATTGGGCACAGAGTTAAATTTCAGTACAACTTTTCATTCTCAATCAGATGGGAAGTTAGAACGAATGATTTAGACTTTGGAGGATATGATTTGAGCTTGTTCAATGGACTACCAAGGAAGTTGGGATCAACATCTTTCTGTAATTGAGTTTTCTTATAATAATAGTTTTCATTCCAGTATTCAGATGGATCCTTTAGAGGCTTTGTATGAGAAGGAGTGTCAGACTCCAACATTTTGGTATGAAGTCGGTGAACGAAAGTTGATGGGGATAGAATTAGTAGAAGAAGTGGATGAGAAAGTGAGGATGATCCAACGACACATGAGGATAGCTCAGAGAAGGCATAAAATTTATTCAGATAACATATGGAAAGACTTCTCTTTCGAGGTAGGTGACCATGTTTTCCTTAAAATATCTCCTTAGAAAAGTGTGATGCGTTTTGGTAAGAAAGGGAAGATAAGTACATGGTTCATCGGTCCTTTTGAAATCTTAGATAAAGTTAGAACAGTTTCATACCACGTAGCTATACCTTCGAGCTTGTTTCAGGTACACAATGTTTTTCATGTTTCGATGTTAAGAAAGTATGTGCTAGATTCATCACATGTCTTGAGCCCAGAAGTAGTTCAGCTAGAAAAGAACCGTTCTTATGAAGAGAAACCAGTTCAGATTCTTGATCGAAGAGAACAAGTATTACGGAATAAGGTAATCCACCAGGTAAAGGTTTTGTGGAGAAACCACATTGTTGAAGAAGCAACATGGGAGTCTGAAAATTCTATGAGGGAAAGGTACCCTCACTTGTTTAATAAGTAAATAAAATTACAAGGACACAATTTCCAGAAGGTGGGGATAATGTAACACCCCAAGTTTTTCAAAAAATAAATATAAATGCATCGAACACTATTTTAAGTTGATATTTTTAACTAGCCTTTAAAACATAATTTTTCCACTTCTATGTTTTGAATTTCAAGAAACTGTCATCTACAATTGTGTTCAGTATGTTATTTGGAGTCTATTGGAACCAACTTGTTTTTTTGGTGAATAGTAATATACCCTTATGAATAGTAATATGAATAGTAATATGACCCTAATGAATAGTAAATTTAATTATTATTCTATTTTCTTAAGGCTATAAGATAATAACATCTTGGTTAATTTTTCATTGTGATAAAGAAGTAGTTGTAGAATTAGAACTATTAATTTTTGAATTAAGTATGTTTTTATTTAAAAATTAAATTAATAATATTTAGAAAATTATATTTCAAAAATTGACTTCTTTTTTGAATTCTACACGTTAAAAAATGGTTAGGGTAAATTTTTGGGATTTTTCTGAAATTCAAGAATTTTTGATGAATAGTAAAATACGATAAAATACAATAAATGCTAAATACTTGATTTACTACATAATAAAAAATGCAAGGATGATATAAGCCCACTTGTTTTGAAATCAATTGCCATTATTAATATTTTGGGTCACATTAATTAAGATTATTCATAGTCTTGGGAAAAAATATTATAATAATTATTAAAATAATGAAAAATACCCCCTCTCCTCAACTATAAATACCACCGTCACTCCCCTCTTCCTGTCACACCTTTCAAGCCTTAATAATTGTCTACTTTATGCCAAATTCTCTCCCCAATATTCTTCCCCACGTCCTAGAGCTTCTGGTCTCACCAAAATACCAAAACCAAAGCCCTTAAGGAAGATCTCAAGGAGAAGAGATCAAGAGGTAAACATCCTCTTTTATTTTCTTTCTTTCCTTTAATTTTATGTTATTCTCTTCCATTAACTTTGGATTATGATGGGATATTTCATTAAATATACCACCTTAATTTCCATATTATTTATGAATGATGAGATATCCCCTTTGTCTCATCAAACTATTTTTATGAAATTTTAAGAGGTGACGTTAGGCTGCCGAATTTTCGTGAGAAATTTATCATGTTTTCTTTTATTTTAAGATTCCTTTATTTTATTCTTATTTTATCACCTCCTCTTAATCAATAGTTATGAAAGCTAAATAATTTTTTATATTATATAATCTCTAATGTTCATGGAAAATTCATCATCATTATATTTCTCCTCCCCCACTTATTCAAGGAATTAAAATATTGTCCGTGATGTGTCGAGTTACCGACATCGTGGACGATGTGATTACAATTTGCATTAATTAATTCAATTCTGGTCATCAAGCCATTTTTATGATTGAACCAGGTTATAATATATTTATTATGTCTCATCCATGGTTCTGGAATTATTTTTTACTCATGGTTCTCAATTATAAGACAAAATGAAGTTATTGTTATCAAAGAACCACTAAAGGATCTAAACGAACATCATTAATGTTTAAACTTATGAATCATCCTCATATAAAACATAAAAATGATAAATGGTATAATTTATGGTAATAGAAATATGTAAATACCATTTCATTTCAATTTTTATGTTTCACTTCCAATCGACAAGAACATCCATCATGAACCAATCATGGAAATCATGTAGGAACTCACCCAAAACAGTGCAAGAACAACATACTAACAATTAAGGGGTGAAATGATGTTATCAAATGATAATATAATATGTTATAAACATGAAAATGTTTCTGTAAAATACTAATAACACTATTTTAACCATTATACAGAAAGTTTAAACAAGTTGAAAGTAAGACAAACCCGAGGTAATGGAATTCTAAACCCGATTTCCATTGTTTGGGCTAACCTTCTACTTCATTATTTATGTGTTATTAAAATTGTTTGTGGGATGGGTTCTGTTTATATTATGTTTTATTATGTGTATTTACAGTATATATACATAATCCATCCACTCTATTAAGTATCTCTTCATTTTTATGATATTTATAAGGGTATTTTCTTTAAAATCCTCTTTTAAAATTCAGTTTTATGAAATTCCAAAGTAATGATTTTATGGAATTATTAATGTTGTATGATTATGTTTTGGTTATTGGGAATTATTTATGATGAAGGTTGGGACATATATTTCCTTCCAATGCATTGGGTATGAGTAAGTTGGAGGTCGGCCATATGGTTACTCCAAGTGTAACTGCGATGGTTAAACAAAGTAAAGTAGCCGTGAGGGTTACAAATTATAAGGTATCCAAGAATGGATACAAGATTATGTAAGTAATTCCCCAAGATACCTTTATGATTATTTTTATGTTATCATGTTTTGTGTGGATATTTTGTAAATATCATTTTAGAAAAATTAAGTATATATGGGTGACAAGAATGTCTTTTGAAAATGCATTCATACGTTACGAGTATTCATGGACTAATGTTATCTTTCCTTCTTTCCCATCCCTTTCTGAGATTTTATGATCATCCCAAGTTTTTAAATGATTTTCATGGGTTAATGGATGGGTAATACAATGAAGGAATCCATGTTAAATGTTGAGTAATTTTCAAGGAGTCTTGTTTTAATTTTTAATGTTTTATATTTTGAAAAAAATGGAAACTGTTTTTATGGTATTCACTCTGTAATAATATGTAATGTTATGAATGTATTGTCCAAATTCTCTAAAGCTCTAAAATTTAAAAGATCCTCAATAAAATAGTAATTTATTTCTTGACTAAATTCAAGATTATGTATGTAATAATTCCAGGTTATTATACACACCAACATCCCAAACCATTCACCATGACCCATTATTATGATCGCTTTTAACCACAATAAGAGAAACACCATAAAAAAGAAAATAGTACCACAATTTTAGTGACCAAAAAAATAAAAACTCTTTTATCATTCTTACATATTATTTAAATTATGAAATCATAAACATAAGCAACCCTAATTCCATAATTTCATCCTCTCATTTCATTAACATCTCTAATTAGTTAATTAATTATGAATGGTGACAGATTTCATAACAACAACATCAAACAGACAAGGTTTCATAGTATCTCATATTAACAAAAAAATATTATATAATTAAAACAAATCAAAATTATATAAAGAACATTAAAAATCACACCCCCTTAAATTTACATTATCTAGTTTTTTATCTTTATTAGGTTAATTTATGCAGGTCCATTGGGTATGTACATTTTTTTGTGCTTTGTAACCCCTAATACCTTATATATATGTGTGTCTGTATGTATGTATGTATGTATGTATGTATGTATTTATGTATGTATTTATGTGTGGGTGGGTGTGTAAATATGTATATAGTTATATACCTATGTGGAAGATTGTAACTCATTCATTTTTTAATAAATACACACACAAACACATAAAAATGTACATAAATATATAGATATATAAATATATCATTATATAATAAAAAAATAACATGGATTAGTGGTATGTGTGATTATTGATAAATTTATGGGTAGTTGTCAGGAATATCATCCATTAGAACCTCTCTCGGTATAGCAATTAAGTTGATAGTGGACTCAAGGCCTTCCCTTAACAGTTTATAGGTTTGCAATTAGCACTAAGGGTATGTAAATAGACATATCGAAAGAATACCCTCATAAATCCAAAAAATATATGATAAAACCACCAATTAAATCTAAATAATATAAAATTAATCCCAATCTACATCTCATGTAAATTTCTTACATAAAAAAGGTCTTCAAAAGAGAACTTCACTATGAAACTCATAGGATAGAGACTCTGCAGACACCAACAGTCACCATGAGCTAATACCATCTGACTCAATCACTAATTCCATATTAGAAACCTATAAAAACACACACAAAGAGAGAGAGATAGAGGGATATATATATATATTTTTGAGCATAAAAATATACTCATTAGGATCCTCCCAAAAATCTCAAGTGAAATTTTGGAATAATCACATTAATTCACCAGTGAATAAACAAATAAACCAACTCATAATATATACCAAGTATACTGTAGGATCGAAAAGATGATGTAGATTCTCAATATACAAGAGAGGGGGGGGGGGTTAATTATATACATTAAAAAATTCCTTTGTAACTTTTAGAGATGGTAATGTTTAACAATGTTAAACAAGGTAAATTCATTAGATCTCTTAGTTCTACGAACATGCTTGATTCTAGAAATATGGTTCTGGAAATGAATCTTAAGAAAAGTTTTCCAAGATAAAAATTATATCTTAAAGTGTATATAATCTTACTAATCAGACTACAAGTATAATAAAGTATAAAATAGTTATACTATCCTTATCAATCAAAGTGCAGTGAAAAACAAACTAGAAACAATACAAGGAACAGGTAAGAAATATTTTAACCCCAAGAGTCGGGTATCCAACAACCTTGGATAAAGGTCCCTTGATTTATACTTTCAAGAAAGTCTGTCTTACCCACACCAGGGTAATCCCTCGATATGAATATCGGAGTCTGTCTTGCTATCCTCGAAAGCCCTCGAACTTCAAGGTAGTCGGTACCTATGTCTTCCTATCCCCGGAAGACCTCGAATGTACTCAACAACATTCAAAGTCTCACGAAGAAATTCTGAACAATATTTTCAGTAAGCACAAACAATTAAAGTATCTTTCCCTATAAATCACCCCAACAACATGTAATCTCTAGATTAATCAACATTTCTCAGTACTATTGAGCTCGTTTAAATGAGATCCTATTTATTGGCATGTCTTCAACGGTTGACTCCCTCCTCCAATTTTTATATTTTTCCTTGAATTTCGGAGGGACCTATACACGTGTCACTCAAACAACCATTGGTTAGAAATAGAATGTCGGACATCATTTTATAACTCAAAAAAGAGTAATTAAAAAAACTAGTTTCTCAAACAAACCTATTTTTCTGAGTCTAACGAAAAAATAGAATTCAGAGTCTAAACGAGTAATCCTTCGAAGTATATGTTACAAAGATATACGGATTCTATTTTTCAATGAATTAGGAATCATAATTATATAGAATTCGGAGTCTAAATTCTGTGGAATTTAGAGTCCGAATTCTGAGGACATCAGAGTCTGAATTCTGAAGAATTCAGAGTCTGAATTATGAGGAATTCAGAGTCTAAATTATAAAGAATTCGGAGTCTGAATTCTGAGGAATTTGGAGTCCTAATTTTGAAGAATTCGGAGTCCAAATTTTAAGGAATTTAGAGTCGGAATTCGGAAGAATTTGGAACCTGAATTCTAGGGAATTCAGATTCTGAATTTTAGAGAATTCATATTTTTAATTTCAGAGAACTCAGATTTAGAATTTCAAAGAATTCAGAACCTACATTCGGATCCTAAAAATAGAATACTATATATCTAAGTATTTATATAATTCTAAGGTTTTAGATGTGAAACCAAATTTTACACTTAGGAATAAAAAGTGTTATATTTATAGAAACTAAAATATGAACAATGAAAAACATGATAAGGATAAATTTCCTTGGGGAAGAAAAATTTTCTTCATCAGGATAAAACTAATGTGAAATGAAATTTTCCTTAAGATAGAGTGTTTGTGATTTCTAAAACATGAAGGAATGGAAAAGTCATAAGGAAAAATTATTGAATTAACAATCTCCCCCCTTTTAGAAAGTGCAAAAATCCTTATGAAAAAGAATATAAGGACTTAGAAATTTTATAGTCTTTTAAATAAAACTTATCTCCCTTTATTTATGGATCAAAGTGAATACTACTAACTCCCCCTTAGGCCTTGGAAACTGTAAGTATTGTATTCTTAATTTCATGAATGAGATTTATCATTTTCTTGTATACGAAAATCCTTATGATGAAAACTCCCCCTTAGATGAACTCACCCTTATTTAGGGAAATTTATTATTTACTAAGTATTATTTTTTGACATTTCTTTCTCCCCCTTTGTGATTTTCAAAAAGAAATACAGGGAATGGAAAAGGGAATATGGTACCTGAAATATTAGTACTAGAAAACCAAAAATAAAGAACATCCAAAAATTTCATTAAGATTTGAAGAATATGTACAATAAGGAAAATACAACAAAATATCGGATTTAGAATGAAATTATCCTTACTTCTCCTTCATCATCAGCTTCTTCACTCTTTTTTTGAGCTTCTTGAGTTCCTTGTGATCCTCCTCTGCATTTTTGAGAAGCTAATATTGATCTTATGTTTTCTTCTCTAAGGATTTGATTTTTTTCTTCCTGATCCTTAAGAGATTCTGCCCGACCCTTCAGAACATCTTCTTTCTTAACTAGCTTCTCTTCTATCTCAATTCAGAGATAAATTTCTCTCTTCCAACTCTAAGCAACTGAGTTCAATTTACCATTCAGATATTTCACTTCTTTCTTCCAATACGTTTGTACTATAGTTAGCTTTTCCTCAAAAATATTAGTGAGATCCTTGATCTTCACATCTCTAGTGTCAAAAGAATCCTTGAAACTTTCTTGGAATTCATCAAGGATTCTCATCTCTTAAACTATCTTCCTTGACCAGCTTATCATATTTTTTGCATGATAATTTATGAGTTTCATAGATAATAAGTAAAGTCTTGAAGTCTACATCGATTTTGAAACACTTATCCATCACCATGGATACTGAATCTGATTTTTGATTTAAGGTATGCTGAAGAATCTGGAATCTTGAGTCTATGCTTGGAAATAGAGGGATAGTTCCAAAAATCTTTTTCAAAGACTGGACTACAAAATGATGCCCAAAAGAGGATGATTCTAAATCTAAGACTTTGATTGGTGAGGTTTATTTTTCTAACTTAGCAGCTTTCCTCTTTGATGAACCACCAACTTCTTTCTTCTTTACCACAGCCTTTCTAGGTGTATCAACTACCACCTGTTTTCCCTTATCAACCTTCATAATGACTTCTTCTTGATCATAAGATTCATGTTCACTATCAGATAGCTGAATTTTTTTGTCTTCATCAATTTCTTCCTTCTTGGATCCTGCCACAACATCCTCTACATGAATGAAATCTTTATTGATGCTTTCTTCCACAGATAGTTTATTTACTTCATCTCCAACCTTCTATTAATCCTTCCTAGGAGTATTAAGCTTTAACAATTCATCTTGAGAGGTTCGTAATGATAATTTCTCAGAAGGTCTTTCCTTCTCATGATATTCCTCTACCTGCTTTAAAACATCTTCAGAGTCACCACTACCTTATTCTTCTTCTTCTTCTACTTCTTCTTCTTCAACTAAATCTTCTTGAGGTTTTTTCAGAATTAAAAAAATTCTTTCCCAGAGTTTCAAGAAGTGGTTCTTGAAGAAACGACTTTGGTACCTGAATATTCTCGGAGGCATTCTCAGTAGCCTTCAGAAGGGATTGCACTATCTCAGATTCAAACAGCTTCTTCCTTTGATTATTTTCTTTTTATTCTTTTTCTAGATTCTCAGTAGTCTTTTCCTTCAATTCTTTTTCCTCAACAGGGTCAAGGAAAAACTTAGGTTCCCATTTCTTCATGTTTTTCTCTCCACTTAGCCACAACTTCATTAGGATATGCTTTTTGATTCTTTGGATTTTGATATGTATATTTAGTTTCCTTAGCCACTGGACTTTTTGCCTTCTCTTCTAGTTCCTTCACCTTCCTCTTTCTTCCTCCCTTCTTAGATGTTTCAGGGACTTTCTGTTTCTTTGATACGACTTCTACCTCTTCTTTTGAAAAATTATAGAATTCTTTAGATTATTTAGAAAATCCAACTTTCATCCTTTTCAAGGTGTCATCACTCAGCAACATGACTTTGAAATTTCTTGACTTAGATTTGCAAGGAATTTTGAAGGATTCTAAACACTGAACAATAATATTTGACAGAATGGATGTATATGTTATAATTTGAGATTTCAAATTCCCATTTTTGATATTCTCAATCATAACCATAATGTACTTAACCAAATTTATCTTTTTCTAAATTCACCAAGAAATTCAAAATATACATATCACTTTCTTCAAAGTATCCTTGTCTCCTTTTATTGGAATGAAAAACCCTTGAACCCACAATTCAAGAATCTAAAGGTTTGTAGATAGATGAACTATGTTTGGAGTCTTCACTTACTCAAGACCAAGAAAAGCTAAAGAATTTTTCTTATCAAAGGATCCTATCTCATCAGGTAGCTTGTGAGATAAAAACTTAGCTTCTCCCTCATAAATAATTTATATCAGATTTTCTTCCATGTTATAAGAAAGGGAATACATCTTTCCATAGATTTTGAATGAAAATTTAACTCTTCCTCCTTCATTGAAAAGTCTTATTGTATCGTAGAATTCAACCAGAAACTCTAGATACACCAGATCCTGTGTTTTCGGTTTCAATATGCAAACACTCTCCCACCCATTCAGCTAGATATTCTTAGAGATAATGGAATCATACTTAATAAAGAAATTCATATTAACCAACCTTTCTCTGTAAACATTCTATTCAGATATTTCCTCTATAGATGACATTCATTTCTGAGATGAAGCTTCAGAAGACATTCAGAACTGAGGAAACCTTGAAGATATGAAATGACCTTAAGTAGGAAGGGAAGAGATTCAACATGAAAAGTCTTGAGTTTATATGTGGGATAACCATTTGGAGTCCTTTATATAGAAAATTGAAGTGATCGTTCATCTTTCTGGATTGATCCAATAGTTGAAAACATCTTGAGAAGATCGGGAAGTTGAGATGAAAGCCAAAGAAGGATTTTGATGGATTACGATCTTTTGAGATTTTTAAGATAAAACATTCAGATCTAAGGAAAAGTTAATCTGAAAAATTTAAAGTAAAAAAGAAATACCCACTAGTAAAAGATGATTACAAAATATTAGGAAAGGAAAAATACCTTTCAAATTTCCAGGAATATTATTCGTAATGAGGAAACTTTTTCTTGAAGAATATTTAGATATGAAAATTTTAAACAAAAAAAATTTTGACTATGAAAAATTTAACTATGAAACATTTTAGACTAAAAAAATTTACTAAAATGAATGATTTCTATAACGAAAAATTTTTATTACAAAAAATTTTCTTTACGAAAAATTTCATTACGAACAATTTTCATTCTAACTAACAAGAAGATATACTCCCCTTATGAAAATAAGTTTCTTACTATAAGGAGATAGGTTTCAACAAGAAGTTAATATGGAAGATTACCTTATGGTTATCTTTCCTAACTTCTGTTTAATGTATTCAAATCTATCAGATGATATAGATTTTGTAAAAATAACAGCTAGTTGATATTGAGTACTGATAAATTGAAGAATGATATCTTTTTTTTGTGTGTGATTCCTAAGAAAGTGATGCCTAATATCTATGAGTTTTGCATGAGAGTGATGTGCATGGTTTTTACTTAAGGAAATGACACTAGTATTATCACACAATATTTGAGTTTTGGTAAAACTCATACCATAATCTGTGAGTGTGTGTTGCATCCACAACACTTGAGCACAAAAACTTCCAGCTGTTATATATTCATCTTCAATAGTGGAAAGTGCTATTGAGTGTTTTTTTCATGACCAAGAAACTAATGAATCTCCTAAGAAATAACAAGTTCTGGATGTAACTTTCCTATCCATTCTACATCCACCAAAGTCATAATCTGAAAATATTTTTAAAACAAAATCATTTCTAGAAGTATAAAAGAGTCCTAGATCCAAGGTTCCCTTTAGGTAACAAAAAATTCTTTTCACTGCCTTTAAATGAGATTCCTTACGATTGGATTGATATATTGCACATAAGCATACTAAAAACATTAAGTCTAGACGAATAGGTTTCAAGTAAAGTAGAATTCCTATCATACCTCTAAAAGATATTTGATCTGCTGGTTTCTCGGCTTCATCAAGATCAAGTAAATTTGAAGTACCAATGAGAGTACTTATACTCTTAGTGTTGTCATATCCATACCTTTTAATAAGATATTTAATTTAATTATATTGGAATATATAGATTCCTTATAGTTTTTGAGAAATTTGAAAACCTAGGAAAAATGTTAACTCACCCATCATACTCATTTCGAACTCAGATTTCATTAGATCTGCAAAGGAATCAGTTAAAGATTGCTGAGTTGAACCAAATATAATGTCATCAACTTAAATTTTAACAATCAAAACATTTTTCTTATCTTTCTTTATAAAAAGGGTTGGATCAACATTTCCCTTAACATAATTATTTTGATGCAAAAATCTTGTAAGTTTATCATAATAGGCTCTTGGGTCTTTCTTGAGTCCATAAAAAGCTTTGGTATGTTTAAAAACATGTTCAGGATGTTTTGTATCTTCAAAACAAGGAGGTTGTTCAACAAAAACTTCCTCTTGTACAAAACCATTAAGGAAAGCACATTTAACATCCATTTGAAAAAATTTTGAAATTGAAGAATGCTGTAAAGGCAAGTAGAATACAAATAGATTCAAGTCTAGCTACTAGAGCATAGGTTTCTTCATAATCTATTCCTTCTTGTTGATTATAGACTTTAGAAATAAATATTTCTTTATTTCTTACTATGACTTCATTTTCATCACATTTAATTCTTAAAGACCCATTTTACTCCAATAACAGAAGTTTCCTTAGTTCTTTCAACCAAGGTACAGAATTTATTCCTTTTGAATTCATTTATCTCATCTTGCATAGTTTTTATCCAAGCATCACCTAAAGCTTCATTAGTGCTTTTTGGTTCTAATTGGGAAAGGAATGCTAGATGTTCTACATCATTTAATAAGGAACTTCTAGTCCTTATTGGTTGATTTACATCACCAATGATACTATCACTGGGTTGATTCTTAAGAAACAACTGATTTGGGTTTTGTAAAACCTATTTAGCAACATAGGGTAGGATGTCTTCTGGAGTAATTGTTTCAGAAATACCTTCTTGAAAATTTTCCTTATCAGAAAAATCTTCCATTAAGAGTTGAAAATCTGTTTTTGAAAACACATCTGAAGATATAGGTTGAGGTTGTTTAAAAAAAAAGGATCATTTTCATCAAATTTGACATGTACTATTTCTTCAATAGTACAAGTATTTTTATTGAAAACTCTATAAGCCTTAGAAGTTGTGGAGTAGCCTAAGAAAATTCCTTCATAATATTTTGGTGCAAATTTGTGTAGATTATATTTAGTATTCAGAATGAATACCTTACAACCAAAAACCTTGAAGTAGGAAAGTCTAGGTTTTATACCATTCCATAACTCATAAAGAGTTTTATTAAGAAAAGGTCCAATCAAAATACGATTTATAGTATAAAATGCAGTACTTACAGCTTCAGCCCAATTTGTTTTTTCTACCGAATATTCACACAACATGGTTCTTGTTATCTCTTGAAGAATTCTATTTCTTCTTTTAATAACACCGTTTTTGAGGGGTTCTTGGTGCTGAGAAGTTATGAGTAATGCCTTTTCTACTACAAAAAGCTTCCAAATCAGAATTTTGGAATTCACCTCCATGATCACTATTAATAGTTATCAAATGAAGGTTTTTCTCATTTTTAACTTGGGCTCTAAAAGTTTTGAAATAAATAAAGCTTCAGATTTCTTTACTTGAAAATAGACCCATGTAAATCTAGTGTAGTCATCAACTAAGACAAATACATAATATTTACCGCCAATGCTTATAGTTTGTGTTGGACAAAAAAGATCCATATGCTCCAAATGTAACGCATCAGTCGTTGAGACTTCACCAATTGATTTAAAATTTGATTTATTTTACTTTCCATATTGAAAAGGATCACAAACTTTTGAAGAATCAAATCCAATATCTTGTAGATCCTTAACTAGTATTTTCTTAGAGAGTTTTCATAGGTTCCCAAGGTTACAGTGTCCTAACCTTCTATGCCACAACCAAGAATGATCTTCCATTGCACTAAGGCAAGGTAGATCTTGACTTCTATGGTCTTATATGTTTATTATGTAAACATTCTCTTACCTATTGGAAGAAAGAATAAACTCTTCCTTGGAATTGTGTACTAAACACTTGTCATTCCTAAAATTCACAAGGTAACCTTCATCACATAATTGACTTATGATAATGAGTTTGTGATTAAGACCCTTAACAAATAAAACATTTGAAATCAATTTTTTTCCAAGAATAACAATGTTAACTATACCAATAATTTCTCCCTTAGCATTATCTCCAAAGTTAATTTTCCTCCTTTGATCTCGATAATCTTTTCAAATAAGTTTTTGTTAACAGTCATATGCTAGGAACATCTACTATCTATGTACCATGTATTTCTGTTTGTACTGTCTTTATTTTCCCAAAAATAAGAGTGTTAGACTTTCTAAACCCAAAATTTCTTAGATCCAGACACTTCCAAAAGAAAATTTTTAGGAATCCACATTTTCTTTGAAAAATAAGCTTTATGAAAACCTAAAGACTGAGTTTTGTTTAAGGAAAATTTTTTTCCCAATTCCCACCACACTGACACTTAGTGCAGAATGGAGCACTTTGAGGAAAAAAATAATTCTTACTAAAAATCAGTTTTGAACCTGTATAACCAAAACCAAAATTATTCCTTAGAGGTCGAATTTGGGAATACATCTTATCAAAATTTTCCTTAACTAAGGTAAAGTTTGAAAAAAAATTCCTCAAGGAAAATATTTATGACTTTATCTTAATATTAAAGTTCTTATACTCAAAATCATTCGTTTTAGCACTAGAGTTAGGCTTGAAATCATTTTTCTTAGAAATTAATTTTTCTAGAACCTAAGAAAGTTTATCCTTCTTAGAATTAACTTCCTTAAGATTGTTTGAAATACTTTCAAAATCAAGGGTTTTATTATCAAGATCTTTAGAAAGATCTAATATTTTCTTAGTAAGAATAGAAATTCTAAAATTTTCCTTATCAATCTTTTTCTTGATTTTAGAATTATCATTCTCAAGGAGCTTAGAAAACCGAGAAACCTATTTATAGGTAGGTAAAGTATTATCTTTATTAGAAGAAGATTTTTCATCTGAGGATTCATAGTATTTACTATCACTATAATTAGCATTCAAGGATACATTGGTTATAGATTCATCATTGTGTACCTTATCCATTAAAAATGATTTTTAGTAGGTATCTTGGAATGTAAACCAAGATTCTTTTATCAAGAAGATTCGTAATCTGAGGATTTATCAGAAGAGTCTCCACCACTAGCACTCAAAGTGTCATTATATTTCAAAAACTTCTTAGCTTTAGATTTGTAGCACTTCTTTCTATTCCTTTCAGAATTATTTT
The DNA here is from genome assembly GCA_963277665.1 of Viscum album. Classification (NCBI taxonomy): domain Eukaryota; kingdom Viridiplantae; phylum Streptophyta; class Magnoliopsida; order Santalales; family Viscaceae; genus Viscum; species Viscum album. The sequence goes on from CAUJRU010000513.1 coordinate 337,465, forward strand.
ACTTTTTATCTTTTCTCTTAAGCATATGACAATATGGCCTTATATGTCCATCTCTTTTGCATTCATAACAAGTGACTTTAGCGTCTTTCTTTTCCTTTCATTCTTTCTTCTTATATCTATACAGAAAGTATTTCTTCACAACTATCTTTTTTATACTTCGAGCAAGATTAGCTAGTTCATTATCAGAATGTTCACTTTCACTTGATTTAGATAAAATAGTGACCTTCTTAGATTTATATCTTGTAACTCTCTCATTAGTATTTTCTTTCATATGATTTGAAGTAGTTTTAAAAGTAACAATTCCATTCCCATTATTTTTCTTAACATTGTCAGTATCTCTCTTTATTCTAGTCTCATGTTTATGAAGAGTTCCAAAAAATCTCATCAAGTTTAATCTGTGAGACTTTCCTATTCTCATCTATAGCTATCCTCTTGGATTCACACTCATTAGGCATGATGTCTATAATCTTGTCTACAAGTTCCTCATCATCCAAACCTTTTTCACCCATGGATTACAAGCTATTTGCAATAGTCATAAATCTCTGTTGTACCTTAAATATAGGTTCTCTATAAGGAAAGAAAAAACCATGGTACTCAGCTCTAAGTATACCTCTTCTAGTTTCAATAACTTCGGAAGTTACAAAATAAGTTACTTCACGATTATTTGAAATACAATTTGCAACTCCACAAGAAGGAATATAGATATATATATTCCTGGTCATGGAACATAACAAAGTATTTCTTACCTTATAGTTTAGTTGATATTCTGACTTCTCTTGATTAGTAAAAGTTCTGACTTCCTTATCAAGAATCTTGTAATCTCCAGTCAGCATAACAAAGTTTTCCACTATAGTATTAATGAAAAAATTCTTCATAACATCTCTCCAATATTCATAATCATTCCCATAAAAAATAGGTGGTCTAGTAGGATTAAGATTTTCAATTTAACCAACATTCATTCCTGCCATCTCAATGAAAACATCTTTCCACATAAACTTGTTAGCAATAAAAGTTTGTAAACAATAATAAAAATATCATAAGCAAGGAAAATATAGAACAATGAAAACTTGAGTAAGAAAACTTATATGTGAATATAAGTATTTCAAAGACCTCCTCTGATACCAATTGTAGGATCAAAAAGATGATGTAGATGCTCAATATACATGATGGGGGATGAATTGTATACTTTAAAAAATTCCTTTGGAACTTTTAAAGATGGTAATGTTTAATAAAGTTAAAAAAAGGTAAATTCACTAGACCTCTTAGTTATACAAACTTGCTTGATTTTATAAATATGGTTCTAAAAATAAAACTTAATAAAAGTTTACAAAGATAAAGATTCTAACTTAAAGTGTATAGAATTTTACTAATCAGAGTACAAGTATAAGAAAGTATAAGATATTTATACTTTACTTATCAATCAAAGTGCAGTGGAAAACAAACTTGAAATAATACAAGTAACAAGTAAGAAATTTTTTAACCTAGAGTAGGGTATCCAACAACCTTGGATAAAGCACTACCACAAAAATAGTTTTTCGCAGTGCCCCCCCTTTATCAGCGATAAAAAAAGCGCAGATAAATGCACCCCTTTATCAGTACTTTTTTTAGCGCTGATAAAGGGGGGGCCTTTATCAGAGCTTTTTTTAAAAGCACCGAGAAAGGGTCGACTTAAAAAAAAATATTAATATATTAATATATAAATATATTTATATTGATATAAATATAATATATAATTTTTAAATATATTTTAGATAAGTATAAATGTACATTTACACTTATAATATATGTAATATATAAGATATTTAGTGAAAATGGCTTATAAAAAAAGTATAAAAATATTTTTAATTAATAATTTGATAATTATTATGGAGTAATAGTCATTTAATAACAATTTGAAGACTAAAAAAATTTTAAAAAAATAAAAAAAGATCCAAAATATGTTGAAAACGTAACTCAAACTTCAAACGGCCATAAATTTTGATCTGGGTGTCCATTTGAGCTCTACCACATATCAAATCAAAGCCTGCGATGATCTCTACATTGCTATGATCAAGGGGACCTTGGTCAAAAGATTTTCGAGGCCAAAAAAGGCCCAGAAGGCCTCCAAAACTGAGTTTTTTGTCGAGGTACCCCGATTTTTTAACATTTTGTAGATTTTCAGCCTCCTTTAAGGGGGTATTATTGGATTTTTTTGGTGGGGACTGAATTTATTCCAAGGTATTACATTAATATTGATATTATTTCTTTGAAATTTCATACTTTTTTATAATTCACTGCTATTTATAATCAAATATATAAAAATATATACATATTTTTTATATATTCACACCTAAAAATTTAATTATAAATATAAATAATAAAATATATTTACATATAAAATATATTAGCTTTATCTAAATAATAAAAAACATCAATTTTATTTAAAATACAAATATATGAATATTTATATACATATATATTAATCTAACTATATATATATATTAATCTAGCTATATATATATTAATCTAATAACTATATATATATATTAATATAACTACATATATATATATATTAGTATTACTATAAATTTATATATTAATATAACTATATATATATATATATTAATATAACCATATATATGTTAATATAACTATATATATATATTAATATAAATATATATTACGATACGAATAAATATAACTAAATATATATATATATAGAGATATATATTAATATAACTTTATATATATATATATAATATAATATAACTATATATATATATATTTTAATATAAATATATATTACTATATGAATAAATATAACTAAATATATATATAGAGAGATATATATTAATATAACTATATATATATATATTATAATATAACTATATATATATTAATATAAATATATATTACTATATGAATAAATATAACTAAATATATAAATATATATATATAGAGATATCATTAATTGGAATACAAATCAAAATAGAGTAGTGGTAAATGCTAAGGCGCACAGGGGGGAGGTCTCGAGTTCAAATCCTGGTGGAGGCAGGGGCGCGCGCGAATGGGGGAATATGGGAGCAAGCGCTGTTAAAGGGTGAAGTGGGGTGCATGGGGTGCTGTATAGGGGTAGAAAAGCACTATAAGGGGGGGGGGGGGGGGGGGTCAAGCGCTATAAAAGCCCCCCCAACTGGCAGTATTTTTTAAATTTTTTTAAATTTTTTTAAATTTTTTTAATTTTTTCAATTTTTTTACCTTTTATGAGGTCTTTTAAAAAAGTGCTGATAAAAGGGGTCCTTTTTCAGTGCTAAAACAAAAGCTCTGATAAAGTAAGTGCTAATATAGGGGTCTTTTATCAGCGCTAAAACAAAGCGCTGATAAAGGACCCTTTTATCAGCGCTTTGTTTTAGCGCTGATAAAAGACCCCTTTTATCAGCGCTTTTTTTAGCCATGATAAAAGGGGTATTTATCAGTGCTTTTCAGAGTGCTGATAAAGGGGACCCCCCCTTTATCTTTTCCAGCTTTATCAGCGCTTTTCTAGCACTGATAAAGGCCATTTTTAGCACTGATAAAAGTTGTGTTTGTAGTAGTGAAGGTCCCTTGATTTATACATTCAAGAAAGTATATGTTACCCACACCAGGGTAAGCCCTCGATATGAATATCGGAGTCTATATTGTTATCCCTGCAAGCCCTAGAAATTCAAGGTAGTTATCACCTTTGTCTTTCTATCCCCAGAAGCCCTCAAATATACTCAGTAACATTCAGAGTCGCACAAAGCAATTCTGAACAAGATGTTCTGTATGCACAAAGCATTAAAGTATCTCTCTCTAGAAATCACCTCAGCAGCATGTAATCTATAGATTGATCAACGTTTCTCAGTACTATTGAACTCATTCAAATGAGATCCAATTTGTAGGCACATCTTCAATGGTTGGCTCCCTCCTCCAACAATCATATTTTCCTAGAATTTCACAGGGACCTATACACGTGTCACTCAAACAACGTTTGGTTAGAAACAGAATGCACGACATCGTTTTATAACTCAAACAAGAGTATGTAAAAAATGGTTACTCAACCAAGCCTATTTTTTAGATTCTAACGATAAAATAGAATTTGGAGTCTAAACGAGTAATAATTCTAAGTATATATTAGAAAGATATACGGATTCTGTTTTTCAAGGAATTTTGAGTCCGAATTTTGAGGAATTTGGAGTCTGAATTTTGAGGAATTCGGAGTCTGAATTCGAAGGAATTCAAAACCTTAATTCTAATGAATTCAGATTCTGAATTTCAAAGAATTCAGAACCTGCATTCGGATCTTGAAAATAGATACTATATATCTAAGTATTTATAAAATTCTAAGGTTTTAGATGTGAAACCAAATTTTACACATAGGAATAAAAAGAGTTAGATTTATAGAAACTAAAATATGAACAATGAAAAACATTGTAAGGATAAATTTCCTTGGGGAAGGAAATTTTTCATTATCAGGATAAAACTAATGGGAAATGAAATTTTCCTTAAGATAATGTGTTTGTGATTTTCAAAACATGAAGGAATGGAAAAGTCATAAGGAAACCTTATTGACTCAACATCTACTGCTAACCAACCTCACCAAGGTTCACTCAACAAATATCCACTCTAAGTATATTATTATAATGATCAAGAATATATAAATAAAGTAACTCAAAACCACTTCCTCATTGAACTAGTTACCCTCACACCCCTAATGACATTTTTCCTTGTGCTATTATACCTTCTATATCAACATAACCACAATCCTCATACCACATCACAACCATAACCATATATCCACAGATACATACTATATACAATAGAAATGTATTATATATGACAACCACATACCACATACCATACCACCACATTACAACCACACAACAAATCCTCATCACAATTGGGTGACGTGAACATAGAGGACATCAATCTCATTCCCTATTACCATGTGTATTCCCCACCACATCTCACACCACAACCACATCACATAAGAACAATGACCTCTATTCATCATATCCCATGCATCATAACCTCAAACTATCATATCCAATGATATGTTTATAAGAGAGATTGGGAATGGAGTGTAGTAATCCATCCATATCATCTACAACCCAGATATTGGGGGAAACACCCAGAACATAAAACCCTATGGAAATTAGTAAGGTTTCAAAAATCAAGTGGTGGTGCATAAGAAATAACAAAGGAAAATAGAGGGGATATATAATAAACCGGAAAATCCCCACATAAGGGTCAACTAAAAAAATATACATTCATTAATATGACTATTTATATCTATAAAAACCAAAAAACTTCTACCAAAACAAGCTAAAATATAACTAAATCACACAACCAAAATATAAAAACCCCATAATATCATCATATTTATCATATTTATCACATAATTATTAATTTTTCATATTTCATCCTTACTGACCACATTACATTAGTTATGTAAAAATAATTTATTGAAATTATATATTTATATAAACACATTTATTTCAATGTTACTAGACCAATTTACCACACATCATTATCCATTACATTAATTATTAACTTGATTACAAGATTAATCCATAAACCAATTCCACTTTCATTTAATTTCGCATTCCATATTTTAGTTCTACATAAAACTATAATCTTGGGCCACTTTAACTCAATTACATCAAATTATCCTCAAATGAATAACCTTATCTACATAAACCCATCCAAGAACCACTACCATATTTACAAACTGAAATACAGAGCATCATTCAATATTTCCCACATCAACCATTCCAAATCGACACTAATAATAACACATCATCACCCCCAAACATCAATACAATGATCATAACAATAAAATTACACAAACCATACACAATGAATCATTATCATGATAAATTTTAAACAAAAAAAATCAAAACACAACAAAAAAACAAAATATGAAAAAAAGAATATAACCATTCCAAGAAAAACTCTTTTGTCATGCTTCCATATTCTTTGAAGATTTTGAGCATAAGCAATGATACTATAAATTCTAAAATTTATTCCTCCCTTTTTATTACCATCTTTAGGTAGTTTATTAATTAACATCTATAATTTTTTTTTTATGATTTTGATAATACAGGATCACATGCATTATCATTCATAAATACAAGAATGAGGGGATGAAAAATATGAAAAAATACTAGAGGGTGGGTGATTTTGGAAAATCATATGTCAAAATCAACCCAAATATTCAGGTATATGAGGATAAATCTCAAGGGTATTCTATAAATTGGGGGGGATGTGGGACTTATGGTCTTATAATTCTTTGGTCCTAATACATGATATTTAGAAAAATTGTAATAAGGGTCTAATTTAAAGAAGAACAATCCTTGAGGTAAGGAAAACTCATACCCAAGAAGGTATAATGGGAGTGTAAATTTTTTTATGATTTCTAACCCCTGATACATACCGTATGTATGTATATATTTATATTATTTTATTTTTAATTACACAGCCACGAGCCACACATCAGGGCCCAAACCAGAGTGCCATATGTCCTCAAGCACACATCACTATTTGTCATAGGTTGTGAACTAGTGGTGAGGTTCTAATCCATTCATTTGGGAGACTATTACCTCAAATTATACTCACAAAATAAAATATAAATGAATAAAAAATCAATGACACATAATCAAAATATGAATAAATAAACAAAAATGGTTCTCTAATAAATATAAGGAATAATTCTTACAAGAATACATTACTGATCACCCATTGGACCTATTTGAAATATAAAAATAAATCAAAAATAAAAATCATGAACACTAGCCTTACTAACATCCATGAGCTACACACACCATATCTATAAATACCCATGGAGAAGCACCAAAACAATCCACCACACATCTGATTCTCAACCTAAAAGAATGTATGAGGTCTTCATGCACACTGGGGTGATCATGCAGGGTATGAGAAATATGTCTTACTAGGGTCTCACAAATATCCCCTAGTATACTCCATCATATACATGTATTCATGTAGAATAAAATAAACATGACACACAAGGGCCTTGGATATCATGTGATAACTAGGCTACCATGAATCCCTATGCATTAGGACACTGTGTTCTAAATAGGTCACCACAACACCTAATCATACCTATTTATGTTCCATGATAGAATCCACCTATTTATATTACGTAACTAAAAACGAGTCATATACACTACCTGAATACACATGGTATGGTAATGTCTAAAACCTCATCCCACTACCCGAAGACACTAGTCATGACCACATGTCCATGTCTTAACCCACTGCTTAATCACTATAGGTAGGGTCCACAAGTTTCGTCATGTCACCCCATGACAAATCCCTTAGGGAAGTCCTCGATCCACATCTCTTAGGTTTGGTCCATCATCAATTTTCAACCCATGCCCTCTCAATTATTATATGGCCATCCAGACCTTATCACTCAAAGATAGGGTCCCTTCCATAACCATCAACCTATCACTCACGGAAGGGCCCCACTGTATTTAAGTATACCTAAGACATTTATATAATGGTCTTAAACTCAATACAAAAAGTGTCAGGGCATCATCATCACATCAACCCATCCTTGAAAAATTATAGGGAGGTCAGATCAAGCATGTTGACCCAATATTACTTAAGGAAAGATCCTACAAGAACAATCACATAGGGTTGTAGTACATTACACATCTCACAAGTTGATTCCAGGGTTCTAGTAACTTGAGAACTATCCTCTCATTGAAGAACAAACCACATCACCCATCCGATCATCCACTGGTTCCTCTAGATCTGTCATAGACTCACTTCAAAGATACCACCTTGTTCCCCTCACCAATAATTTCAAATATCCCAAAATACTATTCCTACCTAGACCCCAAGGCCTATCCCACATCAATATTATCCCATAAAAACTCTTGGTCCTTATACCTATGGATTGACTCAAGTTGACATGCTCTAGGCCCCCTGGGATCCTGATGCAAAATACTAAACATTCCCCCAATCCACACTCAAATCCTTTCTCACATCTTCTAAGGGAGATCTCTTAGCCCATATCTTAGAGGAAATACTTACCATTTCAATTCATCCATTCCTAGGGGACTCATCTGGTTCATGACACTAGTAAAGCCTTTGACTAGCCTCAATAGAGTGTTCCCATCACACATGATACATTCTTTCATCTCATTCATCAACACATGGCCCATGAATTTTCTCATAAGGCTGCGATCCGTAATAAAAAGTTCTCAGACTACCCAAGTCACGTCTCTCATCTCAATACCAACCAAGGTCACTCATCATCCAAAAAATATCTCTCTACCCTTTTTGAAATAGTTTTAAAACAAGAAAGATCACTACAAGTGCTTAAAATCACTTATCTTAAGCATAAGAGGACAAACACCACCTTATCTCTCATTCTAGGCTTACAAGGTCCCTATTAATTCTACCTAAATGCATACAACATGAATACATCAGGAAACTCATGCATAACAAGCATACAAGATTGTAGTAAAGGGACTACCTAACTCTATCTAGGAGTTACCACCCTCTCCTTTCTCCACTGAGCCTCAAAATTACCCGTCGAAGCCTCACATGCACTCCCAAGAACTTGCCTCACATTATAGGACACAAAAAATTAATCAAAAACATTTATATTTAATTATTTAAAATTAAATGAAAACTTTATAATCACTGAAATCTCATCTATAATTGATGAACCTCTATAAATAATTTGACTAACCACACTCGGAGGGTTATTAGCCCAACCTGGAAACAAAATCTTTATAATTAATAACCACAAGAACTTGGTCATTCACCAAATCAATTTAATTTAACTAAAAACCCTAAAAAATTAGGAGGTGAAGTGACTTCATTGAAACCACTTCCAATGACATGTAGACAAAATCTTGATACCTCCACTATGCATGTCGGGTGAAATCCCTATGAAACTATATGGATTACACCATTTTCTCATGGAATTAAAACAAAATAACTATAGAAGAATGTAAAAAAATTAGAGGCCTGTAAAGAGTGGTTTAATTTCATAAGATGAATATTTTTACCTAATATAACTCTTGAAACGCATCTAGAACCATCCTCTTTCAAGGAGGATCAAAGGAGTATGATGGAGGTGTAGAATGGTCCATTAATGGCCACTTACAAACCCCTTAAATCCCAATGGATAATGGAAAAACAAAATACTAAAACACCCCTTCTAAAACCAATGCACACATACAACACTAGTTGGACATTGGGATTTACCAACTAACCAATGGATCAGTGGATAACCGATGGTGTCTTATCAGTTGGCCGATGAGCCTAGGTAGAGCCATATCCCATAGCCCTGTCCATCGTCTTGTCGGTGGTGACACAATGACTAGCTGGTGGTTGTTGTATTTTTTTTGTATCCCCTTACTTTGCATCCTTAATCTGATTATTTCTCGGGTCCTTAGGACATCCATAAAACCTCAAATAACTTCTAATAACATCTCTTATGGATGTTCAAAATATTGGAATCCCAGTGAGATTTTGGGTTATCAAAAGGAGACATCCACCAAATTTAAATTATGTTCATTCTCAAAACATTGACCAAGAAATACATGGGTTTTTAAAAACTCCCACCCATAATGATTCTCATCTTTAATATGTTTTGGTAATACCTTAACCACATAATTTGACTAAAATCATTCATAAATTTACCAATAATTAATTATATTCCAAATATAAACACTCATCCATGCTTTTGTTGGAAAACTCTAAATATGAAACATATTATTCAATAGAAGCTGAGCTAGCCACACACTACTTCCACAAAAACTGAGACAGATCTCACTGCACTAGTCTCTCCCAACACACTGGCATCTCCATCTAGTTCATCCCAAAGTTTATAGTGATCTCCCTATACATTTTTACTCACAATGACCATTTATGATCTATGGAACTCCCCACATTTGAATTTACTAACAAAAACACACCTATGGTGGTCCAACGACCTACCAACCAGATGATAAACAAGACTCTCTATGTGGTCACCATCTTACCGCTCACCAACTATCTATAAAGTGATATTCAGACCTCCTCTATTCGACTTTTAGAAATTCTTAGTTATACTCACCAATGTGATAACTCCATTCCCAATCACAATGCCTTAACACTCAAGAGAATCATAAAATTATCCACTAATTGAAACTAAAGTTTAAGACCGACTCTCAATTTACCACCATTATCATATCACCAATATCCAACTACTATCATTGCACTCTCACCTTGAATACTATCATTCTATTGATCTAAATTGCATTTATATCTCCTCAAAACACCCTAAGCCTGATGTTAATTCATTGACTCAACCCATCACAATAATTGAAATTCCAAATATAGTTTTACATAGGCACCATAAATCCGCAGATCTTAAATCACATTGGTACCCCGATTTAACCTCAACTATCCCATGACTATCCTCACCACAATAATTTCCCTTCTTCTATGAAGTCCATTCACTTGAGAATGATATGATGATACACTACATAAAAGTATCATTATATTCACCTAAAGATATCAAATTCCTATTATTTATGGCCTACAATCCATCCATTATCAAACACATTGACTAAACATGGTCATCCATCTCATACCCAAACTCCAACACCAAACATTAATGATACCACCTGCTCCCTAATCACTAGAGCATTATCCATGATATTCAACAATCCACTATCAATGTGGATCAAATTTTCTAGTAACCAATGGTGCACATCCTGCTATATAGAATCCCTTACACATATCCACTAGTATTAACCCCAAAAAATCCCATCAATACCACTATCACCCTACCTGTCAATCCTTATGAAGGAATAACTCTATTTTTTCATACCTTAGTACCTAGATTTAACATTTATATCACCTCATAAAATAGAGGGACACCTCTCAGTCTCATTTGATACCCTGATCCTCCATTCCCATGAGAATCCCAATGAACACCTCAACCACCTGACTCGAAGGGGGACCCTAAACTGAAACCATCTCAGTGCTACTACCACTACACCGCTTGGAATCCTCCAAAACCCAAATGAATTTTGGAAAACCTACACATAGCCTATTCAAACATCTTCATCCAAACTAGTTATCAATCATTCCTAGCACAATCTTACCCTCACTCATAGATACTTTTCCCAAAAGTATCACTAACACCCGCTCTACCCCTTAAATAGAAAAATCACCCAAGAAACCTCCTTCACAGTTTCTCACAAATTACTCCACTTAGCCTCACCCAAACCCAACGGTTGCATGATCTTGAGAAACAAAATCACACACCCTAACTCATTCTTCAATGAGTCACATCCCTCCAAACCAAGGATTTCATGCTTAACTCACTAACCATTCCCCACATGCATGTTCAAAACATCAAACTCTAGCATACTTGGTTCTCCACCTTAAAATTTAGGCATCTCACTCATGACCAGATCTATCACATGTCCACTCAAAACCTGAATGACACTAAAAAAGAATGAGTGTCTACCCACACACCCACCATTCTATATAAAATCAAATCAGAAGGATCATTGGGCTACACACCCACCCAGTCCTTCCCTTGGTCCTCAACCTCAAAACCAAAAATGCTCTAAGCACTTTGTATCATAATCTAAGGAATATCACCTATGGCTTAATCCACAACCCCTTTGGGATTCCATAGAACCACTAAGTCTGGATAAGTAGAGTTCCACCAAGAAGATATATAGTAAAACACAATATAGTTTTTTTGACACTCTAAACTACTAAATTCCTTTCCATACCACCGTGGGACCACATCCTCAGGTTAATCATTTACCATCATTAGAATATTCCTCATTCATACACCGACCCACTCAGAGTCTCTACAAATCCCTTGATAAAAGGTATATATTTCCATCATTACTATAGAATTCGTACAATAGTATCTAAATGAATTTCCATCAGGTAAAATATTGTAGTTCATTTGAGAAGAATTCCACTAACAAGTTATATGGGAAAATTCCTTATATGTTGTTTTTTACACTTTAAACTAATAAACCCACATCACAGAATTCAACCACACAAAAGTAGGAACATGTCATGTGAGTCCTATGTTCCTATTCATGATACATATCCATGGTCCTTTTTCTAATGGGAAAAGAGACATAGTCCAAAAATTAGATATCCAGTAAACATGTCACATTCTATAAACAACTCATTTATAATATTGTAAACCAAGAATAATAGCCCCATACACAAGGTAACCTGGACATCCTTCTAGAAGGGTGGTCATGAATCACTAGTTCAATTTGAATCATAGGTTCTAAAATATTCTAGAACCACTTATCTACACACTATAAGAAAAGGTCTGAGTAGCAACAATTTTTTTATTTGGAGATGGTTTAAACCACCGCTTCATGGTTCTATGATAGTTTTAAAAGAACACAACTAAATCACATTTTATTATCCAATATTTCATTATTTATTTCATTTAGCGGTGTTTTCTAGTATGAATTGTAGAAAGAATATTTAGCAGTGGTTATTTCCATTTTTGTGAGGGTTTTTTGAGAGGCAAAATAATGAATATTTATAAATAGTTAAAACCACCACTAAATCCAAACATAATCCACCACAAAATGATGATAAACTAATTACAACCACTACTAAATAATAGTGTGTCATATTTAGTGGGGTTTTTTACTGCTGAAAAAAAAATAAAAATACATATTATAGTAGCAGTTTTAACCATTATAAATAAAAAAACTACATGTAGTGTTAGTTTAAACCACTGCTAAATATTGATTAACAAAAAAATTCTAGTTGCATATTTTATAGCCCCAGAATTACATAAAAAACACAAATACAAACCAATTGTATTTCATATTAGTAGAACAAAAAATCCTTATCAGAAGCATAGAAAATCACAGATATATAAGAAATATGGAATCAAAAAACAAGTATATTAGTTCACATCCAACCATAAATTTTTTCAGGTATGTGTCACAAATAATACATCCACAAAACCTCTCATTCTATATTAGAAAAAAACATCAAAAAGACCACTAATTACTACCATATGAACTCTTCTCATAACCCTATCCATCTCCATATCCATCTTCATCTCAATCTATAATTCATTCTACAGACACTTATAAGATAATTATATTGAAAATTAATAAGTGTTGTATATTTATATTTAAATTTAAAATTAATAAAAGGTTTTTAACTAAATTATTTTTAAGTTGTGTGATTTACCTACTCACCATCATTCATCGATGCAATATCACCGGGGATTTATTTGGTCATCTTCAAAAATAAATCAACCAACACTTTCAATGTCCACTTTTGTTCTGTAACATCAACAATAGGAAAGTAGAAAACAAATATGTACAAAAAGATTCATTTTGAAAATATTAGAATTTATTAACGTAATGACATTCAATTACACCATAATTTATTAAAATTACCTTTATATGTGAATCAAAAACTGCATTTTTCCAAGATTAAGGAATATATCTCCAATCATCATATGTAATCAGAAGGGTAACCAAATCCTCCACCAATTGACCTAGAATCTGTCCAAATAATCCTATGGCGTCATCCATAGGGACCAAATTTCAATCAATTGGGACAAATATCTTTAGTCTGTTAAGATTCCAGACATATGAAATTTTCAAATTTTTCTCCATAGTAGAATTGTTTCCATCTTTTATGAAAAACAATTAATAGTATAAAAAATTGTAATAAATTTATTCATATTAAAATTTATACCTATAACATTAAGCCTCTAATATCTTCATGAAGAACTAGGAGTGAAAATAATTGTTTACATAAATTAAAAAAATATAAATAAATTACCTCTCAATTAGATACATCCATCGATAATGTACGAGGTTTCCACATTTATCCTCCTCAACCAAATGCACAATTAAATGAATCTAGAAAGTAAAAAAATATAGAGGAAAGATCATATAAGTTTCACGCAGTGAAAATAAAAATATATCATGAAGGTTTTCAATATCAAATGGTTATAGAGTTTTCCCATATAGTTTTCTGAAGAATGTGAAAAACTAAAGTATAACAGGAGTAATATTTTCAGGTAATAATGTATGTAATGCCAATTGTAGCCACTACTGTAACAAAACATGTGAATCTTGAATTTTCAATACATGTAAAATATGATGGTTTAATTCAACACACCATGATATGTTACTTAAATACCCATTATATACCTTTACATGTTTAAACATTCTAAGTAATGAATCTTTATCCCTATTTTTCATTGCAAAAAATTCCAGAGAATACATTCTATTCTCATATGTCCATTGATCATGCTTTATGTTCATTGCTTGTATTTATTTCCAAGCATTGAGATGATCCTTAGATTTTCCAGGCTCATTAAGCAATGTGAAGATCAAATTTTCACAAACATTTTTCAAAATATGCATCACATCAAGATTATACCAAAAAAAATTAAATTACCAATATGAAAGTTTGATTAATATAATTTTTTTATTCCATTGTTGTGTTCTGATTTCACTTGATGACAAACTTAAAACTCGCTTCCCACTATCATTTAAATGATACACCTTCCCAAATTCTGTTTCAAAATTTCCAAGTTGTGCTAATATCTTAGAACCTTTAAATAACTTTGTATATTGTTATAGAAGATGCATCATATGTCTCAACACTATTGCTGCATAACTCCTGTAATTATTCTATTAAAGACTGCAAGTATACGTCAATAAAATTTCCAGGAATTTTTTCCATGAATAATCATCAAAATGATCAAAGACATTTTTTGCATACAAATTCATAGAGGCAGGTTGTAAGGGATAAAAAACAAACCAAATGCAATAATAGGTGCTCAAAGTCCCAAACGGGTTCAATCTATTGGTAGAAAATCCCAATCGAACATTCCTATGATTATATGATAAATCTGGATATAATGGATCAAATTATTTCCATGATTGTGAATCTATTGGATGTCGCATTAACCCATCATTATTATTATCTACAGAATTATATTTTATTTGTTTGGCGGTTTTTGATGAGATGACTAATCTTTACCATTCTGACTTTAAAGGAAACTAATGAAAAAACATTTGGTGTGTTTTACTTCTCTTCTTATTTATTATATCATGTTGATTTAGAATTCCATCATCACTCATTGACTACCATCTATAAGAAGAACATTCTTTTCAAGCATGTCTTCTTGAATCCTCTCCCCAATAAAGTGTACTATCATTGGGACACACATTTTTTTTATAATTTAGACAAATATTGTTGAAAACATTTTTTATATCACAAAAATACTTAGAAATATTTACTTGAGGAAATTCATCATGAAAAAATTCCAATATCATGTAAATCACCTTATTTGTAATTACACATAGGTATTTGATATGGAACAACTTCAACAGAAAAGAAAATTTTGAATATTTAAAACATCCACTATACAAATATTAATTTCCATCATCAACTAAACCATGAAACACATCTATTAACTCAGTGACGTTTTCTATTACATTAGTCATCCTAGAATTAGTAGATGGATCCAATGATATGTTACAATATTGATCTGGTTGTCCTATAGTCTAAAAAACATTAGCCATCACATTTAAATTTGTATCACCCTCAACCATTTGTTCTATTATGTTTTGATGTTGATGTTGTTATCTTGAAACACCGAATTCATCATTAATAATTTTTTTCATTGTACATTTTTAATGAATTTGGGAGATCATTCTGTAAATTGACATCAGTACTCAATGTTTTTGTAACATTAAATTCTATGTGCCAAATCCAATAAAAATATTGATCAGGAAATTTCTTCAATATCAAGTGTTAATAAACTTCATATTTCTTCAAACATCTTCTAAATTTACATTTAAGACATTTAAATCTTATTCTCCCATCAATGGATCAATTAAAATTTGAAAAATAAAAAAACTCCCCCAAACCCTTAGTATACTGAGGTGTGTTCCTCGGTAATATGATTTAGATTTTATCTATATATATCACAATGTGCCATCACATTATTAAAAAAATTAAAACACACAACTATTAGTCAATCGTAAAAAATAAAATGGTAAAATCTAGTAAATTGGTCAATGATATTAAAGTGAAAGAATATAATAGTTTGATAATAGAGGAAACCTGGTGTAAATGGAGTGTCAACACTAATATGACCTTAGAAGTTCCATCCTTCAAAACAATACAAGGAATACTTGACACAAGTTAGTGTATATATCACCTCCTTGTAAAAGTCTAACATAATGATGGATTTTAAATCCATGGATTAGAGGTGATATATTGGAATCAAAATGAATCCCATTATTATGGGAATCAATACACACATTGTTCTTGATATAGAATCTACATATACATATTTGAGTTATATAGAGGAGGGAAATAGAGAAATGTATGGATGTTATGGTAAGAAATATGAATGAAACCACCATGGAATTAGTAAATTACTCCTCTCTATAGTATACCTAGTCATGGAAATGGAAGCATTGTTTCATATATGACATGATGAATTTGAACATATCCATGAGAAAAGGTGACACATGTTTAATGAACATGAAATCAATTATAATAGAGTACAATTAGAATCTTATAAGAAGGATCTCCTCTAATAATTTATTTAAGGGGAAGTAGTATGGTCATTGAGAAATCCCATGATACCTTACTAAATACCTATATTAATGGTGAAAAAAAAAGAATTACCATGGTTTGTACACATGGTCTATACAAATTAATCATCTTTCTTAATTATAATGATTAACGAGTATTCCATTCCAATCATTAATTCATGGTTTCTTATAAAATATGTATCCTAACAAATATCATCAAAAGTTTAACTTAATATTCCATAAAAAATAATGAAGTTTCTATATAATTGAAGATTATAACTACTATTTTATTATTATGGATAAAACCATAAGTAAATATACATCAATTGGGAGGCTGTGACCACCGTGCAGAGCACTACAGACAAGGGCTTGGAGGGCTCGAGATCTGAGGGATTAGGTTAGGGCTCAGTTGTAGAGTGTTCAACTAGTGAGGGCTTGGAGGGATTTGGTTCGGAAGATGATGGTGAGGTATTCGAGGTCTTGGGATATGAGGGATCAGGCCCGAACAACAAGGGATTAAAGGGCTTAGGATTGGGAGATGCTGGTGAGGGATTGGAGGGCTCGGGCTTGGGAGCTGCTGGTGATGGATTGGATGGATCTGACTCGAGTGAAGCCGGTGGAGGGGGGTGGGGGTAGCTAGGATTTGGTGTCAGGGAGTTGGGGGAGGAGGAGGGGGTCATGGGAGAATTATGGGGGGGGGGATTGGGGGAAAACTATGTTTTTTAATTAAAAATTTAATATTTAGTGTTGGTTATTAAATACCACCATAAAATCATGTATTTTTTTTGGCAGCAGTTACTAAACCACCACTAAATAAATATTTTGATATGGTGAAAAACTCCAAAAATAAAAAAAATACATGATCTTATAGAGACAAAAATATTTACATACATGGACGTTACATTACTTTTTCAGAATACTTAATACATAACAAAAACATACACCCAAGGACTGTAATAGTTTAGTGTCTTTGGAACTCAGAACATAATCTTCTAATCATGGTGAAAGATCTTCAACATCTCCCATAAAGATATTCCCCTTTTGTTTCCTTACCTAAAACCATTCATTATATCTTGGGGAAAAGAAAACATATAAAGGGTGAGCTCAAATGCTCAGTAAGGGTAATAATGGAGAAAATAAAACAAAACATATAAATTTGAACATAAAAACATGAACATAAAGTTTAAAAATCAAAATATTGAGTTGTGAAATAAATATTGGCAGTATGTAAGGCATAAATCATAACATATCATTAATAATGATAAAATAGCATGGTAATAAAACATATAATTTTGTAAAACCATAAATCTCATGATATGGTTTCCATAGTAGCCAAGGCATTGCTGCCAATACCATCATAGTGGACAAAGTCCATTACTGAACATGGGTTACTTGCCATTCCAACCCTGTATTACTGAACTGGATTTTACTTTCTGTTCTAGCCATGTCTATCTAATGAGATATAAATATTTTCCTAATTCATTTGAGGGAGATATAGGTCACACCCATCTCATAATTAAATCATTCTTACATGTGACACAAAATAAACATAATTCATTCATCATAACCCAATGAATAAAATGGGTTTCATAAAAATCATTCCACCATAACATAATCCTTATAAAAAAATGGATATCATTTCATCATAAAAAAAATAAAACAATGTAAATAATAGGAACATTATTCTTGAAACATAACCATATTAAATAATGTAATCTTATATGGAAAATAGTTTTGAATAAAACATTTGAAATGAATTCTTGAGAAAAATATCCTTTCTTCTTCAAAATCATTTTCTTTTCACAAAATATCATGAAATTTTAAAAGAAAAGGATTTTGTTGAAAATAGTCATGAAATATTGTATAGTAATCTTCATTAAAATAAGTCATTATGAAACTATAAAAATCTATTCATGGCGTATAAGTTAAAAAACATTCTTCTCATACTTTTGCCGGAAAAGTCAAAAAGTACCTCGTATGGTAAAAAAGAAATAGTCCTTCAATAACATGTGGTAAAAGTCAAAAAAGAGTAAAAATGACTTTAAAAATACATGAAATAATAATAAAAATTTTATGAAACATTTTGAGAAAACATGGATATGGATGATAACCCCAATAAATACTTACGAATAAACAATCCCGGATAAAAATGAGATTGGAATAATTATCCCTTACCTTATGTCCAATTTCTTCCATATGTGTCTGAGACTTCTTTATAGTAGGTTTAAACATATTATTAACTTGTAACATAATCATAATAATATTTATGATATCATATATTATTCACTTACGACTTTATATTACTCGTTCATTTGTCAATTCCATGTTAAAGCAATGTTTTGGGTAAAACTCTTCCATTTGTTGTACGTGTTTTGAATTCTAATTATTCATAGGATTAGT
The DNA here is from genome assembly GCA_963277665.1 of Viscum album. NCBI lineage: Eukaryota > Viridiplantae > Streptophyta > Magnoliopsida > Santalales > Viscaceae > Viscum > Viscum album. The sequence goes on from CAUJRU010000513.1 coordinate 356,478, forward strand.
TAGATCATGATTAATTACTTCCATAATGTAAAACATGATTTATATATAATATATATTCAGAATATATAATATATATAATAGTTTGATAAATGGAATGAAATACACCATTCATGGAGACGGTAGGCCGTACGTACGCATTAACACTATTTTCGTTTCCTTATTAAATCGAATGGAAGTAAATGACACATATATATATATACATAAATACAGTAGAATTATTATGTAATATATTTCATTATTACTTATTATATATACTTTATAATCATTCTCAAATGGTTAACATGGAGAATGAATCTGATTGCATCATGGAGACGGTAATTCGTACGTACGCATGAGTAATGATATCATTCCCATAAATATTGAATGTAATTGGAGTGGATGATATAATATCTCATAATTAGTATCATGTTATAATAATCATATATATAGTTATTATTTTCACCATTATACCCATCCAAGTAAGGTGGTGGTGGAAAAACATATTATACCACATTGTGGAGATGGTATTCTGTACGTACGCACGCGCGGTGATTTTATTTTTTGTAGGATGGATAGAAGGTGAAATAGGGTTGATTCATATTTATAATAATATATAAGTATATGAGTGATACTTATGTTATTACTTTATAATTAAATAAATAAATAAGTGGTAGTATAATAAAAACAGAAACTTGAAAGAATAGGTAGAAGATATTACCTCTTCCTCGACGCACCTCCTTTAAACTTCCTCTTAAGGGACTAGAGATGGTCTTTTGAGAAGACCAGAACCTCCAGAATGTTACTAAGGAAGTTGAGAAGAGTAATTTTCAGGGTTTGGACGGGCTTGAAGGCTCAAAATTGTGCTAAGTGGAGAGGGATGATGTGCCCTTTTATAAGAGAAGAGAGGGGCACTTTTGGAATCCACAAAAATATTAATTAATAATAAAATTTAACCCCAATTAAAAACATAAAAAAATGACTCCATTAGAAGATGATATGATCTTGGGTTTTAATCCAATTAACCAATAAAATTTATCAATGTTTTATTTTTATTTTAAACCTTATCATTTAGATTTATCCTTTTTTAATCTATTTAATTTTATTTGTGGTAATAATATTCTAATTTTTAAGTTGTTATAAATACTTACTTATGTGTTGTGAATTTTCCATAATTAGATAAATTATTAGATTTTAGACCATATAATTTTCAATTTGTAATTTCCAAATATTTTGGTGATTTTCAAACAATTTAATAATATGTTATTTTTCTAAAATATCAATAGTGTCAATTTTGACACTATTAAATTATTTAAAATTAAATAAAATACACACAGAAGATATATTCAAAACAAATATTAAATAGATTCCTAAAATTTTATATTCATATAAAAAATTAATTTATCACATTAATTGGTACATATAATATTTATTTTAATGTTTTTAAAACCATTTATTTGACATTTCTCTTAATAAAATAATTATTACAACATTTATGTATAATTATCTAATATACTTATTTGTTGTAGAAAAATTAAAAATAAAATACTATGACTAATATAAATCTAATATATTTCATAAGAACAGTTTTACTAGAATTTATTATATTAAAATCACAACATTTAAATTGTTATATTTATTAAATTATGAAGGTGACAAATTTGACATCTTTTAAAATAAAATAATATAAGTGTCATAATCAATTTTATAAGGCTCTAAATAGTCCAAAATTAGACCATTGGTTGATTATGGTTTATATATACACGAAATATAAGTTTTGGTTAGGTGTTTGGGCCTTTTATGGGTATTATTATTCGAATAAATACTATATTAATGATTTTCACTAAATAAATAATTTCTGCATCATTAATGTATAAGCTATTTAGGTAATTAAATATTTATTAAAAATTTCAAATAAATTACCATAATAAAGAGAAATATTTTAAATTTCAAATGAGTATTTATAATCAAATTTATATTCTGTATAACCTTATATTAAAAATGCATTGATTATTAAAGTTTGAGTGAGACATATTTCACTTTCCTTTAAATAAAATAAATTAAAGGCCTTAATCACATCAAAGTGGGTTCTAAGAGATTCCATTTCGACCCAATTATATTTTAAGATGAAATATAATCATACAATTATATTAATACAAGTGTTAGGGTAATTTTATAATATTATGTTTACCCTTAATTACCCGATTTACCTTTAACTATGGTAAATAAAATTTACCGTAGTTACTATTCGTAATGCCTAAAAATAAAAAGTATCATATTAACATAATTTGGACCTACTGATTCCAAATATGGAATCAATTTTTCCAAATTCAATACATAGAAGTGGCAGTATTTAATTTAAAATTAATCCTGCTGTTGAGAAAACGGGTTTTAAAAGTTAAAATATTACAAAAGATTGATATGTTTTTACCTATAAATGCAATGTAAAATTAATGATAATGAATTAAATTATGTTAAATGGTAAAATATATTCTATTTATACTTTAAAACCACTAAATATTATAATTTAACCATATAAATTATCTTGATGAAAAAAGTTTTTTTAATTTAAATTCAACATATTTTTACTATTCATAAAAATATGAAAGTTAACAGAATAATATTAAAAAATTATCCAAAGTAAATTTTTATATAATCATTGAAATTAATAACTTTATTTTTTCAAATTTAACTAATAAACATGTCAAACACTAGATTTAATGTGGGTGCGCCATCAAAAGGCGGAAAAACTGTATTTTTGAAAAAACATTTCCTTTATATGAAAAAATGATTTTGTTCTCATAACTTGTTCTAGAAAATTATTAAGATGAATTATAATGTTATAAAATTAAAAATGGGGTTAATACTATTCATAACGGCTAGTTCATAATAATATTAGAACAATATATCATTGTTTAGTGAAACCCGATATTGGGTACAACACAAGCTATTGAGGAAGGTCGCTCTTGTGTGAAACACAAGCCAAGAATAGTGTTTGCGTATAATACAAGCTAATACGGTGTTGCATATAGTGCAAGTTAATCTGGGTTTAGCATACAACACAAGACATCAAAGAAATTAAAAATAATATTTCTCATAAAATCTCGGGGTGTTACATTATACCCCCCTTAAAATGAATTTCGCCCTCAAAATTCTTTAGGGTTATAAATGGTTTACTACTTGAAATTTTATTTCATAGAAACCAACATCATAAAAAGTAATACTAAAACTTAATTTTAAAAACAAAAGTGTGAAACATAACGGTTACCCAAATTAACTCATCATTGGGTTTCCACATAGGAGAACATAAGTGAAAATATAGATATGGAAGAAAAATCTAACGATCATGTTCTGATGGAGAGTGGTTAAGAACATGGCTATGAAACAGCCAACAATCACAATGCCATAAATTTGGGATGATCGAAGGTACCATCTGATTCATCGGATATGAGGGTAAAATGACAACGTTTTTGGTTTTCAATATCATTTCACTAAACTTGAAAATTTTGAATTAGAATAAATACTCCCTTGAGTTTTTTACAATCTCGTCGTTGGTGATTTCTTGAAAAATTTATACTTCATATCTTAATGAAATGAAGTTGAATTCTTCATTCGTGAAGTGTTAGCAGATCGTGTTATAGAATGATGCGTCATTCCATCTATCTCAAACAAAAGCTTAGAAAAAGTTATTAAATATACATAAGTACATATATGGTGATATTAATCATATATGGTTCCAAATATGGACTTATACTTCATCTATAATACCGCTAAATAAAATGATACTAATTTATACTAACCAGGGACTTCCTGTAGGCCAGTGGTTGGTGATAAAGGCATGTCGCACTTCGGTTGTGGTTTTGATTCCCACAGCTTTGTCCAACGCGACAGGTTGTCACCCATCCTACATATTGTCCTTTTTTTAAAACTATACAATTATAACGTTTCTGAAAAAATATAAAAAAGTTATAGCCTTAAACAATACTATATGATGTCTAACTTAATCCATTCCAACCTATAGTCTTATTGAAAATACTTCTGTCCAAACTCATAGTATAAAGAAAAAGATTACTAGAGAGGTCATATACAAAGCATGTTATTACCATCATTTATCCCCGTATATCATAAGATATATCTTGTTGGTCACATTACAAACATGTGAATACATTAATCATGAATTCTTGAAACATGAATTACCATAGAACCTTAGTGAAAAAATGAATGCTGTCAAAAGTTAACTCTTTCCACATACCAAAATCCAAAGAATTCTATATATTCAAATCATTATATCACTTTGTCCTTATATCAGTCATGATATCATTAATAATATCCAATATATTAGTTTATACTTATCCCATAATTATGCGTATATCATCTGCTTTCCAAAAATATCTAAATAACCTTTCATGGTTATCGGTACCATTCAACATATACATTCAAATACTTTAAGAAAAACAGTAGTGTAACAATCCTTAGATGTTTCTTTATTCCATAGTTCCATTAAATTACCTACACAACATTACTCTTGATAAACATACCATCATTACACTACCTTCGTAAACCATCGACCGAGCTTCATTATTTTATTCCTTAACACTTCTTTCATATCATATATCATTTGTAGTCTCTTCATCATCATCAACATAAATACTACCCATACGACCATGCTAATTCTCTTCATGAGATTTTACCTTAGGGAATTGGTTTTCATAATGCCCATACATTCCACATTTAAAACATTTAACTGTTTTTGATGTCTTAGAAATACCATTATCCTTGTCCATAGTGTTAACTGAACCCTTTCCATTGCAATTACTGGCTTTGTGTCCTTCTTTTCCACACCCAAAGCATCTTCTAGTTCCTTCGAAACATTCTACTTCATGTCTCTTCCCATATGGTTTACACGAGGAAAATTAAACTTTCATTCCTCTATGATCATCCTGAAACTCAATCTATCTCTTTTTAGCTGACTCAGGAAACTCACCAATGTTGAGATTATTGATCATATTTTGAGATTGCTGATTAGCAATAATAACAATGTTTTGCCTTCCAAATACCGTTTCATTTACTTGATCATGAAGAATATCATTCCATTGTCCATAATATTCTTTATTAACATGAATCTTCCTATTTCTAGCCATTTTCTAAAACCCAAAAAGAATAGTGTGAGATGAAAAAATCATTCTAGGAAAACAACATAATAAAGGAGGAGTACCTTCAATATCTAACATCTTAGGTTTAATTATAAGATCATTACTGTAATTCTAGGACTATAACCTATACTTATACTTAACCTTAGGGACATCCCTAAACATACCGTAGAAATATCTCTAGGGATCTCACTAAAGTTTTCACATCCTAGTTTCCCAAGTTTAACTAAACCTTTCTCTGATAACAACTGTATAAACCCAAATCTTGACATACATGGATGTTACATTACTTTTGCGGAATACTTAATACATAACAAAAAGAGACACCCAAGGACCATAATAGTTTAGTGTCTTTGGAAACTCGGAATATAATCCTCTAATCATGGTGAAAGATCATCAACATCTCCCATAAAGATATTCCCCTTTTATTTCTTTACCTAAAAGCATTCCTTATATCCTTGGGAAAATAAAACATATAAAGGGTGATCTCAAATTCCCAGTAAGTGCAAGCATGGAGAAAATAAAACAAAACATATACATTTGAATATAAAAACATGAACATAAAGTTTAAACATCAAAATCTTGAGTTGTGAAATAAATCTTAGCAGTACGAAAGGTATAGATCATAAAGGAACAATAATCATGATAAAATAACATGGGAATAAAACATATAATTATGTAAAACCATAATCACATGATATTATTTCCATAGTATCCAAGGCATTACTTCCAAGACCATCATAGTGGACAAAGTCTATTACTGAACCGGGTTTACTTACTGTTCCAGCCCAGTATTACTGAACCAGATTTTACTTGTAATTTCAGCCATGTCTATCTCATGAGATATAAATCTTTACCCAATTCATTGTAGGGAGATATAGGTCCCACCCATCTCATAATGAAATCATTCTTACATGTGACACAAAATAAACATAAATAATTCATCATAACCCAATGAATAAAATGGGTTTCATAAACATCATTCCATCATAAAATAATCCATGTAAAACAATTAATAACATTTCATCATAAAAAAAATCAAAGAATGTAAATAATAGGAACATTATACTTGAAACATAACCATATTAAATAATGTAATCTTATATGGAAAATATTTTTGAATAAAACACTTGAAATGAATTTTTAAAGAAAATATCTATTCTTCTTCAAAATAATTTTCTTTTCAAAAAATGTCATGCAATTTTAAAAGAAAAGGATTTTTTTTAAAATATTCATGAAATATTGTAGAGTAAGATTCATTAAAATAAGGCGTTATGAAGCCATAAAAATCTGTTCATGACGTATAAGTTAAAAAAACATTCTTCTCATACTTTTTCCAGAAAAGTCAAAAAGTTCCTCATATGGTAAAAAATAGAAAGATTCCTTCCATAACATGGGGTAAAAGTAAAAAAAGGGTAAAAATGAATTTAAACATACATGTAAGAATAGTGAACATTTTATGAAACATTTTGAGAAAACAAGGATATGGATGATAACCCCAGTAAATACTTACGAATAAATAATCCCGGATAAGAACGAGATTGGAATAATTATTCCTTACCTTATGTACAATTTCTTCCATATCTGTCCGAGACTCCTATATAGTGGGTTTAAACATATTATTAACTTGTAAAAAAACAATAATTATATTTATGATATCATATATGATTCACTTATGACTTTATATTACTCGTTCATTTGTCAATTCCATGTTAAAACAATGTTTTGGGTAAAATCGTTCCATTTATCGTATGTGTTTTGACTTCTAATTATTAATATGATTACATAGATCAAGATTACTTACTTCCAGAAGGTAAAATATGATTTATATATAATATATAATCATAATATATAATATATATAATATATTTATAAATGGAATGAAATACACCGTTCAAGGAGACGGTAGGCCGTACGTACGCATGAACGTTGTTTTTGTTTCCTTATTAAATTGAATGGAAGTAAATGACATATATATATATATAAATCCAGTAGAATTATTATGTCATATATTTCATAATTACTTCTTATATATATATATTATTATCATTGTTTAATGGTTAACTTGAAGAATGAATCTCATCGCATAGTGGAGACGGTAATTCGTACGTACGCACGAGCGATGATATCGTTCCCATAATTATTGAATGGAATTGGAGTGGATGAAATAATATCTCAGAATTAGTATCATGTTATAATAATCATATATATAGTAATTATTTCCACCATTATACCCATCCAAGTATGGTGGTGGTGGAAAAACAGATTACACCACAGCGTAGAGACGGTATTACATACATACACATGCGCGATGATTTTATTTTTCGTAGGATGGATAGAAGGTGAAATAGGGTTGTTTTATATTTATAATAACATATCAGTATATGAGTGATACTGATGTTATTAATTTATAATGAAACAACTAAATAATAGGTAGTAGAAGAAAAAAGAAACTTGAAATAATCGGTAGAAGAGATTACTTCTTCCTCAACACACCTCCTTTAATCTTTATCTTAAGGGACTAGAGTTGGTCTTTTGAGAAGACAAGAACCTCCATAATGTTACTATGGAAGTTTAGAAGAGTAATGGGCAGGGTTTGGTGGAGATTTAAGGCCCAAAATTGTGTGAAGAGGAGAGGGATGAGGTTCCCTTTTATAAGAGAAGAGAGGGGCACTTTTGGAAACCTCAAAAATATTAATTAATAATAAAATTAAACCCCACTTAAAAACCTCCAAAAATGACTCCATTATAATATGAGATAATATAGGGTTGTAATAGCATCAAACAATAAAATTTATACATGTTTTATGTTTATTTTAAACGTTATTATTCTGATTTATCCTTTTTTAATATATTTAATTTTATTTGTGGTAATAATATTCTAATTTTTGTATTGTTATAAATACTTACTTATGTGTTGTGAATTTTCCATAATTAGATAAATTATTACATTTTAGACCATATAATTTTAAATTTTTAAATTTTATATATTTTTGTGATTCTAAAACAATTTAATAATATGTTATTTTTATAAAATATCAATAGTGTCAGTTTTGACACTATTCAATTATTTGAATTTAAATAAAATATACACAGAATATATATAAAACAAAATATTTTATAGATTCCTAACATGTAATATTAATATAAAAAATTCATGGAGAACAATAATTTGTTCATATAATATTTATTTTAATGTTTTTAAAACCATTTATTTGATATTTCTCTTAATAAAATAATTATTACAACATTTATGTATAATTATTTAATATGATGATTTGTTGCATAAAAATAAAAAATAAAAAAATATGACTAAGATAAATTTAATATATTTCATAAGAATACTTTTACTCAAATTTATCATCTTAAAATCACAACATTTATATTGTTATATTTATTAAATTATGAAGGTGACAACTTTGACATCTTTTAAAATAAAATAATATAAGTGTCATAATCACTTTTATAAGGCTCCAAACGGTCCAAAACTCTACCATTGGTTGATTATGGTTTATATTTAAACGACAAATAAGTTTTGGTCAGGTGTTTGGGCCTTTTATGGGTATTATTATTTGACTAAAAACTATATTATTGATTTTTTACTAAATAAATAATTTCTGCATCATTAATGTATAAGATATTTAGGTAATTAAATATTTCTTAAAAATTACAAATAAATTACCATAATAAATAAAAAAATAAATTTCAAATGAGTATTTATAATCGAATTTATATTCTGTATAACCTTATATCAAAAATACATTAATTATTAAAGTTTGAGTGAGACATATTTCAGAATCCTTTAAATAAAATAAATTAACGGTCTTAATCACATCCAAGTGGGTTCTAATAGATTCCATTTAGACCCAATTATATTTTAGGATGAAATATAATCATCCAATTATATTAATACAACTGTTAGGGTAATTTTATAATATTATTTTTACCATTAATTACCTGATTTACCTTTAACTATGGTAAATAAAATTTCCCGTAGTTACTATTCATAATGCATAAAAATAAAAAGTATCCTATTAACATTATTTGGACATAATTATTCCAAATATGGAAACAATTTTTCTAAATTCAATACACAGAAGTGGCAGTATTTAATTTAAAATTAATCCCGCTGTTCAGAAAACGAGTTTTAAAAGTTAAAAAATTGCAAAAGATTGAAATGTTTTTACCCATAAATTCAATGTAAAATTAATGATAATGAATTAAATTATATTAAATAGTAAAAATATATTCTATTTATACTTTAAAACCATTAAATATTATAATTTAACCATATAAATTATCTTGATGAAAAAAGTTGTTTTTAATTAAAATTCAGCGTATTTTTACTATTCATCAAAATATGAAAGTTAACAGAATGATATTAAAAAATTATCCAAAGTAAATTTTTATATAATTATTGCAATGAATAACTTTATTTTTTCAAATTTAACTAATAAACATGTCAAACAGTAGATTTAATGTGGGTGCGCCATCAAAAGACGACAAAACTGTATTTTTGAAAAAACATTTCCTTTATACGAAAAATTGATTTTGTTCTCATAACTTGTTCCAGAAAATTATTAAGATGAATTATAATGTTATAAAAAAATTGCGGTAAATAATATTTATAACGGCTTGTTAATAATAAAATTAGAATAATATATCATTATTTAGTGAAACTCGATATTGCATACAACACACGCTATTGAGGAAGGCCGCTTTTGCATGCAACACAAGCCAAGAATAGTGTTTGCGTATACTACAAGCTAATAAAATGTTTCATATAGTGAAAGTTAATCTTGGTGTAGCATACAACACAAGACATCAAATAAATTAAAAATAATATTTCTCATAAAATCACAGGGTGTTACATTCTACCCCCCTTAAAATAAATTTCTCCCACAAAATTCTTTGGGGTTATAAATGGTTTACTACTTGAATGTTTTTTTCATAGAAACCCACATCGTAAAATGGAATAATAAAACTTAATTTTAAAAACTAAAGTATGAAACGTAATGGTTACCCAAATTAACTCATCACTGAGTTTCCACATAGGAGAACATAAGTTAAAATATGGATATGGAAGAGAAATCTAACCATCAAGTTCTGATGGAGAGTGGTTGAGTACATGGCTATGAAAAAGTCCACAATCACAACACCATAAATTTGTGATGGTCTAAGGTACCATCTGTTTCATTGGATATGAGGGTAAAAGGACAATGTTTTTGGTTTTCAATATCATTTCCCCAAAGTTGAAAATTTTGAATTAAAAGAAATACTTACTTGAGTTTTGTACAATCTCATTGTTGGTTGTTTCTTGAAAAATTTACACTTCATATCTTAATGAAATTAAGTTGAATTTTTAATTCATGAAGTGTTAGTAGATCGTGTTATAGAATGATGGGCCATTCCATCTGTCTCAAACAAAATGTTAGAAAAAGTTATTAAATATAGATAAGTACATATATGGTGATATTAATCGTATATGGTTCCAAATACGGACTTATACTTCACCTATCATACTGGTAAATAAAATAAAACTAATTTATACTAACCAGGGACTTCCTGTAGGCCAGTGGTTGGTGATAAAGGCCTGTCGCACTTCGGTTGTGGGTTCGATTCCCATAGCTTTGTCCGACGTGACAGGTTGTCGCCCATCCTACATGTTGTCTTTTTTCTAAAACTATACTATTATAACGTTTCCAAAAAAATATCAAAAAATTCTGGCCTTAAAGAATACTATATGATGTATAACTTAATCCATTCCAACCTATAGGCTTATCGAAAATACTTCTGTCCAAACTCACAGTATAAAGAAAATGATTACCAGAGAGGTCATATACAAAGCATGTGATTACCATTATTTATCCCTGTATATCATAAGATATATCTTGTTGGTCATATTCCAAAAATTTAAATACTTTAATCATGTATTCTTGAAACATTAATTACCATATAACCTTAGTGAAAAAATGAATGTTGTCAAAAGTTAACTCTTTCTACATACCAAAATCCAAAAAATTCTATATACTCAAATCATTATATCACTTTGTCCTTATAACAGTCATGAGATCATTAGTAATTTTCAACATATTAGTTTATCCTCATCCCTTCATTATGCTCATATCATCTTCTTTCCAAAAATACCTGAATATCCTTTCATGGTTATCGGTACCATTCAACATATACTTTCAAATACTTTAAGAAAAACAATAGTGTAACAATCCTTAGATGTTTCTTTATTCTATAGTTCCATTAAATTACCTATACAACATTACTCTTGATAAACATACCATCATTCCACTACCTTCCTAAACCATCAACCGAGCTTCATCATTTTATTCCTCAACACTTCTTTCATATCATATATCATTTGTAGTCTCTTTATCATCATCAACATAAATACTACCCATACGACCATGCTAATTCTCTTCATGAGATTTTACCTTAGGGAATTGGTTTTCATAATTCCCAAACATTCTACATTTAAAACATTTAACTATTTTTGAAGTCTTAGCAATACCATTATCCTTTTCGATAGTGTTAACTGAACCCCTTCCTTTGCAATTACCGGCTTTGTGTCCTTCTTTTCCACACCCAAAGCATCTTCCAGTTCCTTTGAAACATTCTACTTGATGTCTCTTCCCACATGATTTACATGAGGAAAATTGAACTTTTTTTCCCCAATGATCATCATGAAACTCCATCTTTCTCTTATTAGCTGAGTCAGGAAACTTACCAAAGTTGAGATTATTGATCATATTGTGTGATTGTTGATTAGGCATAATAACGATGTTTCACCTTCCAAATCCAATTTAATTTTCTTGATCATGAAGAATATCATTCCATTGTCCATCATATTCTCCATTAACGTGAATCTTCTTATTAACATCCATTTTCTAAAACCCAAAAAGAATAGTGTGAGAGGAAAAAATCACGCTAGGAAAACAACATAATAAAGGAGGAGTACCTTCAATATCTAATATCTTAGGTTTAATTCTAAGATCATTATTGTAATTCTAGGACTATAAACTATACTTATACTTAACCTTAGGGACATCCCTAGACATACCATAGAAATATCTCTAGGGATATCATGAAAGTTTTCGCATCCTAGTTTCCCAAGGTTAACTAAACCTCCCTCTAATACCAACTGTATAGACCCAAAGATTTACATACATGGAATTTACATTACTTTTGCGGAATACTTAATACACAAGAAAAAAAGACACCCATGGACCGTAATGGTTTAGTGTCTTTGGAAACTCGGAACATAATCTTCTAATCATGGTGAAAGATCTTCAACATCTCCCATAAAGATATTCCCCTTTTGTTTCTTTACCTAAAACCGTTCCTTATATCCTGGGGAAAAGAAAACAAATAAAAGGTGGTCTCAAATTTCCAGTAAGTGTAAGCATGGAAAAAATAAAACAAACCATATACATTTGAATTTAAAAACATGAACATAATGTTTAAACGTAAAAATATTTAGTTGTGAAATAAATCTTGGCAGTACGAAAGGCATAGATCATAAAGGAACATTAATCATGATAAAATATCATGGGAATAAAACATATAATTGTGTAAAACCATAAGCACTTGATATGATTTCCATATTATCCAAGTCATTGCTTCCAAGACCATCATAGTGGACAAATTCCATTACTGAACCAGGTTTACTTTTTGTTCCATCCCTGTATTACTGAACTGGATTTTACTTGTCATTTCAGCCATGTCTATCTCATGAGATATAAATTTTTACCCAATTCACTGGAGGGAGATACAGGTCCCACCCATCTCATAATGAAATCATTCTTACGTGTTCCACAAAATAAACATAAATCATTCATCATAACCCAAAGAATAAAATGGGTTTCATAAACATCATTCCATCATAACATAATCCATACAAAACAATTGATATGATTTCGTCATAAACAAAATCAAACTGTGTAAATAATAGGAACATTATTCTTGAAACATAACCATATTAAATAATGTAATCTTAGATGGAAAATAGTTTTGAATAAAACACTTGAAATGAATTCTTGAAGAAAATATCCTTTCTTCGTAAAAATAATTTTATTTTCAAAACATGTCATGCAATTTTAAAAGAAAAGGATTTTTTTGAAAATAGTCATGAAATCTTATAGAGTAAGCTTCATTAAAATAAGGTGTTATGAAACCAAAAAAATCTGTTCATGACGTATATGTTAAAAAACATTATTCTCATACTTTTTCTGGAAAAGTCAAAAAGTACCTCGTATTGTAAAAAAAGGAAAGATTCCTTCCATAACATGCGGTAAAAGTCCAAGAAGGGTAAAAATGACTTTAAAAATACATGTAAGAATAGTGAACATTTTATGAAACATTTTGAGAAAACATGGATATGGATGATAACCCCAGTAAATACTTACGAATAAATAATCCTGGATAAGAACGATGTTGGAATAATTATCCCTTACCTTATATCCAATTTCTTCCATATGTGTCTGAGACTCCTGTATAGTGGGTTTAAACATATTATTAACTTTTAACAAGACCATATTTATATTTATGATATCATATATGATTCACTTACGACTTTATATTACTCGTTCATTTGTCAATTCCATGCTAAAGCAATGTTTTGGGTAAAACCATTCCATTTATCGTACGTGTTTTGACTTCTAATTATTCATATGATTACTTAGATAATGATTACTTACTTCTAGAATGAAAAATATTATTTATATATAATATATAATCAGAATATATAATATATATAATAGATTGATAAATGGAATGAAATACACCGTTCAAGGAGACGGTTGGTCGTACGTACGCATGAACGTTGTTTTTGTTTCCTTATTAAATTGAATGGAAGTAAATGACATATATATATACAAAAATCCATTAGAATTATTATTTCATATATTTCATGATTACTTATTATATATACTTTATTATCATTATCCAATGGTTAACATGAAGAATGAATCTCATCGCATCATGGAGACGGTAATCCGTACGTACGCACGAGCGATGATATCGTTCCCATAATTATTGAATGGAATTGGAGTGGATGAAATAATATCTCATAATTAGTATCATGTTATAATAATCATATATATAGTTATTATTTCCACCATTATACCCATCCAAGTAAGGTTGTGGTGGAAAAACAAATTACACCACAGCGTAGAGACGGTATTACATATGTACACACGCGCGGTGATTTTATTTTTCGTAGGATGGATAGAAGGTGAAATAGGGTTGTTTAATATTTATAATAACATATCAGTATATAATTGATACTGATGTTATTAATTTATAATGAAACATCTAAATAATAGGTAGTATAAGAAAAAAAGAAACTTAAAAGAATCAGTAGAATATATTACTTCTTCCTCGACACACCTCCTTTAAACTTCCTCTTAAGGGACTAGAGTTGGTCTTTTGAGAAGACCAGAACCTCCATAATGTTAATATGGATGTTGAGAAGAGTAATGGGTAGGTTTCGGTGGATATTTAAGTCTCAAAATTGTGTGAAGAGGAGAGGGACGGGGTTCCCTTTTATAAGAGAAGAGAGGGGCACTTTTTGAAACCTCAAAAATATTAATTAATAATAAAATTAAAACCCACTTAAAAACTTTAAAAAATGACTCCATTTTAAGATGAGATAATATAGGGTTGTAATATCATCAAAAAATAAAATTTATACATGTTTTATGTTTATTTTAAACCTTATCATTCTGATTTATCCTTTTTTAATCTATTTAATTTTATTTGTGGTAATAATATTCTAAGTTTTGTATTGTTATAAATACTAACTTATGTGTTGTGAGTTTTCCATAATTAGATAAATTATTAAATTTTAGACCATATAATTTTCAATATGTAAATTTTAAATATTTTTGTGATTTTTAAAAAATCTAATAATATGTTATTTTTATAAAATATCAATAGTGTCAATTTTGACACTATTCAATTATTTGAATTTAAATAAAATACACACAGAATATATATTCAAACAAAAATATTTAATATAATCCTAACATGTCATATTATTCTAAAAAGTTCATGGATAACATTAATTTGTTCATATAATATTTATTTTAAAGTTTTTAAAACAATTTATTTGATATTTCTCTTAATAAAATAATTATTACAACATTTATGTATAATTATTTAATATACTGATTTGTTGCATAAAAATAAAGAATAAAAAAATATGACTAAGATAAATTTAATATATTTCATAATAATACTTTTACTTAGATTTATCATCTTAAAATAACTACATTTAAATTGTTATATTTATTAAATTATGAAGGTGACAACTATGACATCTTTTAAAATAAAATAATATAAGTGTCATAATCACTTTTATAAGGATCCAAATAGTCCAGAACTCTACCATTGGTTAATTATGGTTTATATATAAACCACCAATAATTTTTGGCAGGTGTTTCAGCCTTTTATGGCTATTATTATTTGAATAAAAACTATATTATTGATTTTTTACTAAATAAATAATTTCTGCATCATTAATGTATAAGCTATTTAGGTAATTAAATATTTCTTAAAAAGTAAAAATAAATTACAAAAATAGATAAAAAAATTAACTTTAAAATGATTATTTTTAATCGAATTTATATTCTGTATAACCTTATATTAAAAATACATTAATTATTAAAGTTTGAGTGAGACATATTTCACTTTCCTTTAAATAAAATAAATTAAAGGTCTTAATCCCATCCAAGTGGGTTCTAATAGATTCCATTTAGACAAAATTATATTTTAGGATGAAATATAATCATCCTATTATATCAATACAAGTGTTAGGGTAATTTTGTAATATTATTTTTACCCTTAATTACCTGATTTACATTTAACTATGGTAAATAAAATTTACCGTAGTTACTATTCATAATGCCTAAAAATAAAAATTAGCCTATTAACATAATTTAGACCTAGTGATTCCAAATATGGAATCCATTTTTCCAAATTCAATACCCAGAAGTGGAATTATTTAATTTAAAATTAATCCTGCTATTGAGAAAACGAGTTTTAAAAGTTAAAACCCTGCAAAAGATTGAAATGTTTTTACCTATAAATTCAATGTAAAATTAATGATAATGAATTAAATTATATTAAATGGTATAAATTTATTCTATTTATACTTTAAAACCATTAAATATTATTATTTAACCATATAAATTATCTTGATGAAAAAATTTGTCTTTAATTAAAATTCAACGTATTTTTACTATTCATCAAAATATGAAAGTTAACAGAAAAATATTAAAAAATTATCCAAAGTAATTTTTTATATACTTATTTCAATAAATAACTTTATTTTTTCAGTTTGAACTCACAAACATGTCAAAAACTAGATTTAATGTGGGTGTGCCATCAAAAGGTGGCAAAACTATATTTTTGGAAAAACATTTCCTTTATACAAAAAATTGAATTTTTTCTCATAACTTGTTCTAGAAAATGATTAAGATGAATTATAATGTTATAAAATTAAAAATGCAGTTAATACTATTCATAACGGATGGTTTATAATAATATTAGAACAATATATCATTGTTTAGTGAAACTCGGTATTGCGTACAACACACGCTATTGAGGAAGGTCGCTCTTTCATGCAACACAATCCAAGAATAGTGTTTGTGTATACTACAATCTAATACGGTGTTGCGTATAGTGATATTTAATCTTGGTGTAGCGTACAACACAAGATATCAAAGAAATTAAAAAAAAATATTTCTCATAAAATCTTGAGGTGTTACAGATCTGATACTATTTTATATACCCCATCCATGAGCCACTCATCAGTGGTTGGATCAGAGCACCATGTGGTCTCAACAGTGCCTCCTCATACACCAAAGGCTGCCAATTAATGTAGAGTTCCTAATCCATCTAGTGGGTTGGCTATAACCTATAATCTAACTCATACAATATAAAATAAATAACCAAAACATACAATAAACATAATCAATGTATGTATGAATAAATAAACATGGTGTTGTAATAAATTCCAGGTAGAATTCATACAAGCATACATACACATATCACCAAATTAGAATATTTTAAATTAAAAATAAAATAAATCTTTAATGAATTCACATTGGAACTATTTCCTTCTAATGGACTTTCACCCCCTTTCTTCAAATATATGTTGATCTACACTATCCCAATCAAATACACATCTTGTGTTCAACTTAAAAACAAGAATAAGGTCCGCACATGCATCAAGGTTCCCATGTATGGTATAAAAATACATCTCAATAGGATCTCCCCAAGTTACACTAGTATACAACATCATATATGTATATGCATGATGTATAAAATAAACATTTCATGAAAGAAATTTTGAAATAATTTAGTAACCAGGGAAACATGACTCCGTACACATCATGTCACATTGTGATAACCAAGACACCATGACACATAATCATACTTGCTTCAACACAATTCCAAAATCCACGTCTTTTTCTAGTGTTACTTTACTTGATTCCCATCTCGTACCCAAATAATCAGGATAGGGTGGCTTCCAAAACCTTGACCCACTACCTGCATACACTAGGCATGGTCACACATCCATATCTCAACCCAATTAAAAATTACTCTAGGTATGGTTTATCATTATCATCAAGTCACCATATGACCCAACAACCCTAGCAGTCCTCAACCCAATCCACTTAGGAAATGTCCCTTATCAACCATTAACCCATACCCTCTCACTCAATGCATGGTCATCATGGCCTTCTCACACAAGGACAAAGACCCTTCTATAAACACTATCCTATCACTTAGTGTAGGTATTAAATACATGAACATATACTCATGCAATGTATTACAAGGACATTGAAAAAATAAATGAAGTGTTAGGTCATGGTCACCACACCAAACCATCTCTAAATACTCTATGTAGGTTAACTCAAGCACTCCAACCCAATCCTTCTCAAGGAAAGGTCCTACAAGAACAAGCACTTATGGCCACATCACATCAAAAAACTCACCAACAAATCATAGGGATCCAGTATCTTGAGACATATCCCCTCATAATGAAAATATAACCTAACAAAATTTGGTATCCACTAGGTCCTCTAGACCTATCTTGAACTGACTTCATTGATACCACCTCGATCCCATCACCCATAGGTGACAATGCTACTTAAAAGATCCTTCAACCAAGACCCAAAGGCGCCATCCACATCCTTATCAGACTTTTAACACTTTTGGTACTATAACTGAGTGACCATATGAAGAAAACATGCTCTATGACCCTTGTAATCTCAATTCAAATTCTAAAATTTTCCCTCGACCTGCACCTAGGTCATATCTCACATCTCCTATGGGAGATCTCTCAACTCGTCACTATGAGGAAACACCTCTTTCCACCCCTCATCTAGTACCAGAGGAATCTTCCAACTCATGACTCTTAACAATACTCATAACACCATTAGGATGGTGTTTCTATCACATATGATATATTAATCCACCTCATTTTTCATAAGAGGCTCAAGATCTATGTCACTTTCTTAAGATCCCTATGAAAAACCACCAAGGGTACCCACATCACATCATGCATCTAGAGACAACCCAATGTCACTTTTCAAACCAAAATTTCCCTCTATCACTCTAGAGACACTATTGTTTGGTTATCCAAACACTCAAAGTTCTTAAAATAAAATTTCCCAACCCTAGGACGCCAAACAACACCCTATCTCTCTTTTTTTGGCCATCTTTAGACCCAATATGTTCTACCTGAACCCATGAAATATGCAAAAAATATGAATCTCAAATGTAACTGGAATATGAACTTGTATTAAAGGGACTAATTACCTTTTTCATGTACTTAACAACCTCTATGAGCTCTGTTTATCCACAACTTATCCCATCCAAGAATCTCCCACACTCTTTGGAATAAGCCTCACGCTATAGAACAAAAAAAATTAATTATAAACATTTATAATTAATTATTTAAATTAAATTTACATTTATAATCTCTAAAAAATTAATTGATAACTGTATTATCATTGTAACTTCAACCAACTACACATGGAGAGTCCTCAACACACTTATGGAACCAACCATGACAAAATTCCTAACCACTAGCACCCAATCATTTTCCAAATCAATTTAATTTAACTAAAAACCCAAAACTATTTCATTAGGTGATGTAACTTCACAAAATAATGATTATAAAATCCTATATATGTTTTCTTAGAACATTATATATGTATGTAAGGATAAATCCAAATTATTCCCAGTTTATTCCACTATGCTTTAGTATAATCTTCACCAAATACCTAAAAAATTGAAATAAAAGGGCAGAGAAAGGAGGTTCAAGAATAGAAGTGTAACAAATAAAAATACCTAATATCATCACTAAAATACACATGGAAGTAATCCATTTTAAAGGGGGAGTATTTCAAAGGATAGTAATAGGGGGATTGACCAATAATGGCCTCATATCAACCCCCAAATCCCTTAAATACCAAAAGCTCCAAACCTAGAAAAAGAATAAAAGACCCCATAATAAAAAAAGGAACTCAGACCTCACCAACTATCCTATTGGGAACACTATATATCTATTGGATAGAAAAACATTTGATGATCTCAAATAGGACCTTGTACTATAGGCCATCCCATCGGCTAGCCAGTGGAGGCTCATCAGCCAGCTGATGGGCGGTACAATTGTTTTCATTATCCCCTGACCTCCCGTCCTTCCTCTAATTCTTTCCTAAGTCCTTAGGAAATACAATGAACCTCAAACCATGTACAATAACATATTTTAGTTATATTTAAAATATTTTAACTACATTTTCAGTCTTGGTTATCAAAATGATCTTTACACCAAGAAAAAAAATCAAATTGATTCTCAAAATAACGACCCAAATGTCCATGGGTCATTACAATAACCCTTTGTGGTTGATTAAAAAATCTTATTCATTTTGAAATAAACACACACACAAATATATATATATATATATATAATTATATAATAATTAATATAAGATATATTATAGGTAAATGTGCTTCTTGATAGAGTGATGGGTCAGTGTCATGACTCACCCCCATTAGAACTCTTTTTGGGTTAGCAGTAGAGTCGAGAGTAGCCCCAAAAATGTACCTCTAGTAGGGAACACAATGGTTAATAGAACCAAGGGTATATAAATAGATATATTTAAAAGTTATATGCCCAAAATTATTGTATTTATATATATATATATATGTGATATATATAAGAAGTCTTGTATTCCATGAAAATTATGATTTTTATGCATGGTATATCACTTTATGAAACTTATAGAAAAAATGATAAATTTATATCATTTTTATCTCATTTAAGCTATAATTTGACTAATGTTCTTATAATTTGAAACATGTAAGAGTTTATTATTCATTCATATGATTCATGGGGTGGCCGAAGTAGCATTTACTCATGTGTTATAAACACATGAGTGAATGAAACTACCCAAGGAGCGTCCTTGAGGAAAATAAATAATATATCCATATGATGGATATGGGTGGTGATTATTTCTTGATTATAGTAAAAAACTCTTATCAGCTAAAACTATATTTATTCCCCTCTTTTTCATTATAGGCTCTATCATGTCATGGAGTAAAGATAAATCTAATCCATATGATAGATGATTTAGGAACATACCATGGATACCTTTAGTTAGAGGATGAATTTTAACTATTCTATATGTTCTCTCTCAAAACCATGTGATGGTTCTTGAGATGATGCAGATGATCTATAGTGTATTATACACCATATTTATGGTATTTTATCATTTTTATATTTAATTTTCATATTATCTTGATAGGTGATCCTTAGAAAAGGTTTTAGTCACTTCTTCTTGATCTAATAAGTGTTATTAGTATCATTTGAAATCCTTCAGTGGTATTATAGTCAATCCATGGTTAGTTTTTATTAAATTATGAATGGAAAATGAAGATAATAAAAAACAAAGAATCATTTTGTGCATTTTGAAAACATCAGGAAAAAAGTAATACCTTTATGAGGAAAAATTAGGTGTAAGGGTTTTAATGAAATATTAATATATAGAGCTGTCAGCGTAATGGTCATTGGATTTTACCCTTATGTATATTAGAATCTTTAAGGGTCATATTCATTTACCTATATGTGAGAGGCCACGTAAAGGTAACTCAATACCTACTATTATTTGAAAAGTTCAAGTAAATTTATTTCAGTTGTTACCTTTATACAATTTTTTTGCATAAAAGTAGGGATCCGTTTTAAAGGATCATATAAAAGTGTTAAATAAGGGTGTGATTATGTTTACCTTTATGTGTAAAGATACTTGTGTTTTTAAAAAGGATAATGCAATGGTTTCCTATAGCTTTCTTTTATGTGAAACACAGACACATAAAAGTATACAAGTTTTTTCATATGACTGTCTAAATGTCTTCTCCCAAATTACCATTATGTAGCATAAGGAATTTTAAGGTTACCTTATATAAAATATTTCAATGCAAGGGTCTCCCAATCTACCTTTACATTGTGGGTTTCATATGAATTTTTTAAAGGTAGTACTAAGTTTTATAAGGATTGCATAAGTTTACTAATGCATTACCTTGATGTAGCTAGATATATACCCTTTCACGACATTAATAAAATTTTTCCTACCTTGATGTTAATGTTAAAAATAGGATTACCTTTCAACAGTTTCTTCTTAAGGGTAAAAGGAGGTTACCCTTATGATAAATGAGGATTATAAATAAGGGTAAATATAATAGTTTTAAAATTGTTAAAAAAAATTTTAATATTAAAAATGATTTAAATTGTTTATAAAATTTTTATAAATAATCGTAAAATGTATTTTGGGGTTATTTAGTAATTAATACATTTTTTATTAATTAATTAATTATGAAGGATTTAAAATTAATTAGTAAATATTTATGAAACTTCAATTATTACATATTCCTTAAATATTAAATGTTAATATATAGTTTTTAACAAAATTATATGGTATTAATTTTGATGTAGAAATAAAATAGTTTATTTAGAAATAATAAGTTATAATTTAGAAAGGTTAATAAATTATGAAATAATTTTATAATAAAAAATTTTTATATTTAAATTATACAATTTTCATAAATAATTATTTTGAATTGTTCAAAATAAAAGTGGGACTTATTTTTAATTGTTCAGACAAGGGATCTCACTCTCGGCCTATAGGATTTTCCCTCTCGATGCCTTCTTCGACCTCCAATGCCTCAACCGCCCTTTCAGCTATTCTCTCAGGAATTATAGGTCCCCTTCTTCTCACCATTTGTTTTCCCCTTTTTTTCCTATCATGCTAGATCTTGCGATGTTTTTATTATTTCATTTCAGGTGTATGTTCCCCATTGTTTTGTGGCCCCTAACCACTACTTTCACCACTCTTATAACTGGAATCTCTATGATAAAACTCTATACTGATTTTCTCTAAAGTGGATCTGGTGGTTTGGGTTTTCGGTGTCACTTGTTGATTCAGGGGGTTCATTGTGGCTAGTGTTTCCCATAGATTAGGTCACTGGTTGAATCAAAAGAGTTTGTTTTGGTTTGGAATTTCTTCCTCATCGATTCTTTATTTTGGTTTTCTGTATTTCTTTGTTATTCTTCAAGAACATTGTGATTTATTTATGACCTGATAGTTCTAGATAAATTGGTTTGTGGTTCATCTGAAGGTAGCCTCTCCCAGGTTAGGCCTTACCTCCCTAAACTATACTCTTTCCTTACATTCCTTCTCTCCAATACAAGTCTCATAGGTAAGATGGTTATTGGAAAGGTTTTGGGATGGTGTTTTTTGAGTTGTGATGGTATTTTCATGAGGAGAAACAAGGATTTCATTGTTCTTTTTGGTATTGGTTTGGTTAATCTTGACTTCATTTTTGTAATCAGTTTCAGTTTTATTATTCTATTCCCACTACTATTGATTCTTGATGGAAGGGATGATATGTTACAGGTTTTCTTACTCTCAACAGAGATGGTGGTTTCTAATGAATGAGTTTCTAGTATGTCTGTGACTCCTTTCAGTGATGTCATCAATATTGGTCGGGTCTTCGTCGATGATATAGTTGAAATGATGATGATGGTGACTGGTGCATAGGGTGTGCGACCTGAGGGTCTCACATGTTGATGTGTGATGTTTTTTTAATTTTTTTGAATTTTGTTGTGTGTGTTGTTCCCTTTGTTGTCAACTTTTGATTTTGGTATTTTTGGAATGGTTTAATGTGTTTTTGGCATGGATTTCATGAGGTTCCAACTTCATAAAAAAAGTGGATTTATTCTGAAAATGAAAAAAAGTGATTTGGAGGTTCATGAATGATATATGATATTTAGATTATGTAAAATTTCTACATAATATAAATTAGATTATAAATAGTTTATAATTTATATAATATCATATATTTAATATGGAAATGTTATACATGATAAATATTAAAGAGTTCATATTGAAATGAATATAATGTTTTAATATTCAAGATTATGGAAAGTCCATAATGGTATAGATAAAAATTATAAAATTTTTATAATAATTTTTTCTTACGAATTGTTCATAACTGTTTATCCCATGTTTATATATATTAATTGTTCATTTATTTAAAATTTATTCCATGTTTTATTCATATTTTTGAATTTCTTATTTGATGAATGATGTTTCATTTAGTTTCAATGTTAAAATACAACTTAGATGTAGATTCATGCAGTACATGTTAGGTTTCTTAATGAATTTTATTTTTTTATCTACCCTTACCTAGGTTTGTATTTAGAGTTATTATCTTGAATTTAGTTTTGGAATATATTTTATGTATATTAAGTTTTAGAGTTATGATGAATTAAATTCTTCCTTGAGTAAAGTCTCTTCAGGTAGAGGGATATGGGGTTGTACTACCTACTTACTCGAAGGATTATTACTTTTCTAGACTGGTGATTGGGGTTAGTATATTTCTCTCTAGGATTACTCATGTATATATTGTCAAATCATATAACTCTATGTATTTACATGAAGTGTTCATGTACCTTATTCATATAATGAATTTGTATATGTATGAATATATGTGAGTTTTAATTTTAGGTGATTATCATAAATTTGTGAGTTGTGTAAATAATTACACATCAATATGGTTTTAACATATTATTTTGGTGTAGGGAATAATATTCCAAAATAAAATCACTAGAATCATTCATACATAAAAGGAAATAAAATGAGTTTAGATGGTGGGATTAAAATATCCTTTAAATACTAAGTGTATTATTCCTTCCAAAATGGTATTTTTCAAGACCTTGATCATCTAACAAGGTAGGTCAAGCTATAGTTGAGCTTAATAGGATTATATTGTGTAATTAAAGCAAGGATGAGTGACATTATATCATACTTGGATAGTCTATGCTATAGTTGGGTTCCCCTGTATTATCATTTTTTATGTTGTTCTTGGTGATTTTTGGGTTACACTAATCAATAGACCCTAATAAGATTAGGTTTATTGAGGAATAGAGTTGGTTTTATCTATATAATGTATTGGAACAAGATTTATCTTCTAAGATATCAAAAATTATTATATGTTATTATCGGGATGAAGAACTATATAAATAACTAAGTGGTGAGAGAAACACCATATAAGACTCATTTCTTAGTGAAATATGTATCTTATAACACTAATGGGTATTATTTTTATTTAAAGGGATAATCAATTTAGTGGGAGACCATTTAATAAAGGTCCTTATTAAGTGATTAATAATACATAATAGTCATCTGATAAAATAATATATTATAGATAATATCATCATCATTAAGCTAAATGTTATGATAAATCCTTGACATAAGTAATCTTAGTATAAGTAATTAATAATATTTGTATCTTAAGAAAATTTTATAATAAATAATGGTAAATTAATAAAAGTTATTAAGGAAAATTTTATGCATCAAAATTGTTCCTTACCAAGTAACAAAGTGCTGAAATTGTTTAACAAGTGAATTTAGATACTTATAGAATTATAGATTGATTCATTTAAGGATTAAAAGTAATTAGATGAAATATGAATTTAATAATATTAGTATCCACTCATATACTAAACATAACTAAGTATTTTAAATATTTAAGGAATTTTTAGTTTCACATAATCAATATGATTGGGTATGTCAAATGACATTGAATATTATTGAATATATTAATGATTTGATGAGACTAAAATGTTTCCTTAAAATATTATTTGTTATAGAAATAAATTCTATTAATTTTCTAGATATATGATATCAATTATTTGTTTTTCATAGTGTTATAAATATTTAAAAGGTTAGAAGATGAGGAGAATTGATGTTTGAAGTTTTATTTCAAGTAATGTAGAAAATGATTTGTTGAATTTATAACTTAGATACTTCATGCTTGGATAAAAATTTTTAAGATGTGAATTTTATCTCATTCAACTATTTTGAAGAGCATGTAAATTATAGTTTCTTATATGAAATTATATGGTTGTTTTTAATTCACATGGTTTATGATCTTTTTAATTATATAAAATACTTTAATAGAAGTATAATGATGGTGTATTCTGGATAGGTAGTTTATCCTATTATCATATATGGAAATGTTCTGACAATATGATTAAATTCAAATAATGTTTACATGACATTATTAAATTTTTGGGAATATATATGAACTATCCATATGATGCATTGGTTATAAATTAAATATATAGATAGTATAAGTGGGTAAAAGTTCAAACAAAAGAAGAAACTTTTACTTAAAATTTTAACAATGTTTCTTAAATAATGAAAATAATTTCATTTAAACTAAGGGTTTCCAATAAATAAGAGTAATAATAAAATATTTTTGAATTATACAAGATATACCTGAAGAAGTTTGTGAAACTATAGAGAATATACATGTTAGGTATGAATGTATACAAATTAATTATAAATTTTTTAATGGAACGTGATATCAAATATATATTTTACAAAGTGTTGTTAATATATAAGAGTTCAAAATCAAATAAATAATTGAATGATAATGTAGTTTTTATTCTTGAGATGATGTAAATAGTTAGTAAATTGAGGATTTGAATGTAAAGGATTTAATGAACCTCAAATAAATCTATGTAAAATATTTATATCTTCATCTCATTTATATTATGTGATAATATAAGATGTTTGAATTTTTTTTTGAAAAAAATTTGATGATTAATTTTATACACATGGTTTATGATTCATTGGGTTATATAATATGTTAAGAGAAGAATATATGGATAAAAGTGTTTATCTAGGATAATTTTTTTATCCAACTATTTATTTAAATATGATGGAATTTTTTCCCACCACCCATCATCAATATATTTTAACAAAGGTTTATTCTCAAAGGAAAAAATTATCTAAACACAAAGAATATTTATATGTAAATAATATTTTATTTCTTAAATGTTGATAATGAAATGAAATAATTTTTTTCCTAACAAAGAATTGTTTTTTATCTTATAATGATATTCTAAAAATAATATAATGACTAAGAGGCTAGTGAGAGTATGTTTGGACGAAAACAAGTTCGATGTTAAAAAATAAAGGATTTCACTAATAATAATCTAAAGTGATTTCCATTTAATAACCTTAAATTTTTAGGTTATGTAATGGTAATAAATAATATAAAGTGTTAAATTTAGTTACCAATTATAAATTTAATTCCACTATTTCCTGAAGGATTATACAAATATAAAATCAGGGTGGATTTTTAGTCAATATCTTAAAAGAGATTAGGATATGTTATGATAAAGAAAACTTTAACGAGTTACATTTAGTCATAAAAAATTATTTCTTGAAGTATTATACCAGTAAAAATGAATATCTAATTACACTTGATTTCCTAATTTTTTTTGGCATGGTAGTAAAGAGAAATGTAAGAGTTACATTTAGCTACCATATTAAAGGAATTTTCACATTATCCTAAAGTATTTAGGAAGCATGGTAAAAAACTTATGTAAATTGTTACATCATTTCAAGTAAAAAGTTGTATGGAATAAAATTCCATGAATTATGATGATGAACATAGAATGAGTTATATGTAGACAATATAAGTTAACATCTTAACATTTGATGTTATTAAGTTAAGAAGATTGAATATGCTCAAAGAGTTGAAAAATTTGGAATATGATTCATAAATCTCATCATTATTCAAAATATATTACTTCATAGTGGTTTCTCACTAAATAATCTAGTGGTAGAGTTTTATCATATGGTCATCTAAAGACATGATAGGAAGTAATATGATGAAATAAGTCAATAAAAAATAGAAAGTATACCAAAAAAATACTGGTCTAGCAGTATATCATATATGATATGATAAACTGGTGATTATGTTGGTTTTTCTGAATTTTATTAATTGGTTTATGAATATTAAAATGTATAATATTAGAGTAAAACTCCATTTTATCATTATTTCATGTTGGATACAAAAATATATATACACACACCGATTTCATATAGTGTAATGATTATTGAACACTAAAAGAATGACACTGATTTTATTGGTAACTAATGTTCATCATGGAGTATTATAGTTTATGATGAGATGTTAAGGTTATCATGATTAAGATTATTGTACATAGAAATAGAATATTCTCATGAGGGATAAAACAAAGAATATGATTATTTCTGTGCATTGGATAACTTAATAAGTATACCAAATGGATTGTTTATTGATGTATTTGGTATAATAGGGGTGCATTGTCCCCACAATCTGAGGTTTGTGAGATAACTAGCATAAGAACCTTCCTACTTTGATAACCTTCTTAAACAAGTCAATATATTTAATTATCTAATATAGGGGTGGTTGGGTGTGATAATGTATTTGGTTAAATCTCAACCAATATGGGTTTTTTCCACTCATATAATGAGTATGACATATGGTCCCTCAATTGAGATAGACTATGGGAGTGTATAACCTCACCATGATATAATATATCTATATGTATATGGGACATGAAATGTTTATATACATAAAGATGAATGACATGTGATATATTCATCAATAAAATCATTCTACACTCTGAGAATCAATAATAAATGAGTTGGATATATGGAATTGATATACTCCATGTCCCAAGGTCACTTAATGTCTTGGAAAAAGGGGAAATATAAGAATTCATGTTTTAATATGATGTATATAGGTGGACATTGGTATAGAGATACATGTGTTTTTAGGATATTACACTAGATCCCTTTATATCTTGAGTAGCATTGAAACTTTCCTATAGTCTAATCCATTATTACATATATAGATCTATAGATTTTTATTTTTGGTCAATGATATAAAGGCTCATGGGGTCATACTTTGTGGTGAACTGAATATGGATTGAGTTTGGATCATAGAGCTACTCTAAAAGTGTTTTAGATTTAATCAAATATAATTTTGGATGGGTATTCACATGGTATTTCATATTATGTAATATAATGGGAATTTAATGACATCTTTCCAAAAGTGTTTTAGAAAATATCCAAGTTATTTTATATGGTTTTAAAATTTACTGTATACGATGCAATATAAGGTGAATTTGAACAAATCCTTTTAGGTTTTAGTGTAAGAGGGTGATTGAAAGAAATATTCCCTAAATAATTATATATATGATATATATATAGGTTGTTTTGTATTTCAGATATATTAATATTTTTATGCACTGTATATTGTTCAATGAAACATACAATAAAAATGATAGATAGTTATCATTTATTTTTCTCCCATGTAAGATATCATTTAAATAAACCATTTCATAAGTTGAAACGTGTGTGGGGGTTTATTATTCATGAATAAGAAGCATGAGTTGGAAAAATCATAATTTTTACATGTGTTATAAATGCATGAGTAAATGCAATAGCACAAGGATCATCTTATAGGATTATAAATAATATAGTCATACTATGGTTGTGGGTGGTGATTATTTATTGATTCTAGGATGAATCTCCTATCAACTAAAACTATATTTCTTATTCTCCTTTTAATTAGAGGATCTACCAGGCTATAAAGAAAGGATAGATCCCATTCATACAATAGATGATTCCAGAATAACTCACGTATACCTTCAGAGAGAGTGTTTTTTTGGCTTATCTAAGTGATCTCTCTCAAACTTAGACGATGGTGATCAAGATGATGAAAATTCTCTTTGATGTATATTAAATCAAATTTATAGAACTTATTCATTTATATTTATTTTTAGTTTTCATATTATCTTTTATGGATATTCCTTGTACATGGGTATAATTTCTTTTGCTTATCCTAATAATTGTTATCTGTATCATTTGAAACCCTTTAATATGGAAGGCACTTCCCTCTTAAATCCCAAGAATATTAGAAACAACCACTAATCATCTCCATATAATATAAAATAAAACCTAATCCATATTTCTTGTAAATTTTATAAATAAACAGAGGTCAACGAAAATAGAATATTTAAATGTAACTCATATGATATCAACTCAATAGACACTAGCAGTCATCACGAGATAATGTTGTCTAGACCAATCACCAACACCCTTCTGGAAACCTATAAACAGAAACACACCCATATAATGAATATGTATATATATATACATATATGGGAGAACATAAAATTCTACTCAAGAATATATAAAAAAAGGTTCACCACAACCACTGCCCTAGGGAACTAATTTCCCTCACTCCCCAATGACATATATCCAAGTGGTCCCACCCCTTTCATATCCACATACCACATACCATATTCACATATTTTATACCAGAAAAATATAATGCATACCATACCATCACATAACAACTGTGAATCACATCCTAATGAAAGAAAGGTCATGATAACTTGAAGGCAATCAACCTTGTTCCCTCTTACTATGTGTGCCCCCATAGTTCATAATACCAAAATCACATATCATAATCATAATCAAATCTAGTCATCATCGCATATAAATACTAAAATCATTCCATCATAGCTTATTATACATTTGGAAGAATGCGTGAGAAGGTGGGTATTTAGCCTTATATACCCTCTACAACCTAGAAGTTAGGGAAAACATATGGAACCCAAACCATATATGAATGATTAAGGTTACCAAACTAAGGTGGTGGTTCTTAAGAAATAGAAAAGTAAAATATAATGGATGTATATTATAATACACAATCCCCACCTAATGGTCGACTCACAAAAAAGTTTCATTTATTATTATGGATAGTTATAGCCACAAAAACCAAACCAATGTTATCAAAATAAGCAGCATTATCATCAATCCATAATACCACAACCCAAAAACCCTACATTGTCATAAAATTTGTCATTTTATTACATTATTATTAATTTTTATATTCCATCATTACCAGAAACATTACATATTTATGTCACACTCATTTACAATCCTTATTGCTTTATATTAAATTTTTGGTTTCAATGTTACCGAACAACCTTACCAAACAAAATCTTCAATTATTAATTCTGGTATAATATTTAACCATAAAAAAATTCTACTTTCATTTAATTTTTTGATCCCTTTTTTTAATTCAGTATCACACCACATTTCAAAACCGTTACAACTCAACAACATTAAACTTCCCCCAAATCAATATCCATTGATACAAAAACCTTTCTAATAATCATAACTACAATTACAAACTGATACCCATAGCATAATTCCATCCTTCCCAAATTAACTATTCCAAACCTTCTTAAAAAACAACAGATAATCTCCCCTAACATTCACCATAACAGTCAAAATGCACCAACATAGAAAACTATCCATGATAAATCATTACCGTCATCACTTTTAACTAAAATAATAGAAACACCACAAATATATACAAAAAGTACCAAAAAAAGTGAACCACACCAAGCAATCCTATTTTATCATGCCTCCATATTCTTTTAACACTTCATGAATAAACAATAACAATATTAAATATTAAACGTTATCCTCCAAATTAATTACCATATCTAGGTGGTAAATTAATTATTAATTGTGAGAGACTTTATAACAACAAAAACAACAAATAATGATTCATAGTTTATCATATCAATCAATAATGAAATAATGTAATGGAAACAAGATCTCAATTATTTAAAGCAAATGTGAAAGCATCTCCCCCTCCCTCAATTTATTTTAACCAGTTTGTTATATTTATTATGTCAATTCAAGAAGGTCTGTTGAGTGTACACATTTGTTTTCTTTTTAACCCGTCATACCTGATATGTGTGTGTTGTTATTATTATAACACTATGTGGAAGCCTGTAACTCTCATTCATTTTTCAATAGACACACACACACACATACATGTATATACATATATAAATATTTCATTATATAATAAGAAAATTGACATGCATTAGTGGTATGTATTCTTATTGATAGAATGAAGGGTAGGTGTCATGACTCACCCTCTGGAAACTCTCATGTGCTGGAAGTGAAGTCGAGAATGACCCCCCAAATATTTCCTCAAATAGGCCAAAATTAGGAGACTAGAATTAAGTGTATGTATACCAAAATATAGATGGAATTACCCTCATAATACTAGGAATATAAAAACAACCATTAATAAACACTATATAATATAAAATGAAATCAAATACAGATTCAATGTATATGTCATACATAAATAAATGTCTAAAAAATAGAATATAAAAGTTAAACTCATATGGTAGTGACTCTACGAACAAAAAAAGCCACCATAATCCAGTACTATCTATCCCCATAAAAAAATCCATCCTAGAAACTAGTAAACAAACACACAAACATATAGGGATGAACATAAAATTATATTTAGTAGTATTGTCCCTAAAAACGTTTTTGAAAACAAGGAATAAAAAATATTAATTCACTAGCGAATAAAAAAATGAACCAACTCATCACCTATACCAGGTCAACCACTACCCAACCTCACCAAGGTTCACTAAAAAAATATCATGTCCAATTATAGTAACATAATGATCTAGAATATATAACTATGGTACCCCATAACCAATTCCCAACTGAACTAGTCTCCCTCACACCCTAACGATATATATCCAGATACTCTCATCCCATCAATATCCACATAACCACAATCCTCATACCACATCGCAACCATATCAACATATCCATATCCACATTACACATACCATTGCCACGTACTGTATAAAAAAATTTATACTTCACACCATACCACCACAACACAAACTCATCACAATAGGGTAACATGAGCATGAAGGTAATTAATCATGTTCCATCGTACCATGAATGTCCCCCACCACACCTCACACACAACCATGTTGAATTAGTAAAATGATCTCTGGTAACCACATCTCATACATCAGAAGCTCAGGCCATCATAGCCTATGATATGTTTAAAATATAGAGTGGATAAGAGGGATAAATATCCATATCTATACTTTACAACCTAGATATCAGGGAAACCACTTGGATCCCAAAACCATATGGGTGTCAGTAATGTTACCTGACTCGAGTTGTGGTGTGTTAGATATAAAAAAGGAAAATAAAAGCTAAATATAACTAACCACATAATCCCCACCTAAGGGTTAACTCAAAAACATGTTTAATTCATTACTATGTCAAATTATAGGTAAAAACCAAAAAACAGTAGTTACAACACGCTATAATATCACAAAGTCACACCACTACAATTCAACCTCCATATAAAATCTTCAAATTTATCATTTTCATCACATCATTATTAATTTTCAAATTTTATCATTACTAGATATGTTAAATTAGTTATATCACAGTCATTTAGAATCATAATTATTTCATATAAACACTTTCGTTTCAATGTTTCCATCCCACTTTACAACAAATCATTTATTCATTAACTCAATTATTAATTCCAGTACAACATTTACCCATCATCCAATTATGCTTTTATTTAATTTCTTGGTCCTTATTTTAATTTCACATCACAATATATTTATTGGCCACTACAATTCAAACACATCAAAAATATCAAAAAACCAAAATCCCTGACTATAAAAACCTAGAAAACAACCACTACCACAATGCCAAACTGATATCAATTTTATCATTATATCCTTATCGCATCAACCATTCCAAACAATCCCCAATAAAACACATCATCACCCTAACTTACACCATAAAAATCATAACATTCCTATACCACAAACCATTCACCAAGTCATGTTACAATGATCACTTTTCACTATAACAAGAGAAGTACCACAAATGAAAACAAATAGTATAAAAAAATAGCAAACCAATCCAAGTAACCTATTTTATCATGCTTCCATATAATGTTAACACTTAAAATATCAATATCAAAAACATTAATTATATAATTTCTTCCTCCCATTTCATTATAATATTTAGGTGGTTAATTAATTATGAATAGTGATATACATCATAATAAAAAAAAGACAAGGATTCATGGAATCTCATATCAATCAACAAACCAATCAGGTAATTGAAACAATAATGAAATTATAGAAAGCATATAAAAAAGCATCTCCCCTCATTTAATTTACATTAACTGATTAATTATATTTCTTAGGTTAATTAAAACTTTCCACTCACTAAAATAAATTATTCTAATGCCACATTCATATAAAAATAATAAGGGGATGTTTTTAATTCCCTACCAAAATTGAAACTTATAAGAACATATCATATAAATGATGAAGAAGCTAATGATAAAACCCAACCAAAATAAAAGTGATCCACCATAAGAGATAACCACATCAATCACCCATAAAAAACACAACCAAGACACCACCAAACTTAATGAACCTCACTACCAAAACCTATCAAAAACATGAACATAGTAGACAGATAGAGAAAGGGGGAAAAAGAGGGACAAAAACACACATCAGACCAAAGGATCTCAACCATGATAAATTAGAAATAAAAAATACACCATTGAATAATATAAGGGATCACATGAAACACTATAGGACTTATATGATTTGAATAAAGTGAATAAAACAAAGGATAATTCTTGAAGAGGTCTTAATTTATAATTAAATCTATAAAATCAAGAATCACATAATGACGAGTTTCATCATGCCATAGTGGTTTCCTAGTTTAGATTTTATGCCACGACCCTCCACAAAACATAGTGATTCAAACCAAATAAATTAAATGGAACTAAGGAATATCACAAAAAAATTGTTTCCTTAATTATGAAATGCTTGATCCTTTGAGGATCATAGTGTAATTATCAACCTTTCACCTCAAACTTGACACACCCAAAACAACTACTATTGTGTAATGACTTCCACCATGGTGTAATGATGCTAAAAAAGGAAGAACCATAGAATCTCTCAGCCAAGACACCTAAAATATGGAACAAATATCCATGTAATAGAAAACCTTGATAAAATTAAACTAAAAACATCAAAATAATCATCATTTCATAACAGGATACTCCATGATGCAATCAGATCCCCCTAGACAAATAGATTGACAAAAAAATTCAGGGCATAATCCACATTCTCTAAAACAAGCCCTTATTTTGTAACAAAGGTGATAACGAAGAAACACACCAAACTACCGAATCTATTATTATGTTGGAAACTGATGATGATATAATAATTATTGGTCATAGTGACATCAAAATTTTCAACTGAAATTTCAGCTAGGCACTCCACCCCACTTCCCTGAACCATCTCCAAACACCATCTTAATACCCCAAACATCAAAAAACAAAAAATAAATGTACAAGAAAGTCAATCTTTTAAATTAGATACTTATCAAATGATTCTCATCCTCAAAAATAAAAAAACAGAGAAGGTGATAGTCCTAGAGGACCGTTAAGTCACCCTGATAGAGGGTGTGAATTAGGGATGAATAGATTTTACAAATTATGTTCAACATAAACTATTTATTCTTTATGTTTATCAGACCACTGTCATTGGTTAGGATGTATGAATCTTTGATTTTCACGCTCAACACTTAATTTATGATGCACCGAAGATGATAAATAGAAATAATATCACACATGGATTTTTACAAGGTTCAACCTCAGTGTGGAAAAACAACATATTTATAGGTTTGGTTATTATCTTGATTTATAGATTCTAAATATTTTGTAATTAATAAAATGGGGAATGTTATTATCCTTAAACCAAGATTAAAATTAGTATCTTGAACTCTAGAACCAAAATATTTCACATGTGGTTGAGATATATTCCAATGATATTATTCTACATCCAAGTAGGAATGGTGGTATTATTTATATCAAAACCAATAGTCTTCAAATATTCTTCATGTGCTTTATCATGGATGGAACATTAATGACCTCTGATAATCACATGAAATTATATACATGTAGGCCTATCATATAGTTCTCGTAAAATGAATATTTGGAGTTCTCACAATTCCTTGAGCTTTAACATCCAAAACTTATGCTAGTTTTACTTGACAGTCATATGGATATAGACTTATGGTCATCTGGATTTGATGAACATACTCAAATTTTTTATAAGTTCAGTAATATTATTATCAAATCTTAAACCCTACTAAACTTTTGGTAACTTAATTTTAGAACTCTATTTTTACCTCATCTCTTCTAAATAGTGGTTCTTGTTTTCCTTTTCACTCACACAATCAATAATACAAAAATTTCATTTGAGTGATGTCAAATCCTTTTATAGGATCCACCTATAATGTACCATGTTTTTGAACCATGTAAATTTCTAAAGGAATTTGAGTTTTTATGTTTGGTGGATGGGACAAGTTTTAAACTAATATTAAAAATGAAATTTTGTTGGTTAGGAAATATAAAAGTATTATTTTTGGATGATGTTTAAGATATGAGAAGTGTCTTAGAAGTCATCATGATTTTTTATTGCATCGAGATCCGTAAACCTATATTTTGGGAATGAAAGGGGAGGCACATGATTTTTACATGATTTTTGAAAACCGTACACCCAAACTGTATGGACCAATATGGGTGTCATACGAGTTTTCAAACCATTATATTGAGAAATCACAACCATGTGAGTTGTCTGTAGATAAAATGAATAGAATAAATTCATGGTCTTAACATAGTTTGTCTAACCATGTTCTAGCCATGTGAAGTGTGGGTTTCCTTGGATAGTGACACTTCATGGCTAGTGCACAGTTTTCCAAACCATTTGTCCAAACCATGTAGCTCATTATAAAGATATAAATTACTATTTCCTCATCCATTCTTTAGCCTTCCTTATCATTTTTCCACATTTATCTCATTCTAGAAGTCACTCTAGCTTACCACTTAGACTCCTCCTAGACTTCTATGGTTGTCCTTCATTTGGAATCAGAATTGATTTCCACCAAACATGTTCGATCAACCTCGGTAAGACTATGATCTATATTGATTTTTTCTTTATTTATCTTTTCATATTGGATATTATTTCCATGAAAGTTCTTATTCCCTGTTTTCATGTCATTTTTCTATTCTTATGACTTATATCATTCTGTCTTGAATTAAAGAACAATAATGGATGAGTGAGGCTTTTTAAGAATGAGGTGGGTGGTTCATACCTTTCCCTTTAAAGTATTTGTGTTTATAGTTAACACTGAAGTGCCTTATATTTTACCATTAATTTTTTCATCTAAAATGAGTAATACCTTAAATTAAATTTAATAAAACATGTTTTGGTGTTCTATTTATACCTTTATCATGGTTTGAGGTATCAAAACGCATCCCAAATTACCCCTTGAGGTGGGTTTGTTTGAAAACATGTGACTATTCCAGCCCTTTTGGCGTGTTTAGATTTCCACCCATGATTTAAAGTCGTATATGAATTCAATTAGGATGTAAAGTGATAGCTTTATTTCATACATACATTTTAGAGTATTTTAAGGTATTGGTTTGTGTTTTTAAATGATTAATATTGAAAATTTTGAATTGAATTGAGTTGTTTTATGTTTTATGGAAGGAAACAATGAATATTTTTAAAATAAATGAAAAGGGGTAGAAATAGGATCTAAAAGAAACTTTATTACATGAGTGAAGCAAAGAGGTGTAACACCAGATTTTTGAAGCCAATGTAGAGCTTGAAAACTGAAGTAGAAAAATTACTCAACCTTTAACTCATTTAAACATCATGACTTCATCAGAATAAGCAGCACTAACAAGAAAATTGAGAAAGTCATTACATGATTTGAAAATAATTCACACATCATGTATTCTAATTACATAATGAAAATTTTTTCGAGATGAGTTTTTAGAGAAGATACGAAATAATTCACGACACCTAGAATTTTAAAGATCACACATAGTGTAACTAAATTGAATGCCATGTATGTTTCGACAGGCTGAAAAATAAATGTGTAGAGAACAAGGGGTTCATGAAGAGGATTATAAAAATATTCCTCAAATAGTACATATATGATATTCTTGGACCAAAGAAGGAATAGAGACACCGAACCGAAGAGACACACACATGGATTGACACCGCGAATCCCAGATTCTCCACCATTCTTCACTGCCGTTCTTCTCTGAGTACCCATGTTTCTCATTCTCATCATTCATAGAATGAGTGGGTAGTTTCTTTTGTGATATGGGATGTGATTGTAGGGAGATGTGTTTGTAGGGATTATTTTTTTCTTTTATTCTTATTTTGGATGTCTTAAACATTTTTTATAAATTATGAATCTCTTTCTATCCATATTACATGACCATTGCTGCATTCGAAAGGTTTTCATTTTATGACATCAATTAATTGGCATGTTTTCTGTATGACAATTATAAAATCTAGGTTATTTATGTTTAAAAAAAGTTTTGGTTCACCTATTTCTTTGATTGTACTTAGTTGATGACCATTAAAATGGTGATATTATAGGATTAGGGTATGATAACCAGACCAAGGATCTATGCTGACCCAATTCCGACACCAAAACTGAATAAATCCATAATCAATTAAACCCCTATAACACAAACATAAAAATCACTAAACCTGGAATGCCTCATCTCTTTATTTCAACCCTAATCCTTTCAGTATTCTTTCTATTTATTTGAAACCAATAAAAAAATTTCAATTTTATTTTCTTTAATTAATTTAGAACATATGATTCGTCCTTGTGGGTTTGATACTTGGAAATTATAGATACTATATTTTTAGACAGGTTGTTTGTGTTTTAATAAATTATTAATTTTTTCTCCATAGGAATCAACAATGCGATGCGGGCTGTCATAAATATTGAATAACTATTAGGCCATATTGATTTATAAGTGAAATGAAATAAATGGAAATTTTAAATGATATGGATGATCTTTTGGCTTTTCAGAATTAATGTAATTGGTTGATGATACGTCATGGACACTAACATAGACCCTTATTTTATCACTTTTAATTTATTTTATTAATAAAATGGTTGTGATGAATTAAATTGATAAAGTGAATGGACACTAACATGGACCCTTAATTCATTATATAAAATGTTTAATTATGGATGCTTCAGTATGTAACCAACATTGTTGTATGACACTGACAATTATTTTATATTGGATTCCCTAGATTATTACCTTGATGCCAAATAAATAACCAAATTGGTGATCTATTTTAGTGGATCCAAGATTTGGATTCTACACAACCTACCCCAATAAGTCATATTATTTGAAATATTCAAACATTAAGATTTTCTCACATTATTATTTTGAAAAACATCAATCTATCTTCAAGTTAAATCTCTATGGAACACAACATCAACACATCTTTCTAAATTTTCCTCAAAAAACAACTTCAATCAAGAACTTCCTTTTATGAATATTAGAAATTTGAATCTAAAACTCTGTATTATTATAATTATTTTTAACTTACACCTAAATATAAAGTATTTATTCCTTGAGTTAAATTTGATCTCAATAAATTGTCCATATTTAATATTTTTATCATAATAATTATTCATGAATGTACACCTCAACTTCACTACCCATATAGACTACCATTCACCTGAAATTACCAATGATCAACACTTAAACCATTGTAACCTTCATTTAAAAAAACCATCCTTTTCTCAAATATATTGGTTGAGGGATCTATTCCTCATCTTTCAATTTATTATTCTAAAACATGTAGGTTCTACGAGTGAACTAAACATTCAGAAAACATTGAAACTACTTATGAAAAATTCATATATTCTTTTCACAATATATAGTTCAAATTATTCTCACCCATTACCCCATTCAAAAAATACCAAAAGTTGAATATTTTATAACTTCTAATGGTTTTACACTTAAAATAGTCATTTCTTTTCATTTTCATTCAATGAATCAACAAATAATCTTTAAATTACTTTATTACCATTTATTTAACCTCCCACATCCTAACATTTATGCTTCTAATATTTTGATTCTTTATCAACATTGCTTCACATGACTATATCATACTACTGATTTGGTATGATCCTTACTAAAATGTTAGGCTTTATCTAGTATTTTTGGTATTCTCATTCTCATATTCAAAGATGTGTTACACCTACAATGAAACCTCTCATAAATCATGATCAACAAAATATATCAATTATAATCATCTGGACATGATGTATTACTATTTTCTTCTTCCCTCACTTGTGTATCATATTATTCTATTTATTTTATCATAAGCACTACTATATATATGATTTAATATCCTCATATGTTGATATTATTTTTTTGTCTTATTAGATCACCTTTACTTCTTATTAAATTTATAATTATTCTTCCAACATAATAAAACCACTTTTGGTTTAATTAATCATAAAAATAGCATTTAGACTAAATTGACTAAGTGCATGACCATTCATAAAGATTATATTTCTGGTGAAAATTGTTTGGTTTCTTAGGATATGAAACTAATGAACATATAAATGAAATTTCATCCATTTCTGATACACTCAACCTCAGAAATCTGATGCCATAAAAATGGAATTATCACCATCAGATGAAACATAGTATTTAAAGAACTAATTAATGAGTCGTTCATACCTACATAATAATTAAAATTTCCTCATCTATAGTTTATACATATTTTAATGTATTAACAAAACACATAAACTAGTAGAGAAACTACCTCAAGATTAATCAGCTTTGATCATTTTGACCCAAGCATTGTCCAGATTATCTTCAGGTGAACTGATTCAAATGTATGTATGTTTAAAAATGTGATTCTCACATAATATATATTCATGTTATCCCTACTGGGTAATCATATGTTCCTACATAAACCTCTTATGTCATAATAGATACCTCAGGCTTTTTTCATCCCATTTACCATCATAGCTTCTATAAATCAAATTCATCATCATCATATTAGGATACTTCTTGAGACTTCTGAAAAATATATCAACTTGTATGCTAGTTATTGAACACCACTATAAATCCCCCTTTCATTAGTGCTAAAAACCCATTTATTTGTGCTAAAAAAGTGTTGATGTTCTAAGAACTGAAAAAGGGTGTCCCTTTTTTCAGCACTAAAAAAAATATATGATAAGGGGGGTTCCATTATCTGTGCTAGTTTATCATTGATAAAGGGATCCCATTATCAATGATATAAATAGTGCAGAAAAAAAATCACACTGCTTCGGTGTTGCTAAAATTACAACACACTGTAGTGGAAAATATAGGGATCAACAAATACATAATTTAATTGAAATAATATTTACATAAAAAATACAAGAAAAAACAATATTATATAAATTTAAAATATTGTTTTGTGAAATTAAATTAGTAAGTAAAATTTATTAAAAAATTAATTAACATCAATGTTCCATTGTATTTATCCCCTGAACCCCAATTAAAAGAGCTCGATCATGCTATCGATTTCCAAAAAAACACCACATATCAAACAAAATAATTCACCTATATAAAAAAATTATTATGTTATTAATAATATAAAGAAATAAATTAGACATAAATATGATAAAACTAATTAATAAAATGACATTTTTAAATCGAAAAAACACATTTTGAGCCATACCGGTAACACATATATCATATAAAGGTGCAGATTATTCCTAAATTTAAAAAATTAATTATATATATCATTGTCTTAATGAATCAAAATGATCTGAATGTGCCTTCTCAGTTTTCTGTATGTCTTGTGTGTTTTGTACTAAAATGTCAATATTAAACTAAAAACATACACTTCAATTCATTATAAGAACATCATGTATCATATTGATGTGTTGTTGATTTCTACACATCAAAAATGACTTTTGGATTTTTTTTCTAAAGTATCAATGAAATATAATTTTTTTCCTCAGTTTTAAGTATATAACATTTGTTTGAAATGAAAATTCCAGTTTAAAATAAAAACACACACTTTGAGTCATACCAGTTAAAATGTGTGTCATATTGACATGCATGTGATTCCTACTTATCAAAGATGACTTAAGGATCGTTATCCTAATGTATCATGACAATCAAAGCAATTTTTTGGTTTTTTAGTTAGTGACATATGTTTTTTACTAAAATACAATTTTAACTGAAAACACACAATTTTAGTCATACCTGTCACATCATGTATCGTATTGAGGTATGATTGATTTCTACATGTCAAAAATGGCTTATGGGTCATTTTATTAATGAATTAAAACAATATTAATATGTTTTATTTTTTCTGAGTATATGACATTACTTTTCAACTAAAATCTAAATTGTAAACTGAAAACACATATTTCAAGTCATACCAACCACACCATGTATCGAGTTAAGGTGTGGTTGATTCCCATATATTAAAACTGAGTTATGGATCATTGTTCTATACTATTTTAAACAATATGAATGTGTTTTCTTAGTTTTGAGTATTTCATGTGTGTTTTGAGATAAAATGTTAATTTTAAACTAAAAACACACACTAAAAGTCATATTAGTCTAACTGTGTATTGTATTTAGGTGTGGATGATTCATATACCTAAAAAATTAATTATAGATAATTTTATTAAATTATAGAAACAATATGATTGAATTTTCATGATTGTTGAGTATGTAAAATGTGTTATGAACTAAAATGTGAATTTTAAACTAAAAAAAAATTTAAGCCATACCAGTGACATAATGTATTGGATTGGAATGTGACTGATTTATATACTTATTGATAATTTTACTAAAGTATCAATAAAATCTAAATTTTTTTGCCCGATTTTGAGAATGTCAAATGTGTTTTGAACTAAAATTCCAATTTTAAACCAAAAACATACACTTACAGTCATAATAGAAACACCGTGTATCAAATTGAGTTTTAGATAATTCCTATAAATCACAAATAACATACGGATCGTTGTCCGGATGTATTAAAACAATCTGAATTCATTTTCTCAATTTTGAGTATGTGATGTGTGTTTTGAAATTAAATTTCAATTTTAACCCGATAACACATATTTAAAGTCATATCGGTCACATCGTGTATTAAATTAAGGTGATGTTGATTTCTATATATCAAAAATGAAACATGGATCATTTTTATAAAGTATCAAAACAATTTTAATGTGTTTAATTCATTTTTAGTATTTTACTATTTTTTTAAATGAAATGTAAATTTTAAAATAAAAACAAACACTTCAGGTCATATCAGGAACAATTCGTATTGGATTTAGGTGTGGCTGATTTATATACATCAAAAATAACTTATGGATCATTGTATTAATGTATCAAAACAATCTAATTTTTTTTATTCTTTTTGAGTATGTAATGTGTGTTTTGAACTAAAATTTCAATTTTATATTGAAAACACAATTTAGAGCCATACAGGGCACACCATGTGTCAGATTTATTTGTGGAATTTTTCTATACACCAAAAATGACTTGTAGATATTTATACTAAAGTATATAAAAATATGAATGTGTTTTATTGGTTTTGATGATGTGACATGTGTTGTGAAGTAAAGCGTCAATTTTAAACTAAAAACATATTCTTTGAGTCTTACCACACATACAATGTATCATAATGAGGTGTGGATGATTCTTAAAAGTCATAAATTTTTTATTAATTATTTTCCTAAAATATCAAAATAATCTCAATGCGTTTTATCAATATTGAGTTTGTGATGTCTATTTTGAACTAAAATGTCATTTTTAATCTAAAAACTTATAATTTCAGTCGTACAAGGAACACTATATACCATATGGATGTTTGGTTGATTTCTGCACATCACAACATTTATTGTTGTTATCAAAATTGAGATCTCTTGAAGTAGCTCACATACATGGTGATAAAGAACTCTCACTATGGATGTTAGCCAATTAAAGAGCACATTCTTTTGAGAACAAAAATCCTTCAACTATCACACCATTTATTATACATATTCATGTAATATATATCTAAAAACTAACTAAATAATAATCAGAAAAATTATAAGGAAATCAAATAAAAAATAATAGATAAAATAATGAGTAAATTATCGAATTATGTAGTAGGAAGTCACATTTTCATGATGTATGTATACATTCTAACACCATGTATTATTCCCATTTTCCTATAAATTAATCTACTTCCTCTTTTGGATATTAGGACTATCAACCGTCTTGATAGTACTAAAAAAAATAAATAAATAACAAATTAATAAATATTTTAAATTAAATTGAAACTATCATAAAAAATACCTCTTTAGAGATTATATATTGTTGATGGAGTAGGGTATCTTTCATAAATTTAAAAACTTAATGACAAAAATGTTTTCCATTAGTTATTTTAGAAAAAAGAGAAGAATTTTTAAAAATAATAAATTTGTTTTGATATATATTTTTATAGAGAAATATTATTATCTATACCCTAATACTTATCCGGTTCTTAATGTCTATAGGATTTTTGTGCTCATGGATTATCCTCATACTATGATTTTGATGATATTTAAACACTACCATATCATGAAAAATTAAATTAAAATACAATATAAAATGTATAACGCGAAGTTTATTTGTAAAAAATGTTCATGTAGATTATTAAAAATTAATAAACATTATCA
Organism: Viscum album; assembly: GCA_963277665.1. NCBI lineage: Eukaryota > Viridiplantae > Streptophyta > Magnoliopsida > Santalales > Viscaceae > Viscum > Viscum album. Next base: position 400,489 of record CAUJRU010000513.1, read on the forward strand.
TGTGTGGTCAATTTTTTTGGGTATCAATGCATTAAATATTTAAAATAAATATTCAGAGAATCTAAATAGATTATAATGAGAAACTAATGATGCCTAAAAAATTTAATAAGTAATTAAAGAAATAAAATTATATTTGGAATGATTAAATTTTAGAGTTTTACCCCTTTATAATGGGTGTTGAGAAGATTCAATCACTTACAATTTTTTAGAACATTGCAGCTAGTTTTTACAATATTAATAAATATATCTCCTCTTTCAATGATCATTTTTATGTAGATCTGATGTGAGGAGTAATGAGTCCAATTTGTTTTATATGGATTTCCCTTAAAATAATACTAATATGTAAACCTACAAAAAATATGAATATTATTTAACTATAATTAACATATTATATCATCTATTGGACAAACAAATTATGAAAACACACTTCATGTATATATTTACAACTGATACTCCTAGACATTATTTATTGATAATTTTATCTATATTATCTAGACTAAGATAGTCTGTAATGGTATCTCTATACATTTGTTATTAAAACTAAATTATGGAGGTATCACCATTTTTTAAAGTGGTATCAACATGAACTTATAATATTAGTAAACTTGAATGTTGAACTACAAAGGTAAAGGTACTTTATGAAGGTTTTTTCTATCAATTGTTTGATCCTTTAGATTGTTTTGAATCAAACTTCAGTTTTACCCCTTCTATTGCTGTATCTATAATAGAATTCATCATTTCATTAATTTTAATTAATTTTTAAAGGGTTTTAATAATAAAATTAATTAGAAAGAAATATATCCTTATTAGAATTTTTTTTACATGATAAAATGACCGTGCTATGAAAGTTACAATAACAAGCTTGATCATACGAACATCCAAATCATCAAGGGGAAAAGGTAGCTTAGTGATCATCTTTTGAGATATGAAAATACCCACTCTAACATAACCATTAGAAATATGTTTATTATTTATAATATCTCCTTGGATATTGTACATTGTACACATATTAATAAGGTATGGGTGGGTGCTGATAGATATAAATCATAATAATTTTTACCCTATAGAATATCAGTAAAGGAAAGGTAATAGTGTCTTTCTGTTTCCCTTTCTATATAAATAGTTTTAAATTTTTTTATTACCTCTAGTATGGTGCATCTTTGAGGGGAAATAATTTAATTCAAATTTGGTGTGGGTTGGGGGTATTCATGTAGTGGTTTTTATTTTGTTGTTTCTTCTCTTTGATGTCTTCCTATAACATTCTCTAACAAATCAGACTATAAATTTGGGTTTTCATTAGATTAGTTATTTGTGACTATAAATCATCCATTTTTAATATCTATACCTTGTGTATTTGTTTTCAAAATATGTTTGGGGTGACACCCCAAAACCTACACCACTAATGTGGCCATATTGTTCTGAATTCTTCAAGGCCACTGATAGTCATTATTTATTAGGTTCATCTGATGATGATTCCAATGTCTAAATTGGATAAAAATATAGAAAAATAAGTAATCATTATTTTATAACACTAATTTATTTTATAATAAATTTTTATTATCTCATTCATACACATGATTACCATAATTGTTTTTTCATCAATTAGTATCTCGTCCTTATTTACACGCTCTTCCTTCCATAGCACATGAAATGAGATGGAAGAGGATTTGGATTTTACTTCATCAATCCGCATATAAAAAAAAGAAATCAATTATGTTTTTGATTTATTCTAGATTAAAGTATTACTATAGATTTAAAACACATACCATTTTTTCAAGTGAAGCATACCTCAACATAACATTATAGTATGGTTTCATTGGTTTTAGGATACACTGATTATTTTCAGTACTCAATTGTTTTTCATAAATTAACAATTATTAATTAGAGTGATTATTTCAAATATTTTTAAGTAATATATTACCAATCATAATGTAACTAAAAATATGTCTCCTCATGATGAATAGTAATCACATTCCATGTTTCCGGGTTTATATTGTGTTCATAAATCTATGGTGGATTTGCGTTTACTTTCCCTTCGGCATCACTGAGATTATGATTTATAATAATTTTCCAAAATCCTATATGATTATTTCTACTAAAAATGAATAAAAATTTTATTCGATATTCATATAGTATAAATGATCTTTGTAAGGGATAATGAAGAGTAAATCAAGATTTGTTTTGTAATACAAAAAAAATCATATCATAATGTTACACAAATTTCTTCCTAGATTAGTTCCTTAAGCATGGGAAAAATATTGTTCTATATGTATACATCAACCATAACATTAATTTCTGTGGTGAGTCTATATAACTAATTAATATGGACTTTTTGGGGTTAATTGGTCGGTTTCATGCATACCATCCAACATCTAATTTGATATCATTTTACATTTCCTTCGTAATTTTTTAAAACTTCCATTCTAAGATTCCCCTATTTCTTTTTCTGAGAAATATTTTTTTCATCTATTAAAATTTTCTTACACTCAACAACATTAATATATCATTACTCAAGATTTGTAGAATCAACATGGTAATAAACATGTTATTCCTCTACATTTGGAGCATCATCATGTTGAGAAACATATTGTTTCTCATGATAGGGAGAATTAGTATGTTCAGAATCAATCATATATAGAAATGGTTGAACATTTCATTTAGATCATGTAAATACAATATTGAATAGATGATAGTATGAGGTAACACAATATATATTACAAAATAATATAACCTTATTATTGAACTCTCTTTTCTTCTTTAAAGGTTCAAGAGATTTTACCCCTCTATTGAGTATCCAAATACCCTCATTATGGTCTCCTATAAAATATTATAACTCATCTACGTTGGGGATTCCATGAAATGATTATGAAGTCCCAATAAAAGGGTCATCCTTAGTTGAATTAACATTTGATCCTTCAGTGAGTTTGATTGATAATATAACAATTGACAACTTTATATTTATAGGATCTAGAACATAAAATACATATACTATTTATGATTCCATTATAATTTTATTCTTTGTAACCTTACTTACTAAAATCCACTTTCGTGAATCCCAATTCATTTATTTTAACTAAACTCTTATTAATATCCCACTTGAATTAAAAAAAATCAGCACTTGGAATGTTTTATAATATAACTCCCATATCTATTCGATGATACCAAAGTTAGTAATATTCACATATATTAGATTATTTTCCTTGGTACCAAATACATTCATAACTTCAACCACAATTGTAATTCCACTATTTTTCATGGTATTTAATTTACCATGTTATTTTATATATAATGTATAACCATTAATTATATAACCATTATGATATAATACATACAGACTTGGTCCTCTCACTATTCATTAAATCGATTATGAAATTAAATTTGTATTTTTAGTTGACTCCTTAAAAATATGTTCTTGAAGCTATATTATAAATTTCCAACTATGTGTATTCGATATCCAAATTTCATCCATTTATGAATTCAAAGTACCTACAAATTAATTTTTGGGTTTCAACATATGGTGAAACATCTGAACTCTTACAAAAAATTTAAAGGTGATCCTACTCCTTCTTTGTAATAGTAATTGCAACAACACCTATTAGAAAACTTTCCTCACCTATATACCACCCACTATGACAAGATTTTGGTAGACCAATGCATTACATAGTAGACATGTAGTTAGTATATAATTCAACATATTATTCAACAATATAACACTCTACAATCAATCCTTTAGGTGGAATTTATTTTTTGGCATTCCCTTTCAAAATCTTCACATACCATTCAATGGTGTACACCCATCTATAATGTATAAGACCTCATAGTTGAATATCTATAACCAATTAAACCACAAAGTGATCCACTATATTAGAGAATGGTGGTGGTAAGAACATCTATGATTCACATAAAATGAAAACTATTTCTTTTTTCATAGTCCATAAATTCATCCAATTTATAAATTTAATTCATATAGCTTTAAAAAATAAACAATGTCTGGTTAATTTATTATGGATATTCTTAAGAAAAATGTAGTGTAAAGCTACAAGAATTATATGTTTCATAAAAACACGATATTCATGTGATATCAGGCCCTTTATCTTTAAATCAGTCATTGATGTGATATTATCGATATTTTATGAATACACATTTGGAACCATAATATTATTTTGGAAGTTGAAAAACTGATATCTATCTTTCTTCGAAAGAGTATAAGTAGATATAGGAAGAACAATTCATCTTTAACCCATCACCATCACAAAATTTTCCCATATCCCCATGTTAATCATGTTTAATCTAGCCTTAAGATAATCCTTTGCTTTCGTTGGGTTCATGATAAGTATATTTCATGCATATATTTTAGAGTTTTTTTTATGTACTGAATTTTGTAATTAAATGAATAATATTTCCAAATAAAGAACATTTGAATTGTTCTATGTTTTTTTGGTAGAAAACAATATATCCTTGAAAAAGGAATGAAAATTAGAGAAAATATGAGAAAAGGACCCACAGTGCGACACCAGATTTTTTAAGACATAGAAGAGTTGGAAAATAGAGAGAAAAATTTACACATCGTTTAATACCATTAAATGTAGTGACATGTTAAAAAGAAAATAACCAAGCAGGACATGTTGTGAATTTAGTACACAATATAAAAAGAAATTACACATCATGGGTCTCCAATTCACGTTGTGAAGTAATTAAAATAGTCAAATCAATGTACGATATTCATGTACATGAAGGAATACTCAGAGTGGGATCACACGACGTGTAACCCCTTTACACGTTCTGAAAGATGTAACACGTGAAAAATAAAAACGACACTAAAAGAAACACTGAAAGATTTTCCTATAAAACGAGAACTCAATCCACCCTTCCAAGACACTCTCTGACTAGTGGAGTCCACGAAAAATCAATTTATAACATCCAGATGATATAGTGATGATCCTAGGTCCCACTTCACCCCTATTCTTCTTCGGGTACCCATGCTGCTCATTTTCATCATCTTCAAGTAGTTTTATTAGTTCTGGGTAATGTGATTGTAGCGGGATGTGTTTCTATAGACTTTTTTCTATTTATTATTCAGGTTTTGGATTATTGAATCTTGTTCTATCAATTCCAATTCATTATCTTTCTGAAAATGCATGTACATTGCTTGAGTTCTAATGAATATTATTTTAATTTCATCAATTAATCGCCCTAAGTTGTGTATGATCATTACACAGTCTAGGAAGGTTATGTCTAAATAAGGTTTTAGGTTGCCTAATTTTATGATTTCATTTAGTAGATGACTTTTACAATGGTAAAATAATTGTATTAGGGAAATATACCAAGACCAAGGATCCCTACTTCCCAATTCTGACACCAAAACTAAATAATTCCATTACCAATTAAATACCTAGCATACAAACCGGAAAATCACTGAACCCGACATGGATCTCATATTGATTCATAACGCAATATTTTCTACTATTATTCCTCATGCATTCCAATCAAACAAACAGTTTAAATTTTCATTTCTGTTATTAATTTAAAACATATGGATCATCAATGTGGGTTCGACAGTCAGACTTACCAAGTATAACATTTATAGTTAGGTTGTAACAGTTCAATGAATAATTAAATTTATTTATCCCCATAGGAATTTAATAATTCCCTATGGGATTCCAGTTCATTTAGTAATTTTCCAATGACATTATCATATACATTTTTTCCGAGATTCATTCCACCAAAAAAATGTCTGACGTATAAAAACCTTCAATATGATAATTCAAAAAAACAATCATCGATTTTTTCAACTAGTTTTTGTAAGGTTTTTAAAGAATATTTATCTAAAGTGGTGTCCATATCATTTAATTTCCAAAAATAATTGATCACTTGTTAGTATAGATGGTGTTGTACTTGCTTCATAACTCCCGTCAAATGATTTAATCCAAGATCAATATTTATTTCATTAGGGTTGAAATATTCAATGTGTTAGAAACACAACCATCAATAAATGTTTCAACCTAAATGTGTACCTTGTTCACAAATGGGTCACCCTTGAGTTCTTTTAATGTAATATCTTAATAAATTTCCACAAGTAGTAAAATCATTTTTCATCCCATAAAACATGGTTATAAATGTGAAATATTCATTTTTATAAGAATTATATAACATAAAACCAGAATCCCACATTAATATAAAATATTTGATCAATGGATCCAAATAAACATTAATATCATTATCCAGTTATTTTGGTTCAAATATAAATAGATACAACATGATGTATTTTCCCTTCGAGCATATCCAAAGTGGGAAGTTATAATTTACCAACATAACTGACCATGTACTATGAGTGATTATTTTAAAACCAAAAAAGATTCACTCCATCTGTAGACAGTTCCAGAAGAATGTGTCTTAGCTCGTTTGAAAATTCAAGATACTTATTATCAATTTTCTTCCGATGAGGAGAGTCTACTGGGAGATAAAGTTTACTATATTTATTTTTTGTATCTATGTTCCAAATCAATTTTCTTGTAGTATCCTCACTTCTATATAGGTTTCTAAAACATTGAATGATTGTAAAGTCCAATATATTTTTTGAAAAAAAATTATTCATCTTTCTTATGATGTACCCCACTTTTAAATTTTTTATGTGATTCATTGTGCTTTTGAAATACTATACAGTCATGTTGAAAAACATGTATTCTTTAAAAGATCATACCCACTGAATGTTGAATTTCTTTAGCACTATAAGATCAGAAAGGAATCTCATTATCTTTAAAGAGTATATCATTCCAAAGAGAAAGCCATTCAGTAAAGCTGGTATCACTTTATTCATTTCCAGATATTACATTATATAGCTTCATTATGGATGAAAATGTGGTATATTAAGTACAACCAACATACAATGGAATATTTTCACAATTACTTAACATATAAAATAGTTTAATACAATCACAAAGTTCATCTTCAACTTTTATTTTCATTTCCTCGAAACAATTTTCATTTTCAGTCACACCTATAACAATATCATCAATATAGTATTTATTATTGTTCACACTTTTAATCATATCAGATGATCCATAAAATAAAATGTTATCTTATTCACTAGCTAAATCTAGTTTTCCCTCATGTGTAGTCCAACATTTATAAATTTGATCTTTTTTGTGATAGATAAATTGTTTTTTCAACTCATCTAGACTACTTATTCTTTAATACCAATAGTGTAAACATAGAAAAAGGATTTTAGAAGGGTAATATACATGAATTTTTTTAAATTTGATGAATTATATCACTCTATCCTCATTATCTTTTTTCATACAATTTACATCCATTCATTTTTGAATCATATCCATCCCATTAGATTCAGTAATACTAATATTTAACAAAATAAACAAATACATAAAAATCATGACAATAAAACCCTAAAAGGATATTATTAAAGAATAATTTAAGCTACATAAATCCATTATTCTAAGATAATAATACTCAAATTTTTTTATTCAGTATTTTTGTAGTTTCCAAAATCATTGAATGAAGGGAATGTGTGATATATATATAAAGTTAAAAAAATCTAGTAAAATTTTCATCTATATCAAAAAAAAGAGATCAAGGATGATTTATGCAACTTTCATAGGTGTGAGTACAACATGATGGAAGAGCTAATGTTTATTAATTTCTTCTCATGGTACATGGAGGAATAGGTGGTGTTTTAGTGAAAGGATTCTTAGGAGCTGAAATTGATATTTTTTTAGATGATAAAAACATTTATAGGACCCAATAACATGGTAATTATAACCCATCACTTTAAAAACTATTGAATTTAAGTAATGTTTGACAAATAAAACTATAGATTTATTATAATGGGATGTACTGATAAATTCATAGGACAACCCATATCTTTAATACACCTAAATTCATGATTTATTAAATAAATGTACACATAATAAAATATCTAAATAATATTAATTCTAGTGTATTTCGGAAATTAGGCACATCGAATAGTAACATGTAATAGAAATAGAGTAATATTTTTGAAAAAATTGTTATTATGATCGTAAAATTTGATCATTGTTCTAAAACTACAAGGGATCACCTATGTATTACATAAGAAAGGGATAAACTATAAATCCTAGTAAGAGAATAAAAATGATTATCATCAGGTAAAACATTATAAGTGAGAAAAGATATATATTAAGGTAACATAAGAGGGGTGGGGATCATAATCTTGAACAATGAGGAATGAAATAACATGATGACATAAAGCAAACACAATAATGTGAAAACAAAAAAAACATAACATCATAAAAATAAGTCAAGGATAACCACCATGAAATCATAACATAGTGTTCTTAGGATAAAAAATAATTTACCATACATAGAATATCATGGGAATAACATTACGCAAGGAATTTGAGGTCTCTAAAAATTTGGTCTCACCTAATACATTCAAATTATGTACATGTATAAGTGTGTCATATTGATCATACAACATAAGGATGTATTTCACCAATTTTAACCCCATGATTAAGGAGTATGGCTTACATATATATAAATCCTCAATCAATGAATGATATGTATAACTAAGTGAATATCCTTGAGTGGAAATGGATATGAGAATTCATAACAAAAATGTTCATCATGGAAAATCACAGGATAATTTTGGCAACATAATAGGGGTACTAAAGGTTAATAGAAGGGATGAATGAGAGAAAAATGGGCCTATAATTACTTTGGAATCATAAAAGATGATAAAAGTTATGCGTAAAAACATATCCCAACTTTAGAAATTGGAAATCGAAAGATACGACATAAATAATGTTCTTGAATAAAGAAGAGAAGGATAAGATCCCTTACTTAGAGAGGACACTTTTAAAATATTAGGAGAAGATTATTAAGAGCCTGGGTAACATAGAGAGGGATATAGAGAAGGAAAGATAGATTAATTTCATTTTCCAAAGGTTTTATGTGAAGAGTAATGAAAGTTTCGGTGGGTTTATATAGTAAAATAGAAGAGAAATATTTATTAAACTTATGGTTTTGGAATATATATGTAAAAGTAATAAAAATCACAAGACTTACTATATATTTTTCCCATGGTTTATATGAGATAGGAGTGGTTTTAATTATTTTATAATGATACAAACCAAACACATTAAAATAACACCCTTGGGGATGTGTAAGTGATTCATGTTTATAAATAATTGATTTTAAAATCATAAAATGTAATATTTTTCTTTATAAAATTAATTTTGCAAATATGAGAATTTACATTTTTAAGTTAAAATACCTATTTATTGAAAAAAGCTATTTTTTGATAACAGTAGTTTTATGACACTTATAAAAAATATATTTGATTTCATATAATTATAATATAATTTATACATAATATATATTATTTATTAAAAATATTTTATTAAAATATCATCTATTTCAAAAATTATTAAATTAATCAAAGATATTTTCATGGTTGAAACAATATATTTCCCAAAAATACAATTTGTGTTTCATCATATCAAAATAGAATTTTTATTAGACTCATTATATAATCATTTAAAATATAATAATAAAAAGGAATAAATATAATCATTTTTTTATTGGAAGGAAATTTAAAAAATATTACTATTATCGTCTTGATATATATCATTTTATTACACCATGGAATTCTCTAAGGTTAAAGTGTCCAATTATTACAAACCATCTTAGGATACCATCCAATCTGACACCGAGTCCAGTCCATGGTGTGGCCCGAAGGGCGTTCTTAATCCCCATAGGCAAGAAACTGCTTCCTAGGTATAAAAAATATTCCTTATGAATAATTTCGCCCACTTATGTAAAAATAAATGAATAAAAATAATAATCATCCCAATAATTAATGGCCATTACCAAACAAGGTACTATTTTTTCAAAATTCAAAGTTTAAAACTTTAAAAAAACCAAAGGCACTGTAATAGAATGGGAAACCACAAGACTATCCTGAAAACCTCCATGCAATAAGAGATTCATCACCCTCAAGCCACCACCACCAACACCTTTATGAAGTGGAACTATAGTAATCTAATTTACCATCTCCACTATCATACATATTCCCTTTACATGGTTCATAAATAAAAAGTCTACAAACACCCAAATGTGTATGTAGTGTGGGAGGAAAATCCCAGTAGGATTCCACCCAAAATAAATATTCCATGCTATAACATTAGAATAAAATTGACATGCACATTTTAGTAAGAGAATTTTAAGGTAAACCATTTCTCATGGAAGTGATTTTAAAGAAAACCATTTTTATAGAATAAGATTTCTTGAAATAAAAATGTACAGAAGATCTGCCATATACCAATGAATAGCACCACATCACATGATCATCATTTCACAAGAGATAACCATGTGAAATTACCAATAGGAAAATAGTGAAAATGGGACTATAAGAACCTCTTACCTCAGTGTTAAAAATCCTCTAATAAACTACCAACAATGTTCTAATGCATGAACCATTATAGGGGATCCCATACTAAGGTCCCATTTTATCCATATCATAATCAAATACAAATATAATTCCCATGAACGATCCGCTAGAATGAAACACATCCCAATTTCTAGTGGTATCTAATCATATAATATGTTTAGTTAGTGTTGTAATTGTCAATCCTACAAGATGAATCTGGGCCTCAACAACTTATGAATTAACTAGCATACTAGTTATAGTTTTCCCACCTAGATACCTGAGATTCTCTTTTTTCCCAAAATCCATTTCACATACCAAAAAATCATTACTTTCAAGTAGAAATACCAAGAATCACAATCATATAACGAAATCACCACTTTCCATAAACAAAACCACTTTCTATTTATACGCACCCCAAAACCATTTGGAAACACAGATCACACCACTTGCACAATTTATGAAACCCATTTGAAAAAAAAAATAAAAAGAACACATATGGAATCCAACCATTTTTGATGGGAAAATCCCCTTTCAAAACTATATTCACATAAAAACCATTTTTTATATCACGCTTAACAAATTCAAAGACAAATGTAAGAAGCATAAAAAATAATGAAATATGAAACAAAACCCATTTCACTTGGAAAATACAATTTCAATATATTTTCACCTTTAAATATATTTGAAAATACATTTCTCAGTATCCACATAAGGAATAGAATATTTTCAAGAAGAATTATAATGAAGCACATAAGAAATAAAACCAATTTCTTTAAAAAACCAAATTCTATCACATAATCATGTTAAACCATTTCCGAAACATGATTTACACCACAAAAATAATCTGTATAACACATAAAAGCACTCAATAAATAATATTAAAAATCATATATTAATGTAAAATCATGGAACCACCTACCTCAGACTTAAATACTTCTGAAAATCGAATGTGAAACCACAACTGCACAACCACAAGACCCTAGAAAGGAAAGATTGAAAATTAATAACCAAGATCTCACTCAAAAACACAATATCAAACCCTATTAAGGTCATACACCCCACTGGAAAATATAAACTCATGAAAGCGGGAAGTAGAAACCTGGAAAGAGGGAGAAATCAAGAGAAAAGAGGATTACGTGATGATTCATTGAAGTTCTAACACCAAAACCACCCATGAAATGATGCTCAAGAGCTCTAAAAAGTCTTTATGGAGGCTCCCATGGCTAAAAATCTTAATTGGGGAAGAATATGGGTGATTTAGCGGTAATATGAAGAGAGAAAATGATAATTTTACACAGTTTAATGACATGGATAGGCTGTACAGTTTGTCTGCACTATTTTCCAAACCACAGGGCAACCGTAAATCCATCAATATCTAAGAGGAATAGTATGCATGGTTATCCCACATAGTTTGAAATTTTTTGCGCCAACCATGTGGTTTCCACTTTCCAAAATAACATTTGGCCTCATGATTTTCTGGCCAAGGAGACAGGGTTTTCTCTAACCACTCTCCAACTAGGTGTCACCTGCTATCAAACCCAAATTCGCTATTTTCACCAAAAAATAAATTGGAAATATGAGATGAAAAATAGAAAAAAATTTACAATAGAATTAAATAAAAATAAAAATATGGATGTGAAAATTATCCCTAGCATGAAAACTTTCCACCCTTGGAAAGTCAACTCGAAGCTATATTAGAGAATAAAAACAAATATTCTTGCTCAATTTAGGACTTATAATCCCATGTCTCATACACATCATTTCAATGCTTCCAAATAATTTAGACCAATGGAATAGAATTCACATGAATCACTTTCTATTGGGAATATAAAATATGCACTCGCCACTCAAACACTAAAAAATGGGGCTCCAACTCCAAATGTTCCCAATTCAAGACCTGAGAAAGATCTGGTTTGTACTTATTCAACTGAGAAATGTGGAACACGTCATGGATTGATGTCAAATACAAGGGAAAATACAAACTATATGTTACCTTAACAACTCTCTTGGTAATCTCAAATGGTTCAACATACCTCAGCATTATCTTACCTTGATTACCAAGATGAAAGGGACCCAAGTGAGATGACACTTTAAAAAACTTCTAGTCACCCATAGAAAAACCAATGACCGATGACTCTGATCAAAATAAGGCTTATTATAATTTAGATATATCAAAAACCATTTCCTAATCTACTAGACCTTCTCAGACATCTCCTTCCCAAAGCTTGGTCCCAATAGTGATATCTCACCCACCTCAACCCAACACAAAAGTGATTGAAACGACCGACCATAAATCACCTCAAAAGGATCCATTTGAATAAAGGATCAGTAACTGTTAATATATGAAAACTAAACCAATCCCAAATGGCTATCCCATGAAACTCCAAAATCCAAAACACATGTCTAGAGTATATCTTTGAAAATATGATTCGCCTGCTTTATTTGACCATCCATTTGAGGATGGTATACCATGATCCACATGATCTATGACCCATTTCCTTCTTAAGGACTTCCCAAAACTATGAGGTAAAATGGGAGTCCCTATAAGAAAAAATAGCTGATGAAACACTATGAAGACTCACAACCTACTGAACATACAACTGACCCAACTCATCCACTTTGGATGAAACAATGATTTGAAGGAAATGGGATAATCTGGTCAGATGATAAATCAATACCCAAAATGGAATTCCTTCCCTGGGGTGTATGAGGAAAAGACATAATAAAGTCCTTGGTGATCTTTCTAAACTTTTAGGTAGGAATGGGTAGCGGATAAAGAAAACCAGAGGGCCTTCAATGTTCTTCTTTGACTTGTTATAATGTATAAAACCAAGATACAAAGTTAGATACATCCTACCTCATACATGGACACCTAATCTGCTGACACACGTCATAGTACATCTTGGTAGCACCAATATGAATGAACCACCAAGGCTGATGTCTACCCTACATCACCACCTTCCTTAATGACAATTACATCACAAAGATAACCTTAAATCACAAAATTTCCTTTGGAGACAACCAAAAATCACAAGGAATATCTACATCAATGGGAAATTTCATATATTTCTAGCACAACTCATCACTAGGATGATCCCACCGAATAAACTCTAGAAGCGAAGGCTTCAGCTGCACAATGGACTAGAACGTACCTTCAATATGTTCCCTAGTCTCCATGTTTATATGAAGAAAGAGCCCCATCAAAGTCTGCTCATCACTAGAACTTTTCAATGCTTTCACTAACACATTCCTTCTCAAATCATCTGCCACTACATTTTGTTTTCCTAGGTTATACATGATATCAAAAGCAAACCCCTGAAGGTACTCAACCTAGTTAAGTTTCCTTAAATTAAAATATTTCTAAGAGAAAATGTAGTCTGAGATCTTATGATATGAATAAACTACAAAAATCTCCCGAAAAAGATAATGATGCCATTTCTTTGTGGAATTCATATTTTCTTCTAGATCCATGTCTAGGGTTCGGTAATTCTTTTCATGTGGTCGAAGCTGGTAAGAACCATAATCCCCCACATGGTCATCCTATATCAGCACACACCCAAGAACCATAGTTAAAGCATCACAATAGACCACATATCCCTTTCTGGGTTCTAGAAATATCAAAATAGGGGTTGTGATTAACCACTTCTTAATATCCTTATATGATGTTTGACATTCTGGTATCTATTAAAACATCACCCCATTTTGGGTTAGTGATATCATAGATGAGTAAGGCCGAGAGAAATCCCAAAAGAATCACCGGTAGTACCCTTCCATGACAAAAAAGATCCCGATTTCAAACACATTCTTCGAATACTCCAATGATATCACTGCAATAATTTTCTCATGGTCCACCAAAACCCCTTGTTCTAAGATCACATGAACCATAAACTTCACCTCTAAAATATATAATGTGCACTTGGAAAACATCACATAGAGACAATGATCCCGAAGGGTTCCCAACACAATCTTCAAATTTCTCTCAATCTCCACCTCTGCCATAGAATAAACTAGTATTTCATTTAAAAATAACATGATAAAAGAGTCAAGATACTAATGGAAAACCCTATTTATAATTTCCATGAATACTGTTGGAGCAATTTTCAACATGAAAGGTATGACTAAGTACTCAAAATGATTTTCCTACTTCAAAAGGCTATTTTATGAACATCCACCTCTATAACTCTAACTTGGTGATGCCTAGAACATTGGTAAATCTTGGTGAAACACCTTCCCTCTTGAGCTAATAAAAAAGTCATCAATATAGGGAAAAATTATTTGTTCTTTATTGTCACTTTATTCAACTTCTGGTATTCAATGCATAACCCAATAGATCTATTTTCATTTTTCATAAATATAATTAGGGCTGACCAAGGATAGATGCTCAATTTAATTAATCCTTTGTATTCCAAATCATCCAGATGTACCTTTAATTCCTTCATCTAGGTGGTGGGAGGGATACATTATGTGGGAATAGATATCATTGGGTTCCGGAATCCAAATCGATGGTGAAATCGACATCCCACTCTGGGGGAAAACCTAAGAAATACTCTATAAAAAACACTAGAAACTCATCCACCATGGGAGGTAATACACTCTCAGGAACATCGTCATTTTCCTTTAATAAGAGTGTGAATATTTAATTAACAATAATACCCAACTGCAGAAGTGGAGGTCTTGCACGTCCTAACTGAGGATCCCATTCACCCTAAAAAACATGGATACTTCCATCAGGTGCCACAATAATTACTCATTCATTGATATGAATCATTGTGTGCCTAAAATTGCACTATCTAATCCATACCAAGGACTATGTCGAAGAGTTACAACTCTAAAACTATAAAATCCCACTCCACCTTGACCCCTGATACGGTGAGCGCAAAAGATGGACACCTGAAACCATGATCCCACTTCTTACCAAGAGTCATCACCAACTCTATTGCCTATGGAATATGCTCCGTTGGATAATTTAACACATTAATAAGGATTGATGTAAAAATGAAACTGAATCACTAGTATCAAACAAAACAATAACTAATTATGATGAAAAGAGAACAGTAAATTGAACTATTTAAGGAACTACATCTGATTGCACTGGCTCTAGTTCCATCATATGAAGTTGACACATCTCAGTCTAAGCCTAATAATAATCACTGACATGCAACTCTACCCTGAACTAAATATTCCTAGAATATGATCCATCCCTTCCACCACAACCTTCAACCTGAGAAACTGACGTCCTAGACGGTTTTGGCCAAGCTAGAGCCCTCTTTAAATTCATAGATCCTACACCACACTAATATGGGAACTCCACTATGAAAAAATGATGTAAGTGACACATAGCTTCACACTAGTTATAAGTTCTGATTGTATATGAACATGTAGGTCTCATGTGACCTTCCTTCCCAGAATGATTGCAAGTGACAAAACCAGCATCAGAAGCCACAGATGAAGACTTTCAGGAAGGATGGCCGGAACTACCACCTCCCTTATTCCCCTACTCATCCCACTTCCTCTACTCCTTATATAAACTTCCACTTTCTAGTTTTTCCACTACTCTAGAAAAACTAGTCTTGTATCCACATTTAATTTTGACCATCATAGCATGATCCACCACCTCATCATAAGCATTCAACTTAAATAAGAATATATGAGATCATATTCCTAGCCGCAACCCTATCTCAAACTTTTGAGCCTTCATCTTCTCATTATAAATGATCTCGGGTGCATATTGAACTAACTCCGCAATGTGGTTAGCATACTCCATCACAGTCTAATATCCCTAGGAAATCTCTAAAAACTCCTAGGATATAGAGAAGGCCAAAATACCAGGACAACACTTCTTGTTGAATATGACCTTTAAGTCTTTCCAACCCATCTTCCCATGATTTCCAACTTACACCACTGATTCCCACCACTTTTGATCGGGACCTTCCAAAAAAACGAAGCAACTTTCACCCTAACCACCTTAGGATTATTAAGGACTCAAACATCCTGTCTATCTTATCAATAAATTTGTATGCTTTTTAAGGTTTAATGATACACTGGGAAGAAGTACAATTGTTATTGAGGAACTCCTGAGCCTTGTCCTTCCCTATGTTTGGTCCCTCTTCTCTAACCTGAGTAGGATCAGACCCCTCTCCATGAACAAAATCATGGATATCACAAACCATATCTTCCATTAATCTTTGATCAATTATTAAGGGGTAACTCTCCCTAGACTCTTCCAATAGTCACACAATAATTCTAAGAGGATGTATTTTACAAAAAACAACAATGAGTAAAATCTATCAATACAACCACTAACACACACATTCTAAAACTTTTTCATCAATAATAAAAAATCTCAAACACTTTCATAAATCCAAACATAACCAAATCCATCATAATAAAAATTCAACTAAAACAATCCATGCCCATCTAGTGTCCATATACAGTCTATATCCTGTATGCCTCACCTAAAGAAGAAGTCAAACAAAATTTTCCAACATCCCATAGAGAATCGATTCCTATCATGAGGTGTGCTAGCAAGACACCCCACTTGCAACCAGAACCTCAACTTCCGATAATACTAGCTTCATTCTCTCTATAATCATCCTAATAACTTTTCACAAAAAGAGTGTGACCTACTATGATACCATATTTTCATGAACCATGCCAGGATTCAATCTAA
Source organism: Viscum album (assembly GCA_963277665.1). Lineage (NCBI taxonomy): Eukaryota > Viridiplantae > Streptophyta > Magnoliopsida > Santalales > Viscaceae > Viscum > Viscum album. The sequence goes on from CAUJRU010000513.1 coordinate 417,582, forward strand.
TATGATATCCATCCCAGTTCGTGGCATGGTCTGAAGGTTAGTTCTAATTCACATGGGCTAGAAAATAGTGCCTAGGTATCAAAAATATTCATTTGGAATGATTTCAACCATTTATGTTAGCATTAAAAACCAATAATAATAAGCCTAAAAGTAATAAATGACCATAACCAAACAAGTTAAAACAATTTTGAAAATTTAAATATTACAAATTTAAACAAAAAGAAACATACTAAAATGTAATGGGAACCATAAGACTTCCCAAAAAACTCTATGAAATAAGAAATTAATCACCCTCAAGACACCACACCCAACACCTATAATAAATGGAACTCTAGAAACCAGATCCACCATCCCCACAATGATACATCTTTCCTTTACCTAGGTCATACATACAAAATTATACATACAACAAGAGGTGAATGTAGGGTGTGGTTAAAATCTAAATATGATTCCACCCAAAAGAAATATTCCATTCTATAATATTAGAAGAAAAATTAACATGCACATTTTAATAAGAATATTTTAAGGAAAACCATTTCTTAAGGAAGTAATTTTAAGGAAACCCATTTTTGTCAAATAAGATAGCTTGAAATAAAAATGCACAAAAAGTTTATTGTATACTAATGGCTATAACCAAATCACATAAGCATTATGTCACAAGACCGCACCATGGGAAAATCACAATAGGTAACTAGTGAAAATGAGATAGTAAGAACCTCATGAATTGAGAATAAAAATTATCCAATAAACTACCAAAAGTGTTCTCATGTATGATCCATTGGACTGGATCCCATCCCAAGGTCCAGCGGTCTCCATATCTTAATCCAAAACCAATAGTGTTCCCTTGAACGAGCCACTATAGGGGAAAACAAACCAAGTTCTAGTGGTCTATGGTCATATGACATGTTTAGTTAGCGTTGTAATCATCAATAATTCTAGATGAATCTAGGCCTCCTTTACTTTCTAATCAACTAGTGTAATAGTTTTAGCTCTCCCACCTAAATAATCGATATTCCCTTTGTGTTGAAAATATATTTCACATACCACATAAACCATCACTTTCAAGTACTCATTACTAGATTCAAAAACACATAAGTAAATCACCAGTTTCCATAAAAAACCACTTTTCATTTCATACACACACCAAACCATTTAGAAACATGTGTTTTACCAATTGAACAATTTTTAAAACCCTTTTGAAAACAAAACAAAAAGAACACATATAAAAGCCCACCATTTTTAATGGGAAATTCCTTTTCAAAAATATATTCACATCGAAACCATTTTTTATAACATTATTTGAAAATTCAATGGAAAATTTACGGTGTATCACAAACAAGAAAAGTTTTAAAAAAAACTAATATCAATTATAAATCAACTTTAAACACATTTTTACCTTTAAATTTATTTTAAAATAAATTTTACACCTTCCAAACAGGGCATAAAACATTACCAGAAGCACCAAAATAAAGAACATAACAAATAAAAACAATTTCATTACAAAAACTAAATTCTATCACATACGCATGCCAAACCATTTCCAAAACATGAGTTTCACCATAAAAATAATTCATATAGCACATCCAAGAACTTAAGAAAGAATATTAAAATATTCTAATAATGAAAAATCATGGAACCATCTACCTAGAACTTGGAAACCTTTAGAAATCAATGGGAAACAACAACCACACCACCACAAGACCATATAAAGGAAATATTGAACAATAATAATCAATATCTCACCCAAAAACTGAAGATAAAATCCTTTTTAGTTCATACACACCACTGGAAAATAGAAACTCAAGAAATAGGGAAGAAAAATCCAAGAAAGAGGGAAAATCGTGAGAAAAGAGGCTTAATTGATGATTCCTTAAAGTCCCCACTCCAAACCCACCCATAAAAGAATGATCAAGATGTTCAAGAAATATTGGAGAAGTCTCACATGGATGACAGTACCAAGTTGGGTGGAATAGGGGTGATTTAGGGTTAAATCCGAAAATGCCACAAATGTAATTTTACACTTTTTAATGACCTAGATAGGCCACATGAATTTCCATAATGGTTTTCCAAACTGTGTGGAAACAAAGTGTCCCTCACTTTCCAAGAGGAACATGATGCACTGTTATCCTTCACGGTTTGACAAAAAATGTGCTGACTGTGCGGTCACCACTATCCAAAATGACATTTTTATGCACTTTTTTCAAGGCAAGGTTGCACAATTTCCCCTAACAATGCACCAAACATGCACCACCTACTGTCAATCCCAAATTCAATATTTTAACCCAAAAAATCTTGGGTAAACTATGGGATAAAATCTAGTCCAAAATTAACAAGATAATTACCTCAAAATAAAAACTCGGATGGGAAATCAATGGTGAGATTTCCATGGGTTGGGTTGTGATCTTGATGAGTTTAAAATTCTCCCATAAAAAAATTGTCTTAGGATTTATTAATTTATTATCAACTTATGATTGGTCATGGGTAAATCTTAGTGATGATATCTCTCTCATAAGTTCTGATAAATGGGCTTCATAGGGTACAATCCCACTAGTTGAGGCCATCGCTTATTTTATCTGTATCAATTAGAATTTATCATAACACTTAATATACTAATCATAATGGTCAATGTACAACGACTATAATATCAATTATTATGAAGATTAAATGGTATTTTAAATCCAAAATGATATAACTTGTAATGATCTAAAATAATGAAAGTAGTTCATGTGTTTTATATAGCTACATTACCTAAAAATGAATTTATTTATTCAAAAATGGAATTTCATTTATAAAATTTTAGGTCATTATATTCTTACCTCCTTAAAAAATTTACCTTGAAATTTTCATTTAATACACTAAAATAGATTTGGGTACTTCTGTTTCATCAATTATTTCAGGTTCCCATGACGCTTCATCAAACTTGTGGTTTTTCCATAACACTTTGACCAGGTGAGTTTTCATGTTTCATAGAACCTTGTATCTATGAACTAATATCTTCACCAGTTACTTCTCATTTGAAATATAATTCCCCAATGGTACCACCTATGGACTCAGTCCATGAGTGGGTTCTAGTATGTACTTCCCTAAGAGTGATAAATTGAATACATCATGTACTTGAGATAAGTTAGGTGGGAGTGTCGGTTTATATTCCACCGATCTGACTTGATAAAGGATCTTAATATGGTTTATAAATCTAGGAATAATCTTTCCTATATTCCAAAACCTCATGACTTTATTCCATGGTGATATATAAAGTAACCCTTCATCTCTGACTTCAAACTCTAAGCCTCATTGATGATTGTCTATATATTTTTTCTATCAAAATTGTGTGGATATCATATTACATTGAATTTAATGAACCATATCTATCATTTCATTGATAATATCAGGTCGTATTATCTTTTTCTCTTCAAGTTCATCCCAACATATTAAAATATGACACCTATTCCCATACAGAGCCATATAAAGATCCATTTGAAAAGTATAATGTAAACTATTATATTAAGAGAACTCCACTAGTAGAATTTAAAGATCCAAAAATACTTAGAAATAAATTGAACATGAACTCATCATATCCTAGAGAGTTTTAATGGTTCTTCTAGACTAACCATCCATATGAGTTTGATAAGCATTGTTGAAGCACATTTATGTATCCAACACTTACTGAATGATTCTCTAAAACCTTGATTTAAACCTTATATCTCAATCAAATACATTATATATTGGAACTCCATGTAGTCTTAACAATTAATTTATGTATATCTTATAAAATTGGTTAAGAGATAAATCTTCCTTGCGATAATGAAATGTGGAGACATTATATGTTGATAGACTACCATCCAAATGGTGTTATTTCCTTTAAGTGTCCCAGGGAGTCTTATGATGAAATATACGGTTATAATTTTCCATATTAATATTGGTATGAGAAATGGTTTCATCATACCCTTCTACTTTTTCCATTTGACCTCGACTTATTAGAATATCAAGCTTCAAGATACAAACTTCATAATCCCCCCCTTCATGTTATTCCATCAGATGTTTTTCTTTAAATACCTATACATCTTAGTAATTCTTGGACGAATAGATAAGTATGATCTATTCCCATCATCAATAAGTTTCCTATTCTATTCCAATTTTGATAGGACACATATACAGGTTCCAAACAATATAGCTCAATTCATAGAAAAGTTGAGCTCTAAAATATTTTCTACCTTATTTATAGAACCTTATAGTCTTTATGAGCCTCTTTGATCTTCTAAATAATGGATGTTTTAATAGTTATTTGAGATATTTAGGATAAATATCCTTTTATTATTCCAATGTACATACTTTTCATGTCTAAGAAGATTTGATCCATTGCAATCCTCATCATGTATAGGGTTCTGGGATCCTTTCTAATCAGAGAATATTCCACTTTGTCTGCTTTCCAAGGATGGTAATAGATTGTAAAATTAAAATCATTTATCATATGTAACCACATTTGTTAGTACATATTGAGCCCTTCTATTTAAATATATACTTGAGGCTTTTATGATCTGTATATAGGTTATAATTCTCCCTGTATACGTAATGCTTTAAATATTCAACATGAAAATCACTATATCCAATTATAGATCTTGTTTTATGTGGTTTTACTTATGGATATTTAATTATAGAGAAGAATATTCTATCACTTTTTCATCTCGCAAGAGTACACAAATGAAGGCCTTTTTAGAAAAATTGATGTAGGTCACAAATCCTTCCCCACTTGTAGGTAATTTGAGCATAAATGTAGTGATTATCCTCTTCCTTGGTTAATTAAGTATCTCTTTATATTCATCAATCTAGATAACCATTACACCCTTCTTACTTATCTTGGTTATTAAGATTTAGAATTGTGAGAAGTGTCTCACAAATAAACAAAATTACCTAGTTAATCCAAGGAAACTATGGATTTCTATCATTGATTTTGGTCTTTACCATACTCTTATTACATCAGTTTTTAAATGGTCCACAAATATCCATTTTTTAGTGATATAATTTCCGAGTAAGGTTAATTTCTCCATCCAAAACTCATATTTAATAATCTTCTCAAAAAAATATTTCCTTTCACAAAGTCTTTAGTATGGAATTCAAATTCTCCTCATGTTCCTCCTTGCTATTGGAATAGATAAGAATGTCATGCATAAAGACTACCATAAATTTTTCAAGGTAATCCCTAAATACTGTATTCATCAAGTATATGAATATTGATATAGAATTAGTGAGTTTAAATGGAATCACTATGAACTCGTATTGGTTATACCTTATACAGAAAATACTTTTGGGGGTATCCTCTGTCTTCACCATTGATAATATATCAACCAAATATCCACCTTAGAGAAATAATGGGCTCTACTTAAATGATAAAAAAAATCATATACCAATGGTATATGATACTTTTTCATTATCATGATCTTATTTATTTCATGATAATCAATGCATATGTGCATTAAACCATCCTTATTGTTGATAAAAAGGACTCATGCAACCCACAGTGAAGCACTTGGGTGTATAAAACCTTTATCCAAATTATACTACAATTTATTCTTTATAAACTCAAGCTCAATAATGAAAATTATCTATGGAGTCTTCATTATTATAAAAGTTTTATGTATAAGTTTGATCAAGAAATAAACCTCTCAGCTATGAGGTAGACCAGAAAATTATTCAGGAAACACATCGATAAATTCCATTACAGTGGGAATGTCATCAAAGATGATCTTTTCCTTAGTGTCAACCATATGAGGTAGATACTCCTTCTTGAAAGGAAATAATATCAATTCTTGAGATGTTGGTACAAAATAAGATTCATCCACCTCATATAACTTGTATATAATCAAAAAGTCATTTGTTATATGGAGGATGATTTCATTATCTTGGATATTTTTGTTTGATCTATACAAGGAAATCCAATCCATGACCTAAATAAAATTTAATTCTTTTAAGGGGAGTATCAGAAGGTTTTTTGGGAAATTCAGCCCAAAAATTTGGATATGGGATGAGTTATATGATTGGGATACACCAATTTCCCCATTTTTTATTTTCACCAATATGAACACCACCATATTTTTCATTGGTGTTTGAATAGTCCTACTAAAATTTCATGATATTAAAAAACGTGTAGAACCATGAATGATAAGCCTTAATTTCACTATTAGATTATATTTCTAATTATTTACTTCAGAAAACATAGACTTAGTGATGATAATTTTCAAACTATTAAACACTTTAAAGGTAAACCATTACCACTAAAGGGATAACTCATAAATGATATATATTCCATTACTTATGAATTTCTAGGTTTCAATCTAATTTAAACATAGTCTATTTATTAACATAAAGTATTATGAGAATTTTTATCCCCACAATAATGATTTTTAATGATCTTGAAAATTTACCAAAGCATATCCCTCAGGATTTTCAAACTATGTGTGCATTAAGGCTTATTTTCATTCACTATGTGACTATCGATTCCAGGTGATTATTCCATTTTCAGGGTTATTACACCTAGATAAGGGTGTCATGAAAATATGAGTGGATAAGTAGGTATTTGGTTCTGTAATTGAGGAGAAACAAATTCCAAGTGATGGCACAACTCCTTAAAGGATTTAGGAGGAAATTATCAAACTAAGGGATGTGCAGGGTGTCCATGGTAGGTGGGATTATGTTGAGGATGACTCTGAAAAACAACAAAATATAGTTAGTCTTTGATCAAAGTTCAAACACTTTTTGTAGATGAAGAATGTTTTTAACATATTCCCCCTAGGAAGGTAATACATAGGAAAGATTACTCACACTTGAAGCCAACTATGGTTACCAGGTCCCATGGTCCTCTTGACTATGATTCTGATTGTTTTGGTGATTATGATGTCTATTACTATGACTGTGATCCTTGATCTTTAGAATGAGGGCATGATGTTTGTATGACCCCATCCGTTCTCCCTTCATCTCTTTTTAACTTTTTTTAAATAAACAGGGCTCTGCCCTATTTTTTTGGTACAAGTTTACAAGAGTCACATCTACTTGTAGTATCTATATGGGGATGTATTTTATTGGAAACCACATAATCTATACTTTACCATAATTTAGATATATTTTCCTATGTTTAGTCGTATCCCTAATTATTTCACTATAGTTTTCTAATCATAATCCCAAAAAATAACCAGACTTTATACTGATACAAACTATGACCAACCATGTTTTAATACAATTTAATTTATGATTTATTATATAAAGATACACTAAATTCAAACCCAAATGATTATGAGGACTAGTTTATTTGGGATATTAGGTACATATCATGAAAACATTCAAAATAATTACAACTACATTATTTAAAAACTCTATAACATGCGCTTAAAATTCTAATGTTCTTATAAACTCTATAGGATAACTTGGCGATGTTCATAAGAATGGGATGAGATATAAATCCCCATAAATGAAAAAAATTTTCATGTCATCAGTTAAAGTAGTACATGTGAGACAATAGTAGTTTCAAGGTAACATAAGATGGGAGAGAATCATAATATTAAACAATGAGGCATAATATAACATGATAACATAAAGGAAATATAAGAATGTGAAAACAATATAAAACATTACATCATAAACATATATCGGGGATAAAATCTACAAAAACATAACATAGTGTTCTTAGAATATCCTCCCATGGAAAATACATGGAATCTCATGAGGTAAAAACATTACCCATTTCATTAGAGGTCTATGTAATTCTGATCCCACCTATTACTTTCATATCATGTACATGCATAAGTGTGCCACATAGATCATACAACATAAGGAGAATTTCATCAATTTTAACATTGTGATTAAAGAGTGTGGGTTATATAAATATACATCCCCAATAAATTAATTATATGTAAAATTAGTTGAATAACCTTGAATGGAAATGGAGACGAGTATTCACTACCCAAATATTTGGTATGAAAAATAACAGGATAATTTTAGCAGCATAACGGGTGTACATAATGGTTTATAGAAGGGGTTAATGAGAGTGAAAGGGGTCTCTAATTAATTTATAAAAATAATTACAATAATTGTAATGTGTAAAAACATATCCCAACACTAACAATTATAAATAAAAAGGTATGACATAAAAAATTTGTTTGAATAAAGAGGAGAAGGAGAAGATCCCTTTCCTTGAGTGGACACTTATAGAGGCTTGGGATGAGCTTATTATGATCTTGGAGGAACCTTGGGAGGGATCTATTGTCATGACCCCCTCCCACCAAAGATTCCCCTCCTGAGCTGGAAATGGTGAAAGGGAGATAATGACCCCCGAGTCCCGCCTCCAGTAGGCCCCGGGGTGGCGAATAGCACCAATGGTATGCGTTTTCACAAATATGGGAGGCATTACCCTTTTTATTATTATTTTGGATTGGGAAATAGGACAAGTCATCCACCCAAAAGGAAAAGAAACAAGTGTAAATAAATAAACCCAAACCAAGCCCACATGCATGTTTAAACAGTTTATAACAAGGTACAATTACAAGAAAGCTCAAAGTACAATACCAAAAGAAAACAAAGGTACAACAACAACAACAACTCCAACTGTCTGACTAGTAGGGTCCCGCACAGCCCTGGTAGTCCACCTGAAAACCTGAATGTAAATGTTGGGTGAGCATACAAGTATACTCAGTAGGGAAACCTAAATCTCTCATGCACAAGTGGGGAGACATCCTAATGTCCCGTGAGAACAACAGAAGAAACCTAGAAAGGAATTCAATCCACCCAACCACACCAGCCACACTCACCAAAACATAAGCACAATAGGTAGTAGTATATAAGAAACACGAGTATTGGGTACCCCGCACCATTTCCCTTTAGTTAGCTGCTCTTCCTAACGACGAATGTCCTGACGCTGCCACACTCTCCCCGCCCGCACACACCTGGGCCTCACAACCACGTATCCCGCCCGCACACACCTGGGCCTCACAACCACATATCCCACCCGCACACACCTGGGCCTCACAACCACGTATCCTGCCCGCACACACCTGGGCCTCAAAACCACGTATCCCACCCGCACACACCTGGGCCTCATCCCGGAGATTCTTGGGAAACAGTTGAACCTGCCCGAAGAGTCTTGGGCTAAAACCAACCCAATCAAAACCTACCCAAAGAGTCTTAGGTGTAAGGTCGCCTCAAGCCATCACAGCCTAGGGGAGAAGGAGCAGGAAAGAGCTAGTAACTAAGGGAAAACACCCTCTCCCATAAAATGGGAGTGTTCGACACTAAGTGATCAACATGGGTGGGGTGAGAAAAAAACACAAAAGATACAGATATATATATATATATATATATATATATATATACCAACCTCACAGCCCAACCTATGGCTTCTAAAAAGAGAAACTGAGCACGTGCCTCGGCACTGCTACTACGAAGCATGCATACAACAAACAAACCCAAACCCCTTTAGGTTTTCACATTTCAGTAGAAATAGTTATTTAGTTCCTTAACTACTGGGAAACTATCCACAAATAACCACACCAATCGTTCGTAAAACATATCCCTACCATCCAAAAAACAAGTTAGAAAAAACATAAGCAGCACAACAAAGTCCCTCTTATCAACCAACCAACCCCATTGATTATTATTTCTGTTTCATTACCACGCCCCACCATTCATTAACTCTTCCACTTTTATTTATTAATCATAACACATAACCCGTTCACATTAAAACCCAACCCTGCAGCCCCGTTGCCAACCGCCATAACCACAACCGCACCGAAACCCATACATCAATATCCCTTTAATACCATTTATTGCAGCCCGACTGTCCGTTACCAACACAACATTCACACCAACCCACAACCAAGTCAACCGAAACCCCACTTCTCACCTGATCCACAAAAACCCCCAAAAACCCCCAAAAACACCCCCAACACATGCGATGTAACCAAGACAACACCCACATGTTCATTATTCCATTTTGTTTAACTGGGGTGATCACACAAGGGTTCCAGATTTTTATTTAATCAGCCAACTTTACGTGATTATCCAATTTCCACATTCCACAAGCTTCCATCCATAAGAAAATACATAAGGAGAGGGAACATTTAATTGTGTAAGCAAAGGCCCCCAACGACCATGATTTTCAGTAGGTAGAAGCTCATTCAATTCACAAATATAATATCACAGGATATAAAAAGTAAAGTAACAACAATCACTAACTTCCCAACCCCATTATTTAACCAGTTATTATCTTTATTTAATGGTTCAACTGTTTCTCATGAAAACAAAAGGATACCCGCCCCATATGATACAAAAATTAGAGAGACAATGGTGATATCCCTACCTTAACAGGTTCCTATGTACTTCTATAAACACGACCACCATGATCACAAGGCTTCTCCCCGAATGACTGCACCCACCAAGGACGTCGCGGCACCACCAAATCAACAACACAAGAAACTTCCTCAACACGGAGATCACACTCCGTAGCATGGAAAGAAAATGGGGGAAGTAGGATCGGAAAGAGAATACAAGAATAGAGGTTTAACATTACTTTTTAGAGTCATTAGTCAAAGACCATTGTTCTCGTCAATTATCAACAGTCTCCTTGGATGGAAACTGCGGAGGGGAAGTCGAAGAAGAGGGAACAAAATAGGGTTTAGGGTATTCTCCTTGCCGACACGATCCTGCAGCCACTGATGGATCGACAATCCGAGTCCATATGGAGAAGTTAGAGGAGGAAGACTTCTCGATCATCCAAGAGCTTTGTCATGCGAAGAAGAAGCGATTGGTCTGGAAAAAATCCGTGACCCTTTATTATATAGGCAACGAATAGGTAAAACAGTATGCAACATGTATTAATGAATACACGGTGTGACAGTACACCCGTTACACGTTTTGACTGGTCAACACACGACATGTCACACGGTTTCCACGCATTTTAATAATAATGATAATTCTATTAATATTTGGTGTTTCATTGACCTGAGTCATAAGTCATGAAAAGGTATTCATCATTGGTTTTAAAATGACCTTCTTAATTATAAGATTACACTGCCGCTGAAGGTTCATCATTCCGACACCATATGAAGAAGTTATAGACTTTTTAAGATTTGATCACCCAAAATAATAATACTATTATTTTATTATTATTATAATAAGTTAATATTTAGATAAAAAGGGATTGTGGCATGAATCTCTCCTCTTACTCCATGCGCACTCTCTTATATCATTATTGTATTACTATTATAATATATTAAATCAACATTATATAAAATATATGATATATTAAATCAAATTATATAAAAAATATATGATTTATACAAGGGAAAGGGGGCATTCACGCCTCCCCCTTCCCATGTCATGCGCCTCCCCATTAATTTATTATAATTTATTAAATAAAACCAATTTCCTTTTAATTGTATTATTATATTTATTATAGGATCAATATTATTAATTTCATATTTCAATTTTGGGAGAACCTATGCACAACCATTCCATGAGACTCAAAACCATTTCATTTAATTGAATTAAAAGACAAAACAAAATTAATATAACTTACATATTCAACCCCATTTTAATACATTTAATTTTATTAACCTCTCACAGATAGTTTTACTCCATCATTGTTATTTATTGTTCTTCAATAATAATAACATTTCATCAACTTATTTTATTAACTCACTGAAGTTATTTTTTTTAATAACAAAAAGATTTACGCTCATCACATTGACCACGTTAAACCACCCTGTTTGATATCTGAATCCGACCATGCCACGTCAATGTCACGTAAAATTCGTCAATTTAATTATTTTAATTATATTTATTTTTAATTAAAACTGATTAAATTTAAACCACTTTTATTAAATTAAAACCATTCAATTTAATAAACCCAATATAACGAACTCACCTTTAATTTTATGAACGCACCACCATGCTTCCACTTGCATCTTCATTTAATTTTTTGCAATAAATACCTTGACTCATTTCATCAATTTCTCATTATTATTAATATTATGAATAATATTAATAACACAACACCCATTATTATTATTCAAATTTAATTTCAACAATTACTAAATTTATAACAAACTTCATGTTTCATTTATCAACGTCTAATGGATCAGACACCTTCCCACTTCACATCATTAATAATAATAACGCCCATTAAATAATTTTATCATGATTATTCTTTTTAGTTTAATTAATCACACAATTTATGTCATCATCATTATTATTCAACATATTTTTACATTATCATCAGTATTAAAATTATCATTATAACGCGCGTCGTGTTGACCACATAGATTTCAACAAAGGAATGGATCGGAGGGGTCCGGTCCATTACATCAGATACCTCTCAAAACATTCTCGTCCTCGAGAATTAAAAACCAACCCTGAAAAAAAATGGATCCAAACAACCACTCTGCAAGGTATCTCTCATGGCTCTTGTCATAACAAGAAACAACCGACAACCTTAATTATATGAGTTAGGAATTCCCTCTCCTATGTCGAGATATTATCCGCTTTAGGCGGCACTAACTTGCCTGCACGGGTTTAATCGCATCTGCATTAATGTGTCTCGATTAAGGACTGGGCCTTCCCACTTCCATATATTAGAATTTTCCAACTTACACTGCCCTCAACACCGTAAAACCCACACACTTCCCAGACACATGGCTTGGGGAATTTCTTCTCCCATGTCGAGATATTATCCGCTTTAGGCGGCAATGACTCGCCTGAACGGGTTTAATCGCATCCATATTAATGCGTCTCGATTAGGGATTAGGTCTTCCCCTCCCCACATGATAGGGATTTTCACGTACATTTAAAGAAAAGCGGGAAATGACATAGCATTAAAAACTCACAAAAACAAGGTCCAGGCCCAAAGAATGAGAAAAAGAGTTCCAACAATGGAGTGTAATGCTCTAAAAAACATAAAGGAGATCATTCAAGAAAACCCAAACACATCTCTATCGATCCCTGGTCCTTCTAGAGATGCTGCCTCTGATGCATGCAACTATCCGCGCCCAGCTCCTCTGCCTCTCTGTTGACGTCCACCTCCTCGAACATGTCCCAATTGGGATCCTTGAGGAACTCCTTGTGGCTGGCCACCACCTGCTCCATCTCCCCTCAGAGGGACTGGAGCCTGTTGCTGCTGGAATGGTCTTTCTGGTGACTGGTGCTGTTGAGGTGGGCGCTGAACCTGTCCATCTCCACTGTAATGAGCTTGGGTTGGGCACCGACTCTGAACGTGCCTGAAACCTCCACAAGAAAAACACTTTGGTACTGGGCTCATGAAAAAGGGATGAGGACCCGAAGATCTGAACTGGAACTACTGAGGCCTGCTCCCTACTGGCCTGAAACTGGAAGGTCCCGTCATAGGAGACCTATTTCTGAGTACCTTCCCCTTCGACAAACTTGGCTGGATCCCCTCACGTAGTGTGCCTCCCTGTGAGTTTATCCTTTCTACAACCTCTTCCTTATTCTGTACTGCCAAGTACGTCGGAAGGGTGAAGGGGTGACAACATACTGGAGCGAAGGACGAAGCGCCTCCTCCAAACGTCTCGCCCGAGACTCCTCATCTGGAAGGAGATCCGGAGGAAAGCACAGGAGATCCTTGAACTTGATCCCCAGCTCTCACACTGACATACTCCCCTGCTGAAGGGAGAGTAAGTCCTGCCGCTTCTCCGCCTTGATCATGGAAGAAAGGAATTCCTCTCGGAATTCCTTCTCAAAGTCAGCCCATGGAACCTCTGCCTCTATCCTCTCTCCGAGGTAGAGCATCCACCACTGTCACGCCGCACCTCTCAGATGACTGACTACTAGGGGAACCCAATACTCCCTCGGAGCACGGATCAAGGTAAAAGTGATCTCTAGCTCTTCAAGACACCCCTCCGTCTCCATATCCGAAGTAATACCCTCGTACTTCTTAGGGGTCTGCTGCTGGAAAGAACGGAGAGTCTTCTGCCACTGGCTATCTTCCTCCTGTCGGTCAATCCTCAATTGATCGACCACCTGGATCTGCTGGGCCTCGGCCGTCTGAGCCACCCGGGGATGACGTCCAGGTGCCATAGTTGTACGGTAAACAAGGTTTTCCTAATCCCAAGTAGTAAGGAAATTTCTCAAGGTTTTATTTTATCACATTATTTCAATTTCTTTCCCATAACACCCAAATCAAGTAAAACACAATCATGATGATGTATGTACCTTCCCTAGGGTCTCTACCCTGCAATCAATGTGGTCTCACTTGGTCATTCGGTAGGCTCAGAGTCCTTGCATCGGATCACGGGGGCCCCAAAAATCCCATGTCCTAGCTAGTCTTCCCTAGCCTATGTCACACACCAAGATTAACTAACATTGTTTCCCTACCATCCCATGAAATCCTCACTATGCCTAACTCCAAACTCCATCCTATCTCTCAACCATCACCTCTGATACTATTCTGTCACAACCCCCTCCCACCAAAGATGCCCCTCCTGAGCTGGTAATGGTGAAAGGGAGATAATGACCCCCGAGTCCCACCTCCAGTAGGACCCGGGGTGGAGACTAGCACCAAGGGTATGAGTTTTCACAAATATTGGAGGCATTACACTTTTTATTATTATTTAGGATTAATAAATAGGACAAGTCAACCACACAAAAGAAAAAAAAACAAGTTTATATAAATAAAACCAAACCAAGCCCACATGCATGTTTAAACAGTTTATAACAAGGTACAATTACAAGAAAGCTCAAAGTACAATACCAAAAGAAAACAAAGGTAAAACAACAGCAACAACTCCAACTGTCCGACTAGTAGGGTCCCGCACGACCCTGGTAGTCCTCCTGGAAATCTGAAAGTAAACATAGGGTGAGAATACAAGTATAATAAGTAGGGAAACCTAAAGCTCTCATCCACAAGTGGGGATACATCCTAATGTCCCGTGAGAAAAATAGAAGAAACCTAGAAAGGAATTCTATCTACCAAACCTCACCATCCACACTCACCAAAACACAAGCACAACAGGTAGTAGTATATAAGAAACAAGAGTATTGGGTACCCCACACCATCGACCTTTAGTTAGATGCTCTTCCTAATGACGAATGTCCTGACGCTACCACAATCTCCCCACCCGCACACACCTGGGCCTCACAACCACGTATCCCACCTGCACACACCTGGGCCTCACAACAACGTATCCCACCCGCACACACCTAGGCCTCATCCCGAAGATTATTGGGAAATAATAGAACCTGCCCGAAGAGTCTTGGGATAAAACCACCCCAATCGAAACCTACTCAAAGAGTCTTAGTTGTAAGGTCACCTCAAGCCATCACAGCCTAAGGTAGAAGAAGCAGGAAGGAGCTAGTAACTAAGGGAAAAACACCCTCTCCCATAAAATGGGAGTATTCAGAACTAAGTTATCAACATGGGTGGGGTGCGATAAAAACACAAAAGATACAGATATATATATATATATATATATATACCAACCTCACAGCCCAACCTATGGATTCTAAAAAGAGAAACTGAGCACATGCCTCAGCACTGCTACTACGAAGCATGAATACAACAAACAAACCCAACCCCCTTTAGGTTTTCACATTTCAGTAGAAATATTTATTTAGTTCCTTAACTACTGGGAAACTATCCACAACTAACCACACCAATCGTTCGTAAAACATATCCCTGCCATACACAAAACAAGTTAGGAAAAACATAAGCAACACAACAAAGTCCCTCTTATCAACGAAACAACCCCATTGATTACTATTTCTGTTTCATTACCACTCCCCACCATTCATTAACTCTTCCAGTTTTATTTATTAATCACAAACCATAACCCGTTCACATTAAAACCCAACCCTGCAGCCTCGCTGACAACCGCCATAACCACAACCGCATCGAAACCTGTACATCAATATCCCTTTAATACCATTTATTGCATCCCCACTGTCCATTACCAATACAACATTCACACCAACCCACAACCAAGTCAACCGCAGCCCCACTCCTCACCCGATCCACAACAACCCACAAAAACACCCCCAACACATGCCACACAACCAACCCAACACCCACATGTTCATTATTCCATTTTGTTTAACTGGGGTGATCACACAAGGGTTCCAGATTTTCATTTAATCATCCATATGTACGTGATTATCCAATTTCCACATTCCACATGCTTCCATCCATAAGAAAATACAGAAGGAGATGAAAACATTTAATTGCGTAAGCAAAGGCCCCCAACGACCGTGATTTTCAGTAGGTAGAAGCTCATTCAATTCACAAATATAATATAACAGGATATAAAAAGTAAATTAACAACAATCACTAACTTCCCAACCCCATTCTTTAACCAGTTATTATCTTTATTTAATGGTTCAACTGTTTCTCATGAAAACAAAAGGATACCTGCCCCACATGATACACAAATTAAAAAGAAAAAGGTGAGATCCCTACCTTAACAGGTTCTTATGTCCTTCTACGAACACGATCACCATGATTACAAGGCTTCTCCCCGAATGACTGCACCCACCAAGGACGTCGTGGCACCACCGAATCAACAACACAAGAAACTTCCTCAACACGGAGATCACACGCCGTAGCATGGAAAGAAAATGGGAGAAGTAGGATCGGAAAGAGAATACAAGAACAGAGGTTTAACATACCTTTTTAGAGTCCTTCGTCAAAGACCGTCGTTCTCGTCAATTATCAACGGTCTCCAAGGTTGGAAACTACGGAGGGGAAGTCGAAGAAGAGGGAACAGAATAGGGTTAACGGTATTCTCCTTGCTGACACGATCTCGCAGCCACTGACGGATCGATAATCGGAGTCTAGATGGGGAAGTTAGAGGAGGAAGACTTCTCGATCATCCAAGAGCGTCGCCGTGCGAAGAAGAAGCGATTGGTCTGGAAAAAATCCACGACCCTTTCTTATATAGGCAACGAATAGGTAAAATAGTATGCAACGTGTATTAATGAAAACACGGTGTGACCGTACACCCATTACGTGTTTTGACTGGTCAACACATGACACGTCACACGGTTTCCACGCATTTTAATAATAATGATAATTCTATTAATATTTGGTGTTTCGTTGACCTGAGTCATAAGTCATGAAAAGGTATTCATCATTGGTCTTAAAATGACTGTCTTAATTACAGGATTACACTGCCACTAGCGGTTCGTCATTCCAACACCATATGAAGAAGTTACATACTTTTTAAGTTTTGATCACCCAAAATAATAATACTATTATTTTATTATTATTATAAAAAGTTAATATTTAGATAAAAAGGGCTTGTGGCATGAATATATCCTCTTACTCTATGCGCACTCCCTTATATCATTATTGTATTACTATTATAATATATTAAATCAAAATTATATAAAATATATGATATATTAAATCAAATTATATAAAAAATATACGATTTATACAAGGGAAAGGGGGAATTCACGCCTCCCCCTCCCCATGTCATGCGCCTCCCCATTAATTTATTATAATTTATTAAATAAAACCACTTTACTTTTAATTGTATTATTATATTTATTATACAATCAATATTATTAATTTCATATTTCAATTTTGGGAGAACCTATGCATAACCATTCCATGCGACTCAAAACCATTTCATTTAATTGAATTAAAAGACACAAAAAATTAATATAACTTACATATTCAACCCCATTTTAATTCATTTAATTTTATTAACCTCTCGCACATAGTTTTACGCCATCATTGTTATTTATTGTTCTTCAATAACAATAAAATTTCATCAACTTATTTTATTAACTCACCGATGTTATTGTTTTTAATAACAAAAAGATTTATTCTCGTCGCATTGACCACATTAAACCACCATGTTGGATATCTAAATCCGACCATGCCACATCAATGTCGTGTAACATCTGTCAATTTAATTATTTTAATTCTATTTATTTTTATTTCACACTGATTAAATTGAAACCACTTTTATTAAATTAAAACCATTCAATTTAATAAACCCAATATAACGAACTCACCTTTAATTTTATGAACGCACCACCATGCTTCCACTTGCATCTTCATTTAATTGTTTTCAATAAATACCATGAATCATTTCATCAATTTCTCATTATTATTAATATTATTAATAATATTAATAACACAACACCCATTGTTATTATTCAAATTTAATCTCAACAATTACTCAATTTATAACAAACTGCATGTTTCATTTATCAACGTCTAATGGATCGCACACCTTTCCACTTCACATCATTAATAATAATAACACCCATTAAATCATTTTATCATGATTATTCTTTCTAGTTTAATTAATCACCAAATTTATGTCATCATCATTATTATTTAACATATTTTTTACGTTATCATCAGTATTAAAATTATCATTATAACGCGCGTCGTGTTTACCACATTGATTTCAACAAAGGAATAGACTGGAGGGGTACGGTCCATTACATCTATAGAGGTAAAGGAAGATTAATTTCATGATAAAATGGTTTTAAGTGGAGAGTAATGAGTGTTTGGGGGGTTATATAGTAAAGGAGATGAGTGTTCTTTATTAATTCCCAAACATAGGTTTTGGAATCTATATGATAAAATAATCAAAAACAAAAACATTACCATTTTTTATATGGTTTCTACCAAATAAGTGTTATTTTAATTAATCTATAATTTTAGGAACCGAAATCATTAAAATAATACCCTTGGTGATGTAGAAGTGATGCATGTTTGTAAAGAATTGATTTCAAAACCATAAAATATAACAGAGGTTTTAGAGGATTCTTTATGACTTTATAAAATTAATCAAACAACATAAAAAATTATTTTAAGGGGAAATATATATTTGGTCTTGGATTCCTTTTATTGAATATATTACATCACTTTTTTTGTCATTATGATGTTATAATATATATTGTATATTTATATCGTATTTAATCTCTACCCATTAATTTGGCAGTCTCATAAAATTATGAAAAATTCAGCATTACGTAATTTCAACTTGCTTATTTTAAAAATAATTTTTATTTTATAAAAATAATTTTATAAATATGATAATTTACAATTTTAAATAAAAATCCCTATTTATTAAAAAATTCATTTTTCTTGAAAATAACAATTTTGTACCCCTAAAAAAATTACATTTGACATCATAAAATTATATTATAATTTATATTAAATAAATATTATTTAATACTAATGGTTTATTAAAATATCATTTATTTAAAAAATTATTGAATCCATAAAAATTAGTTTATTTATTAAAACTATATATTTGCAAAAAATACAATTTGTGTCTCATTAGATCAAAATCTAATTTTTATCCAAATCCATATCTAATAATTTTAAAATTAATAATAAAAAAGAAAAATTATAATAATTATTTTATTGAAATGAAATTGTATAAATCCATTCAATTAGGGTCTAGATACATATCCATTTACTACATCATTGAATTCCCTAAGGGTAAGGTGTGTGATTGTGAGATTTTCATGGGGTAATTCAACGAATATAGTTTGGGTCATGATATTGATGAGCTTGAACTTTTTTCCATAAAAGTTTTTTCTCATGCTTTAGTTATTGAATATTGGCTTAGGACTGGTCAAGAGAAAATCCTAGTGATTCTATCTCCATTGTAAGCTTTGATAAATGGGGTTCATATAGTACAATCTTACTGGTTGAGACCATAACTTATTTCATTTTTATCAATTGGACTTTATCTTAAACCTTAATATACTGATATTAATAGTCACTATACAATGAATATATTATAAATGGTTATGATTCTAAATGGTCTTTTAATTATGATAGGATATAACTTATAATGTTCTGAAATGACTAATGTAGTGTATGTATTTTCTATAGCTACATTACTTAATAATTCATTTATTCGTTCAAAAAGGGAATTTCATTTATAAAAGTTAGTTTAATTATAATTCAACTAGAAAAAAGATAAAAATAAGGAATTACAGAAATCCAACAGTGATCAGAATGAAAGAAACTGGGGAAAATAGCAAGAAAAAATTGAAAATAAGGACCCACTTACTAACTAGAACAATATTTAGAATAGAAGTGGATGGAATCCTCAATTGGGTCATCATATGAAAGACACTATTATAGGTGGAAATTTACAGGACCAACCTACGAGGGAAAATAATTTAGAGGATGATAATCCTATAATTGGAATTCTTACTATAACTCAAAAATATTTGGAAACATTCATTTCATAAGAATAAGGAATTATTTTTAATTTTGAACCAACATGTGAAAATTTCATTTTCAATTAAATAATTTTTTTGAAGTTGAATTAGTTAAATAAAAATATATTAACGATCATTTTATTTTAATAAATACATTTAAATTTTTTTAAGTTTTATGCCATTTTGAAATTCTAAGAGTGGAAGTTCCATACCATTGAAAAATTCCAATAATGGAGTTTAGTTAGATATAGATTATGTTTTACTAAACAATTTTATTTATAAAAAATATTATATTGAATGAGATCTATCATAACATGAAGTATTTTTTTTTCATTTCATGATTAAGATGATGATTTAAGGCAGTGGAAACAAATTTCTTATGGAGTTCGCATCACACCTTGATATAATAATTCATGCAGTGACCCAATGAACAAAATCAAATGAATATTTATGGATTTTACTTCACCCCATGAAAGAGATTGATTCCAGGAAATCCATACATTCTCATAAAAATCTAGTGGTTTTGAGATTGACTAAAGAGGAGTAGAAGAGGACATTATTTCTAATGCTGAACTGGTGATGTGAGATTAATTAAAGAGGAGTATAAATAATCACATACATTAGGTTTTGATAGGATTGGTTTGTTAAAGAAGTGTGAGGGAGAGCAGCATCAAAGGTCAAATTCCATGAAAGCTTTAATAGAATGAAGAATAAAATTTTGTTAGTGTTGAATTTATAAGACTATGAAGGTTTTTTATCATCATTTTCCTAAAAGGGATGACGAAGATAAGTTTTATCAGTGCAGATAAACCATATCTTGAATAATATTTTTTTTTCACTGATAAAGATATACCTTAATCAGCGCTAATAATACACAGATAAAACCTATGTGTATCACTACTAAAATTATAGCAATGATAAAGAAAGTTTTTATCAATGTGTTATTTTAGTACTGATAATATCTATATATATAGAAATTTTATAAGATCTGATAGGAGAAACTTAAAATAATATAATATAATATTAAAAAAATATACATTTAAATTGAATAAATTATAATAAAATTAAAAATAATTAACATTATTAAATAATATATAATCATAAATTCATGATTGTTAAAAATGAGTTCAATTGAATAATTAAAAATGAATAATCTTAAAAACTATTTCAAAAAATGGATAAATTTTATTAATTATATAAATTAATAAAAATTCTAAAAAAGATAAATACATATCGAAAATCTTAAAACATAGTAAAAATACATGTAAAAATAATTTTTCGAAAATTATTAATTTCCCAAAAATATAAAAATGATTAAATATAAAAAACTGGATAAATTATATTAACTAAAAGGATATTAAAAATGTATAAATGAAATTTAATAGATAACAAAGTTATTTAAAAACTGAATTCATAAGATTAATTAAAAAAATTGTAAACCAGTACAAAAATAATTAAAATATTTAAAAAATGAATTTAGATAAATTAATTATATATATTTCAAACATTTTCAAAATATTAAACTGAAAAAATAAAATTGAATAAATAATAACCATATTAATTAAAAACAGATCAAGAATATTAAATATTAGAAAATAATTATGTATAATTCTTAATAATAATTACATGAATTTATAACACATGAAAAAATTAGAAATTTTTTTAAAAAATGGAATTAAATAAATAAATTATACAATTTTTAAATATTTTAAAAATATTTGTTGCTTAATATATAAAAATGAATAAATATTAATCATATAAATTAAAAAAATTAAGAATATAAATCATTAATAAATAATTATATATAAATAATTATTAAAAAATAAATATATTCCAAAAATATTAAAAATTACTAAATATTACCTATGAATTAATAATATTAAACGATAGGATATTAAAAATGAATAAATAAAATTGAGTAATATACAAAAATATTTAAAAAAGTAAAGTCATTACATAAATTTTATGAATTATATTAACATAATAATGAATAAATAGATAATATTAATTTTAAAAATAAAAAATATATTTAAAATGAAATACATTGAAAATACACAAATATTAATAATTAAGTAGAATTAAATACAAATACATATATTAAGAATTATTAAATGAAATTAAATATGATTACATGATTTCATTAATTAAGTAAAAAGAAGAATAATTAGTTAAATAATATTTACTTTTCTTATATTAAAAAATGAATTCAATATAATAACATAATTAACTACATAAACACTGAAATGGTGTTTGGGATGACGTACGTTGGAGTTCAATTTCACACTAAACTCATGTTTTCATGCCAAATGGTGTGGGTTGGATATGGTCTCATATGAATTAATTATATAAATTTAAAACATATTAAAAATATCAAAAATTAATAAAAAAATGAATAAATATTAACCATAAAAATTAAAAACATATTAAAAATATTAAACCTTAATTAGTAAATATGTATAAATTTGAAGTGAATAAATTTTATAAATATGAAAAATTAATAAATAAAAAATAAAAATAATGAAATAATATTAAAAATTAATAAATAAAATTAAATAAATTACAAAAATAATCAAAGAAATGTTAATTCATAACATTAATTAAATGGATTATAATAAAATAAAAATGAATAAAAATGAATAAATAAATAATATTAGTTTCACATACACATGCATCCACAAACATACATATACATATACATACTTACATATACTACATAAACATATATGTGCAAATAAATACACATACACATACATTCATACATACGCATATATATACATGTACACATGCATATACATACACATACACATGCACAAACACAAATATTTTAAATTATTTTACAAAATATAAATATATAAATTCAAATATGAATCACCTAATTAAATAAATATATCCATTTATATATTATATAATTGTTTCAATAAAATATTAATATACCATATTTATTCTAATTATATTAACATTTTGTAATTAATGCATATAAATATACTATTAAAACATTTTATTGACTAATATAAATTTGATAATTATATATATATATATAATTATGAAAATAAGATAAATTTTTTATTAAAAGTTATATAAATCAAATATTTATATATACTTATTGGAATATAAATCTTATTTAAAATTATATAAATATGTATATATAAATTAAATTATTCATTGTGACATTTATTAATGATAATAAAAAATCACTGATAATGGGGGGACTTTTATTAGTACTTGAAAAGATCACTGATAAAGGGTACTCTTTTATGAGTGCTTTTTTTAGCACCAATAAAAGTTACGATTATCAAGAGTTTTTTCTAGCCCTCATAAAAGTAAACATGTTATGATTTCATTATGTTTATTAAAAATAAAGGTCAGCAGTGGATATCGAATGATCTGCAATAGGGGTGGCACTCAAATCTTTCACATGCATGATTCTTACTCATATAATTAATGTGCTACTATCATGCTTATAGTGGATGGACCATTACTTATGTCTCTCCTTAAATGAGCTTATATTTCTCAGGAAAATATTATGCAATGTATGAATTATATCCAATTTCTTATCTTATGGTAACATTCTATCTTGAATCACTTCATCGACATGTGGTTATAGGATGTTGGTGATGTCGCTCACCATGGGGTGGATACTATTGGGGTCATGTACATATAGTGGGTCCATGAGATGGTGTTGACCATTTGATGTTTATAAGTATCCTCCATATATGAGAGGCCTAGGATGACAGTTCTAACCATCAAAATAGAGGGATATTCAAGAGGTGGACATGATAACTGATGGGTGATTGTGATTGTTGGATGGGAATAGACTTCTCATTGCGTTTGCAATTGTTTGGGATTGTTGACCTAGGGAAGTGTGGATGATGGTGGTGTAATATGGTTTAGTGAATTTTAATTCCTCAAGATTACATGTGTATGATGTCGACATGTTTCTTGGTTATGGGATATTGGGTGATACATCATTCTCCCTCAGGGTGTGTATGAACCATGGGTTCATCATCCCACTCCAACATTGGCCAAAGTAGGTAGGGTGTTCACCCATGGATTGTCAAGCATAGAGAGGAGAATAATGAGTTCATTGTCTTACATTAAACTTTTCATACAATAATATACATGTAGATATTATCTCGGCACAAAAATATTGTTATCATAATGAGTTCATACTCACACCACGCATGAGACCTCCAGGACACATGTAGACTTTATGATTCTGGAAACAAGAAAGGAAAAGGGTATAATGATTAATGAATATCTAAATATGGGATTAGTGGATTCATGGGTGAGATGTTGAAGAATTTTTGAGATGGAACTAGTGGATATTCATTCCCCTTGAGAGTTTACTTTTTATATTTTTAGACTGTTAGTGCATGGTTTTCCTATCAATGATCTACCACTACTATAAAATATGCCTTTCCAAGAACTAAAATTGGAACAATACAGAGTAGATTAGCATGGCCCCTATGTAAGGATGACACACACAAATTAATAAATGGTCCAACACTAAAAATGGCCTTTATCAGCACTATAGAAGTGATGAATACTGGAGAAAGATTCAAATCTTGAGTCTTTTTTCTGTGCTAAAGAAGCACTAATAAAGGGGCATACAACAGTGTTCTATAAAAACACACCACAACACAAAAATCACCATGAAATTATAAAAATAAAGCATCGATACATAATTTAAATGAAGAGAAAATAGTCTAGGCCCATTTTCTCAGTTTTGGTGATGTGATGCACATTTTAAACTGAAATGATACTTAGATATTGAAAAAATAGACTTAGAGTCATATTAGTCTCATTGTATAACATATTGAGGTGAGAATAATTCTTAAACATATCAAATGACATATTGATCATTTTTTAAAGCATATAATACAATCCAAATGTGTTTTCTTGATTTTGAGTATGAGGCTTTCCTTTTTTACTAAAATTTCATTTTAAACTAGAAACAAACACTTTGACTCATACCAATCATATCATGTGTCAGTTTGATATGATAATGATCGATACAAATCACAAATGACTTATTAATTACTTCCATAAATTATAAAGATAATCTGAGCATGTTTTCTTGGTTTTTAGTGAGTGAAACTTTTTGACCTAAAATGTTGAATTTAAATTGATAATGGACATATTGAGTTATGTAGGACACATCATGTATCAGATTGGGCTGTGGCTAATTCCTAAACATCACATATGACTTATATATCATTTTCCTAATGTATAAAAAAAATAAAAATGTTTTTTCTTGGTTTTGAGTAGGTCAGTTGTCCTTTTTATTAAAATTGATGTCATTTTTAAATACAAAGATGCACTTAGAGCCATACCAGTCACACTATGAATAGGATTTAGGTACAGCTGATTCCTACATGTCATAAAATGAATTATGGATTATTTCCCTAATGTATCAAAATAATCAGAATGCGTTTTATTAGTTTTGAGTAGGCCAATTTTTCTTTTTATTAAAATTGATGTCATTTTTAAATAAAATGACGCATTTTGAGTCATACCAGTCACACCATACATCAGATTGAGGTACGACTGATTCCTACATGTATCAAATGACTTATGGATTCATTTTACTCAAGTATCAAAATAATATGATTGTATTTTCTCAGTTTTGAGGAGGTCAGTTTTCATTTTTATTAAAATTGATATCATTTTTAAATAAAAATATGCACTTGGAGTCATACCTGTCACACTATGCATCTTATTGAGGTAAGAATGATTCTTACATGTCACAAATGACATATAGATTGATTCCTTAAAGTATAAAAAAATATAAATGTGTTTTCTTGGTTTTGAGTAGTCCAATTGTCCTTTTTATTAAAATAGTTGTCATTTTTAGATAAAAATATGCACTTAGAGTCATACCGATCACACAGTGCATCAGATTTCTTACACATATGAAATGAATTATGGATCTTTTACCTAAATCATAAAAACAATGTGAATGTGTTTTCTCAGTTTTGAGTAAGTTAGTTTTCCTTTTTATCAAAATTGATTTCATTTTTAAATAAAAAGATGCACTTAGAGTCATATTAGTCACCCTGTGTATCTGATTGAGGTACGACCAATTCAAACAAGTCTAAATTACTTATGGATATTCTTAATAATGTATCAAAACCATAATAATTCATTTTATCACTTTTCAGTATTCCACTAGTTTTTTTAGTAAAATTTCATTTTAAAATGTAAACACGCACTTTGACCTATACTGATCACATCACATATTAGTTTGACATTACACTAATTCCTACATGTCATAAATTACATATGAATTTATTTCCTAATTTATCAAGAAAATATAAGTGTATTTTATTTGTTTTCAGGGAGTAACATTTTTTTAACTAAACTGTCAATTTAAAACTGATAACGGACACATTGGGTCATAGCGGTCACACCATGCGTCGAATTGAGGTGAGACTAATTAATACACGTCTTAAATGACTTATAAATCATTTCCATAAAGTATAAAAATAATAAAAATATTTTTTCTTGGATTTGAGTATGTTACTTTTTCTTTTTACTAAAATTAATGTCAATTTTAAATAAAAAGAAGCAGTTGGAGTCATACTAGTCACACCATATATCAGATTGAGGTGTGGATGATTCCTACACGTCCCGAAGTCTAAAAAAAATCCTAAATACCAATGTTACCATGTTTCTATTATATTTTTATGTAAAACTACAAAAACTTCATATTGAATCAATGTTCATAGAAAAAAACCTTTCTCATTGTTGAAATTCATAAGATAATAGGAAATAAACAAAAAGAAAGTTTTTTTGGCAATGAAATTAGAATCAATATAAAGTGTTGGATGTTTTAAAAAAATTTATTGAAAATTGGAATCATGGTATCATTAGTATAAAGAATCATTTTATCATTTTTGTGGCTTGTTGGAGATAGATGAATGAAAAATATGACTTCCCAAATGATCTGTGAAAAAGAAAAATAAATAAGTATTAGATAAGAATAATAAGGAAATTAAAGTACAAATAATATTTAAAATGATGAAAAAATTAATTAAATAAGTATTATTAATTCCCCTTTTCCTAATGGTCATATTAATTATTTATGATTTTCCATGTTGTCATTATCTCAGTTGCAGGACTGAAAAAATAATCCACTTGTACATGAAAACAATTATTATATAAGTAAAACTGAAAATAAATAATTTAAACATAAATATGAAAAAATACAGTAATTCTTTGGGTAATGATTTTATGGTGAAAACAGTATCAATCATAGGTATATGCATACACTAAAGGAAGGATGATGATAAAAAACACAAATAGATCCCACCAAATAATCAATCAACGAGTGGGGAGGATGAGGAGAAAATAAGATACATTAGATTAAAGCTTTGAATCATCCGAGATAAAGTAAAGATATCCTATTGGGTTTATAAAAAATTCATTTTTTTACAATAAATAAATAAATACACATATGATATTCATTATCAAACGTGAATTTCTCCCATTTTTGAGAATTAAAAGCATGGTAATAAGATATTACTAAGGGTGGAACCAAAAAGAAATGTTAAAGAATGATATATTTTTATATAAATTAAAGTAAAACATACTTAGTATTTATTAGATGTGTGATAAAAGAAATAAAGTGATTTTTATGAAGTATTAATGAGTGGGTTATCATTTCAAAAATGGCTATATTTTTATCAGCTACATGAAATAAAAGTAAGGCTAAAATCAATGAATAAAATTTCATTGGTGATCAAAAATAATTGAGGAAAACTCAAAGGAGTATGACTCTAAAAAACTGATTTTCCCAAGTAGATCCTAAATCATTAAGAGAGGCTGACATAGATGATAATTGGATCAAAACAATGCTTGAGGAGATTGATCTGAATAAGAACAATGTGACATAAGGAGCTTGATAAGAATAAGAATAATGAAGGCTTCTTAAAGATCAATTTTTTGCATATATTGTTCCAAAAATTCCCATTAGCTTAAAAATACATGAGTTTTTTAGTTAATTTTTGTCCTAATTATGTATAAATCATAATATAAAAGGTCATGGTAATGTATTGTAATTATTTTTTTTCATATTAGGTAATTGAGATGGTCAATTTGTGAGGAACCATATTACCAATTGGACATAAATAATGGATTTAAGATTATGTTAGTAAACCATAAAATTAAATATAATTATGAATCCATAGTGAACATAGAATCTTATAAATTATTAAATTCAAACTAATAAAGTTAACTTGAAGTTTTACTCTAAAGGTGTAATGATTTTATTCTTAAAAAATAATTTTTTTTTCAAAAAAATAGATTCTATTAAAACATAATTATTAAATTTAAATCAATAAATGTTAATATTTTATTTTATCAAAAATTAGTTAAATCTAGTGCTATAATATTTATTCTTGAATCATTTTAAATATTATTTACAATTTAAATAATAGAAAACTTTTATCGTTATATAAGTTACTTTTCAAATAAAATATGAAATTTAGAAAAATTTTGATCAATGCTAAATGATTGAGAATAATAAATTGTATCAATAATGTACTCTTATTCTATACTACGTAATGAAAAAATATTTTGTTTCTTAAAACACCAGGATGATGAGGTATTTCCTAGAAAATTCCTAATTCTAATTTTTTATTTTTTGACAATATTCCAATAACCAAAATCAAAATATCAATTAATTTTTTAAAAAAAATCATTTTTTTCTTGTATAATATACTCTAAGGATTATATAAACTTAAACTTTTCTGATTTTTCTTTTTATATAAATCAAGTCATATTATTTACATTCAAATTGAAATATTTCAAAAATAAAAAATTAAAACATTATATTTTTTTAATAATTAGTCAAAAAAATAAGATAAATAATCATATATATATATATATAATGTTCATTAAATTGATGCACAACATAATATAAGACCCCAATGATGTCAAATATTTCCTCGTCCAACTGATTCGAAATGTAATATTCCAAACCAATTAAAACACTGACCACTATATGGATGAATTTTTTAATATTTGACAATTGCAAAGAGGTAGATGACATGGAATATTGGTATTGGGATCCTATTATACCTCACAACAACATGACCCAAAAATTTGTTTTATATATTTCAAGTCGCACAGTACAAATGCAGTCCCAAGGAGACGCAAATGATATCGGGGTAGAAGATACTTCAATATATCTAAAAAATGAATTTTCAGTTGTTTTATTATACTATAGTGAAACTACACTTGTTGGGATCCATGTATGTGGGATGATAAGGTTCAATAGATAACCAAAAGAAATAAGAGATATAAAAAAACCTAGAATTTGTTTGAGCCATGGTTGCGTTCGACCATTGATTCACTCGAGACCTGGATTCGACCCTTTGAATATTTACAGCTTTGATTTTAGCCTACATTTGATCTTGGATCAACAACAAGGAGAAGCGGAAGTAGGTCCCTTCCACATAGAGGTTTGGATATTGCAAACTGGTTGACAATGGTTAGGGTTCTTAAAATAGATCATGACACTTTTATGAGTTCTTAAGAAAAACGATGATAAGGACACCTTTTTTCAATGCTAATTTAATAAGCATTGATAAAATGAATCTTCAACAGTGCTAAAAAAGCACTGATAAATACTTATAATACTTTTTCAAAAAAATAATACTTTTTTAGTAAAAGTATAATTATTATATATAATTATAATACTTATTATAAAATAATAATTTTATCATTCTCTGAATATATAATTATTTATTTATTATTATATAAATAATTTTTTAAAAAATAATATTTATGTCATTATATATAATTATATAATTATATATATATAAATATAGTAAATATGTTCATTATTTATATAAATTTATTATAAATTTACAATTATTTATTTATAATTATATAAATACTTTTTAAATAAATATTATTTATCTATTTATAATTATAAATTTTTGAAAATTGTAAATATACATTTATAATTATATTTATTTGTAAATATTTTTTTACAAATATATTCTTAACAATTTTAATGAATATTTAATCTTAAGTTCATGTATGTTAAAAATGAATAAAATTG
The DNA here is from genome assembly GCA_963277665.1 of Viscum album. Lineage (NCBI taxonomy): Eukaryota > Viridiplantae > Streptophyta > Magnoliopsida > Santalales > Viscaceae > Viscum > Viscum album. The sequence goes on from CAUJRU010000513.1 coordinate 447,844, forward strand.
ATTAATTAAATGAGTACAATATTGAAAACTTTGATAAGTTTGATTAATATAAATCATTAAAAAATGGATATATATTGAAATAAATATGAATACATATATTTAAAATATTAAAATAAAGTAAATAAATAAATAAATAATAAAAAATATAAGTTGATTAAATCCAAAAAAATATATATGTGTGTGCGTATGTATATAAAAATGAATTAATTATGTGTATGTGAAATCAATATAAAATGTTAGATTATAAATTGAAAAATCAAATGACATTCAATTATGTGTACTACTTGATGTAATTAATTATCATTTTTAATTCATATCAATTTTTAATTATAAACCATTATTTACTAAATATATTACTATCTAATGTAAAGCATAAATAATAATTTTTTATTATGTAAAAATATTTATATACATTAATATATATCTATATAATTAATATATACTATTTATTAACATTATAAATAATCATTTAATTAATAAAATGTTCAATATTTTTCTTAATTTACTTATTTTTAATTTTAATTTGTTTAATTTTCATTTTACATATAACTATATATTTAATAAATACTATTTATTAGTTTTTATATTTCATATGTAGTTTAATCAATTTATTCATTTTTGTCAATACTTATTTAATCAATAAAGTTTTTAATATTTTTTTAATAACCTCATTTTTTATTTATTATTTATTTTACTATCTCATTTTATTTATTCAGACCTTTATTAGCACAAAAAAGGTTCTGATAAAGGATTCCTTTATCAGTGCTAAAAATAAATCATTGATAAAGGGTTTACTTTATTTACACTTTCTTTAGAGATGATAAATATGTCATTTATCAGTATTTTTTCTAGCGTTGATAAATAACATTGATGTTAAATTCTAGTTTTATAGTAGTATAGTATTTATTGTATATGGTTCATGTGATAATATAGATACTCAATTTTTATACAATGTGATATGTTAATGGTTTTATGATTAATGTTTATTTGTATTGATGGTTTCTTGTTTTTCTTTCATTTTTGTTTCTAATTATTTATATCAGGGGATATAATCTCTACATGATCACACCATAGACCCCACTACTATACATCTACCATTTAACATCACAAAAAAATGTTTTTATCTACATTAAAAAGAATTACTTTTGTAAGTGAATCTAAATTTTGGCCTCTTTTATTAGTTCTATTTTTATCAATGCTTTTTAGGGCTAATAAACACACCCATTATCAAAGCTGAAAAAAGTGCTGATAAATGTAGGGTTTATTAGCACGAATATTTGTTTAGGTACTCAAAACCCATAAAACAACCTTTATTAGTGCTCACCAGAACCACTATATCAGCACTCCCAGTCCCTTTTGTGCCTTTATTAGTGATCATCATACCCCTTTATCAGTCCTCACCCTGTATCTCACCCACCCTGCAATTAACAACGCTCACTAGCCATACCCACTATGCATCTCGGGCTGGAATTGGACCCGAGGACTCTACCTTCACGCCTATGTTCCATTTCCACTACTCCATGTTTTTTTCAACATTTTATCATATATTTATTTATTTATTTATATTTAGATATCTATTTTTTATCCATATATTAAATCATAAATTTATATATAATTATTTTAAATAAATTTATAAAATATGTTTAGGTTTCTATTATTTTTTGTGTATTTATATTTATATTTATGTCTAAATGTTCATATTTATATTTATATATATTTATATATAATTATATATTTATTTTTAAATTCATTTATAAAATATGTTTGTTTGTGTGTTTGAGTGTGGGGCTATGTGTGTTTGTGTCTATCTCTCTCTGTGTGTGTTTATATTTATGCATACATGTGTGTGTTTCCATATATAAATATAAATATAAATATAAATATTTATTTACATATATTATATGTTAATATTTATTTATAGGTGTTAGAATATATACATGAATATATTATTATTTGATTAATATAAACACATACATGAACATATATTTATAAATGACATTACTTATACATTTGTATAGGTATATACATATCCATACATTTTTATATCATAAATAAAGTGAATAATTTGTTATTTTAAATCAAATGAATAAATATTTTTTATTGACATATACTCTATATATCTATAAATACATTTTATATGTAAATATATTGAAATATTTATTTTTACAATTAAATGTTATATATATATATATGAAAATATGTATATATTTATATATTAATAACCCTACAATATTAAAGAAAATAAAATTTTAACACCATAATATCCATATGAGTGTAATACCTAGAAATTAATTTAGTGTTCACCAAAAAATGAAAAGAAGACCAACTAAAATGATGTTCAAATCCAATTTAATATTAAAAAATTTGGGTATCCCAACTAAAAACTCAGTTTCAGAGGCCTTTTATGCCTTTTTAACAGTGAAAAAATACTAACCAGGGTTCCCCTTGGTTAACATATGGTATATATCTTCTCAAAATTTTATTTGATATGTGGTAAAGTTTAATCAAATACCCATATCAAAAGTTATAGTCGTTTGATGATCAAGCCCCATTTTCAACTTATCTTAATATATCAATTAATTTTTTACTTTTTATTTTCAGGAAATTGTTGTTAAATGTCTATTCTCAATAATAATTAGAAAATTATTAATAAATATTAATTTTTAATTATGTTTAAACCATTTTTCACAAAATATATTATATTTTAATTATAAGCTCATATGTATTATTATATAAATCATATTTACAAAAATATTATATCAATACATACCAATATAAAAATATTTATATGTTAAAATATGTTTTTTAATAATATATATACACACTAAAGGTAACATTTTATCAGAGCTAAGAAAAGTGCTGATAAAACCCCCTTTTATCGATGCTAAAAAATGATAATAAAGGCATCTTTTATCAGTGATAAGAAAAAACATTGGTAAAGGAGATTATTTTATCAGCTATTTTTTTAGAATTGATAAAATATGCCTTTATTAGAAATTTTAGATAGTGTTGATAAATGAAATCCCTTTATCATTTCTTTTTTGAACATTGATAAATGGTAGAACATGATAATCATGATTCTATTAGAGTTTCCCTTCCGTTAATTTCCAACATCTACTATATAATGATTCATTCCTAATTTTTGTGTATCTATATCTTGGGTTTCATTTAGAAAATCTATGGTAGGGACACTGGAAATTAGTGTCAATGTAGGGTTATTATGGAGTTGTCTCAAGTGGGTTACAAATGGTTCTATGTGGGCAGTTGTTTAATTATTTGGGTATAGTGGATAGAGGTATAACATTGGAAAAAGATGGAAATGCACCTTATTTGGGTGAGTAGCTGACTCTTGTTTAGTGAATTCCCATATAACCATGCCTCATGATTTTTTTTTGAATTTATGGTCTTATAGTTAATTTGTTTTGAGCTGGAATCTTGACCTATAGAGGTAAGAGGGTATATGAGAATACATCATTTCTGGCACCTAGGTCTCAAATGAAATGTGTGTTCTTGTTTACTTGGTTTAAAAAAGGAGTTTAGTTATTTAAATTGTCAATAATAACATCAATATTGTTTTCTCATATATCTTATTGAAGGAATTATGAAAATCTAAATAGGGCTCTTGATTCACAGGGTTATCTGGTATGCAGATTTTAGGTACTATCAGTGTCTGTGGTACTTGGCCTTGGAATGGGTTGGTAGAGTAGTAACACTAAATAATATGGAACTCGGGTTCATATAGGGAAGTGTATAGGCCAGTGGAATTCACTATATGTTATAACTTTCCTTATTTTTTTCTAGAGTGTTGTCTATATATTGAGTGGGGTATTTGTTTTTTTAGAAATATGCAACCTTGACAGCCTCTATTGAAGCGTCATGTGGGAAAATATGTGGTTCCATCAAGGCATGATCTAGTTGGGGACTTTTAGAGTTAACATTTGTATGATTTTCATTCAGAGGCCATACAAAAAATGTGCTTCTTAGCGGCATCCCTCATAACCTTAACTAATTAAATCTGGTTAAAAGATATATAATATTGCTATGTTTTGATCAAATTTCTGATATATTTTTATTCTTCTAAAAATTAGTAGTAGTTTTAGTTAAACCACTACTAAATGTTTTATAAGACCCTACTTCATCCCCCCCACAATTCCTCTACGTGCCCCCAACCCCTTTCCACCCCCACCCTCCCTCTCCCTCCTCCTCTACCTTCCCTGAAGGTGACCCCAACCTCGCGACCCACATTCCCAACACCCCTCTGACCTATTTCCTCCCTTATCATTGGATACATGGACCCCCGTGACACCCCCTCCAACCGTGAACCCCAAAACCCCAGAGTTGTGGACCCCCCAAACTCCAACCTCCCTCTCCCCAGCTATGTCCGCCTCCTCAGCAGGGAGACACCCCACCTCCAACCTTCCTCTCCCCAACATGGATCCTCTCTTTTATGGAAACATTGACTCCCCTGTAAAGGATGCATCATCATCACCCAAAATCTATTATTGAGTAGTATTAGATGGATAATCATGGGTGATAAAAAGAGTATATACTTTTTTTTATTATTTCAAAAGCAATGTATATATGTAATTTTGGTTTATAATGTGTTATTTGGATTTTTTAGTTATTTATTTGGATTTATAATAATTATTAATTTTGGTTATGTGGTTTTAAATCAAAAAAATAATTTTTTTTATGATATAAGCCAGTTATGGAATCTAGATCATTCATAATTTCATGGTTTGTATTTGATATTTATGAATTCCACTTTGTTTTATATTTGTTAATGCCTCCAATTTTTAACATATACATAATTGACAATATTTTCCAACTCATGACCAATTAGTGGTTGGGTTTAGGGTCACACATGGTTTCATCACTAACCATAGAAAGGCCTTTAAGGATAAAGGACATAAAAATTGAGATATTAGACTATTTTTATATTTATCAGAATACTTCATCTTTTTTGGATATATGAGGAATCACTTAGTTTAATAAAATCTATCAAATAATTATAGAGTCTTTAGGGTTAAGTTTTACATACATGATAATCAATTTTTGGTTATTATAAATGGAACAACCAATATAATTTCATTGATTTTATTTGAACTAACATAATTTTTAAGAGAAATAATTATAATGTGTAGTTTTTTTTAGTCAAATGAATAAATTTTTATCTTTTTATTTTAAAATCACAATAAAAATTATTAAAATTTATGTTAACATTATTTTTTTATGTTTATCTCAAATTGAATGAATATATGGTTTGATGTTATGTAAACAGAGTTGATTTATATAATTTATAGAACATCATGAAGTCACACAAATCCAGTTCAACAGAATATAGATATATAGAGATGAATATTTTGGGTATACATGACATATTATGATATCCAAATAAAGTATACTTTGAATTTATATTTTTAAAGGGGTGCACTTGGTCTTTGTTAGATCATGGGAAATTGTTCGTACATTGCTCAATGTAGCTAATTTTTCAATGTAATGATCCCTATTTAATTATGACATTAGGGTAGAATACACCATTATCTTTTTGTCCCATAAAAATAATATCATATACATATAATATATCAAAAATTGATATATATTTATCATATTTAATGTAGAGGCTATTTTCCACATTTCAATATTTAAATATTAATTGTTTCGAGCATGTATATAACTTCAAATATCATGCTATTGAGTCCTATCCTAACCCATATAGATCCTTATTTAACCTAAAAATTAATTTTATCTTTACCGAGAAAGACAATTTATCTTTCAACTCTCAATTTAGGAAGATATGTTTGATATATTTTAGAAAATTGATGGGTTTCCTTTGAACTAAAAAGTAGTGGTCATCTAATTTATGTCATTATTCATCTATGTTTTGTGAGAATAATAATTTATTTGACTCCTGTTTTATATTTTAAGTTTATTAATAAAAATTTAATTATTTGACTGATCTTAGTTTTCCTTTATAGTTATTATGAATGAGTAAATGGTGAAGTTGGGTGATATTTAACTTTAATTGTACATGTTCGATTAATCATTTATATCTTTATATATGAATGTACAAGGAGAATAAAATCCAATAACTATTCATAAAGGTTTGATTAATTTACCTTTAAACAGGCCTCAATTTGCAAATGGTTTGGAATAATTTTTAGACTATGAAATTACAAACTGATCAGTGTATGGTAGTATAAAATGCCCATGTCCTGATTGTAAATTCAACGATGGTTGAATAGAAATGAAGTATTTGATAATTTAATACTAAAACAGTTTCATTCTTGATATGTATTTTAGATTTGGTAGGGTGAATCAAATATTATAGAAATTAAAAACAATGACAAAATTATTAACAAAATACAATGTAACCCAACAGAGGTAAATTTAGTTTGAAATTTGTTAAATGATTCATTTAGTTTTGGATAATAAAATTCCCAAGTTTTTAATAGATCAACAGAACCTTTAGTTAATCCTGATCATGTTTTCTTTCTTATAAATTCAGTGCCAAATTTTTTTTATAAATTATTTGAAGAAAGGCAACAAGAACTGTATGAAGGGTGTTCCAGGTATTCTAAGTTGTCTTTTCTATTTAATTTTTATCCTATCAAGTGTCTCTGTAGATTTAATGACAAAATAATTTCCATGATTTTAGAGTTTTTTCATGATACATTTAGTGCAGTTAATATCCCTACATCATTATATAATATGAATAAATCCATCTATAAAATTATACTTGATTATACAATGATACATGCATGCCCTAATGATTGCAGGCTTTACTGGAGAGAAGAGTCTGATAGATAAGAGTGAACAAGATGTCATACAAGCTGATGGAAGTCAATGAAAAACAATGATGGTATAAATCCATTCATACTAAGAATAAAAAGAAAAAGAATACTTCTTCAAAGGTATTGTGTTACTTTCCTATAAAACTACCCTTTTAAAGATTATTCATGTCATCTAAGACTACATAAGACATGAAGTGTCATGCTTAGGATAATAATTATGTATTGATGAGGCATCTAAAATTTTAAACATCAGGAAATATGTTTTATTATCCATATCTTGATTTTTCCTTAGATCATAGGAATGTACATTTCTAATTATCTTCTCATGGTTTTAACCCTTTTTGTACCTTAAGTACTAATTATAGCATTTGGTTAGTTATTTTGATCCACTATAATATACCTCCATGGTTATGTATAAAGAAGACTTATTTCATAATTTATATTATTATCCCTAGAAATAAAATTCTTTTAAATTACATTTATGTATACATTCAACCTCTAATAAAAGAATTATGAGAATTATGGGATGATGGTGTGGAAACATATGATGATTCAACTAGAAAAATATTCAAAATACATACTAATTTAATGTGGAAAATTAGTGACTTTCTTGGACTAAGAAATTTATCTTGTTGGAACACTCATATTGGTTTGGATTGTCTAGTGTATAATTTTTATTTTGATCCTCAATGATTACCTCATAGAAAAAATGGTGTTTTTGTGTCATCATCATTTTCTTGATGATTCTCATAAATTCAGGTCTAAAAAGACACAATTCAATGGGAATATTTAAATTAGAAAGGTACTGAAGGTGTTATATAGTTCATAAATCTTAGGATAGTTAATTAATTTCAATTAAGAATTCGGAAAATTTCATCATTTTAAAGAAGTGGGAAAGGGTATAAGGTACAATATGAGATGAAGCTCGAACACAAAAATGGAATAAAAAGAGTATATTTTTCAAATTTACTTATTAGGAGTTTAATTTGATACATCATAATCATGTCATAATGCATATTGAGTAGAAAATCTATGATAGTTTAATTTTTATTGGTCTTAATTAGAAGGGTAGATTAAAGGATCTTTTTAATGCTCATAAGGATTTGGAGTCAATGAGTATAAATCATGGTTTGTGGGAAAATGAGAATGAAAAGTGTCCTTCAACTATTTTTACAATGAAAACAAGAGAAATATATATTCATTTGAACTTTAATAATTTAAAAGTTCTATGTGGATATTAAAGTAATATATCAAGGTGTGTTGAATTAAAAAATAAAATGTTACATTAATTTAAATGTCATGACTGGCATATTTTTATGAAGTAGTTGTTGTTGATGGATTTGCGTAATACTTTACCTAAAAAAGTAAATTTAGTTCTATTTGAGTTTTATACCTTTTTCAGTGATATTGGAGGAAAATATTTAAATCCAATCGAGTTTAATAAACTTTAAGAAAGATTTTTTTTTGACAAAATGTCATTTGAAGATGTTATTTCACCCTTCATTCTTCACAGTCACAATTCATTTAACAACTGATGTGGTTGAATATGATAAAATAGATAGACATGTAAACTATCTATGGATGAATCCAATTGAGATATATGTTGAGATATATATTTTTATATTGGTTAATTTTATTTTATCAAATCATTGTATAATTTTTTTAATATGTTTTTAATTTTTTCCATCAAGTTCTTAGGTCACTTGAAATCATATGTGAAGAGTAAATCTTAACCCGAAGGCTATATTTCAGAATTTTACATAGACGTAGAGTGATTATACATTTGTTGTAGGTATTTGGATTAGATTGAGACTAAATTCAATTATCTTGTATGTGATGATGACATCACCAATAATTCTTTTTTTGAAAATCAGTCATCAATATTTCCAACTATTAGACGACCAATTAAAATGGGGTCAAATTTTACACTAACTTAATTAGAGTTTCTAAAAGTATATAGATATGTGCTACTCAATAGTGTTATTTCAGATCCATTTATTGTAGAATTGAGACTGCAAACAAAGAGGTAACTAAGGGTTGGAGCTTGAAATGATCAGGAATTAACAAAAGTTGTTAATAATAAGATTATCAAATGTTTTTCCAGTCATGTATGTATATACTCATATTCATATTATTGACGTGTATTTATTTTTTCTATATTAAATGTAACAGATTATATCTTCTTGTCTAGATAACGGATGTTAATAATCCAACTAAAATATCAAATCATTTTATGTTTTTGGATCTACGTCCTCTAAAGTAGGATAAGTGATTTGATTCCTACAATATTCATGGATTCAGGTTACATAAAATTTATCATGTAGAAGACTTAAAGACACATAATAGTGTTGTATTTTCATTTATAGAGGAGGAATACTATTGGAAAATGAATTATAAATTTTAATTAAACTATCATGACCACTTTTCAGTTGTCTTATTCAAATTCATGTGGGTCAACATTAATAGGGTTATAATTATAGATTCGTTACATTTTACTCTTATCAACTTATTTAACTTGATGGATACTAGTGAACATGCAGAGCTTGATCCATTTATATTGTATTCACAAGATAAGATGGTTTATTATGTGGATGATGAAATACATAAATGTTAGAGTGTTGTTATACACTTGAAGAAGAGATATATATATGATATGGATGATGAAGATGAATTGGTTCTTTGTGAAAGTGAACCTCATCAACCAGAAAACATTGATTTTTTTCCCTAATAATATGAAAATAGTAGAACATGAAAGATAGGGTAAACATGAAGGACTCATCAGAATGGAGGTTGATAATAATAAATATAATAAAGAGGAAGATAACTGAATATATAAATTGGTAATGAAAATATATTATAATTTCTCATTGATAAGTGTTTCATAAATATATACATTGTTTTAGTTTTTTTGTAAAAATATTTTATTTTTTCATTTTTGAAAATTTAATATACCTTAACCATTTGAAATATAGGAATTCCAAGAATAAAAAAAATTTCAGGATCCTAGTCGATTAGCACCTCTGAGCATGCCACCACTACCATCATCATTTATGGATCATAGTGATTTTTTTTACCTAAGACTGCCAGAGAGCCAACCCTTTACCCAGATGTCATTAGTATCCCATAACCTGATTCACCTCAAGTGATGGATCATTTCATCACCCCACCATCTATGGGATATTGGAAAATTATTTTTACAGGTATGTATGCAATTTTTCAAAAAAGAACATTATATTTTATTAATTGTTCAATGCATTTTCAAAACAAATAAAGACAATTTGAGAAGGAATACAAATATGAATACTACATATGTATGGGAATTAAAGTATTTGTGGCTGGAAATAATGGAAAATTCTTTATTTTTTGTATTTCAGCAGATGACCAACACAATCTCTAAGAAAAGTTCTATACATATAGCTCATCTTTCCTAGGTAAATTCAAAATTCCATAGATCATTCACAAATTTTCAAAGAAAACATAAAAACATCGATAAACAAAAATAATGAAACTTTTATATAGAAAACATGAAATTTTAGTCATATAAACCACATCTTGTGCCAGATTTACTTATTCTTGATTTCTACACATCCAAAATGAGTTATAGATCATTATCAATAAGTTTAAAAACAATACAAGATTTTTTTCTCAGTTTTGACTAAGTAAGAAATTTTTGAAAGGTACAAAAGCCTTTAAAAACAAGTGTTAAGGGGTAAAACTCAGGGGAACGATCTCTGATTTCCCTAAAATCATGGGAAAATGACCATATATTTAATTGTGAAAAACAGGAACTGATGGAACATGATTCTAAATTATGGTTTTCTCGTTATGGATATAAACATATTTTTAGTGTTTTAAAACACTAAAATGTACATGGAACTATAAAAACCATAAAAAATACCTCTTATTGATGTTAAATCATGGGAGAACCACTGATTAGTTGTGTTTGTGTATGTGAATTCTCTTTTGTTTGATTAAATGTGTTTTTTTGTTTAAAACCCTTTCTATATTTTGATTATTTTCTAAACTAAAATGTATGGATTGTTGGGAGTCTTATCACTTTGGATAGATAAGATATTTATCTACATTTCATTAGTTTATGAGGATGTCTAAAAATGCATTTTTATTACTCTAAAAATTGAATTAATTTGTTATTATAGTTTTAGAAACTCTACAGTTTTCAGTTTTAAAAACATTATGTATTTATTTTACTGAAACTTCTACAAATATAATATTTTCATGAAAATTTATTTTATAGAAATTAAAAATGTTTATCTTTATTTAATTATTTTAAATATAAGACTAACAAGGTCGTCTGAATGGTGATTAAATTGTTTGAAGTTCTATTTTGATTTTTCAGAACTGTTGTTTTCTAATATGTTATTGGTTCTGTTTTTTATGATATTTGGAACAGTAGATGTAAGATATATATTATTCATGATTATTTTGAAATATAATATATTTCTATACAAATAATTATTTTTTACTAATGTCTGTATATTCTTCAAAGAGCCCTTAAAAATTCATTTAATTTTGTTAACATATGTTGTCCAATTTTTTTTTGCAATGTACGGCTTGAACCCTACTTTCATAATGTATGATTTGTACCCTGGTTTGACAAAGTATGTTTTGGAAACCCTACTTTCGGAAAGTATGATTTGTAACCTAATTTCATGAAGTATGGTTCAGAAACCCTACTTTCACAAAGTATGATTTAAACCCTACTTTCGCAAAGTATGGTTAGACAAACCTACTTTTGCAAAGTATGGGTTGAACCCTATGCTAAGTTGGAAAACCTATGCAATGTTGGAAACCCTACTCTATGTTGGAAACCCTATGTTAAATTTTCAAACCTATGTTATGTTTTCATCCTTATGCTACATTTTCAATCCTACAATACGTTGGAAACTCCATGCTACGTTGGTAACATTACACTACATTGGAAACCATAAACTATATCAGAAACCCTATGCTACGTCATCAACCCTGTTCTATGTTGGTGAACCCTATGCCACCTTAGTGAACCATACATTAGTACCCTACTATACTGTTGTGTTTTTGTGCGTTTTTGATAAAAATTGATTTTCTTCACATATATGGATTATTTTCAAAGGGTTTTCTTTAGGAAACATTCTCATTAAATATAAGAATTTTTTTCAAAGTGATTTTAATGTTTTTGGTGCTATGATTAGAGAGAAAAATTAACAAATTATCCAAATGTATTTTACTTATTAAGTTAGTGGTTTCAATATTATTTTAGTTCAAATTTTTTATTTTACTTTCGGTTTTTGCTGCTACATTCTAGGACCTATTTTTACTAAATTTTAATTGGTTTGAATGAATTTAAATGGGTGTTTTAAATCTTTCAATGATGTTATTATTATAGAGAAGTTTTTGGAAGATTTATTAAAATTATTTTAAATTATTTTTAAGATTTATTCTATATGAATAAAGACGCAATGGTGATTTATTTTTTGTGGAGATATTTATGAATTCTCTTGACTTAATTTATTTTGAAAATATGAAGGAAGAAAAGCTGTTCTATCTTCTGAATATCTACTCTATATATATATTTATATTTTCTGGGTAAAAATATATAGAAATATATAAATTCAAATATAAATGTTAACACTTTTTATACTTTGGTTTTTGAAAGAGAAAGTGCTGTGAACTTTGAATCTTTTGTGCATTTGCAACATCTTCTGACACTCTGTTTCATCGTCTACAAAATATCTCAAGTGATGAATCTTTTCAAATTCAACTAAAATTAGATTTACAAGACATGTCGATATAATACTCAACAATTAGTACATGTTATTTAATATTTTATCTTCTCATTCATCTGGTTCTGAGTCTCTAACACTTTTTTCACATCCCTCACATGCACTCTATTTTTCTATTTATTATTTTACTCAATAAATCATTATTTATTATTATATTTTTTTCAGGTTGTAACTCCCAGATTCTAAAGAAAATATCTAAGGGTTGTGTCTCCCTCTATCTAAATTCAGGACTATTTGGGTTGTGACTCCTTTTACATAATGTTAGGTTGTAAGGGTTGTGACTCCCCATACAAAAAGTTAGTGTCGTGGTTATCCCTCCAATAGAAAAAGATTCTATAATTGGGTTATGATTCCTTCATAAATGTCATTTTTTGTACACACGTATCTCTATCCAAGTAGAGAGGTATAAGATTATAGTATTCCCACTTCATACCAAACTACTATAAAAAACAACCTTGCATTCTTTACTTTTTTTACTATTAATTAACCATAATAATTAAAATTGATAATTAAATTTATTAATAATTTTTTTTGTTTAAATTTTTAATCTGGTATATTCACTCTCCTCTAGACTATATGTCATTACCATATCCGACCTAACAATTAGTATCAAACAGAAATATTTTTTAGAATTGATAAGATCTATTTTTATCTTTCTGATACCTTTCAATTTGTATCAAAAGATCGTTCCTTTTGGAATTATCAAATCTCTCTCTAGAGTATACTTTGATTTTATTTGTGCTAACATTTTCCTAGACCACACACTCTAAGGAGAAGATCTTATAATATGGAAGTATTGAACCCAAATGATTCATGTATTCCTCAAAATACACCAAACATTGATGGAAATTATTATGGCTATTGGATATCTTGAATAGAAGCTTACCTCAAACAGCTGAGCATTGAGCACCAGTATATCATTTCAAAATAGTACACACTGCCTGAAGCTATCCCAAATACTATTATTGTAATTGATGCTACTAGATATGTTTTAAATTATAAAGTTTTTAATTATTTTATATTGTGCTATAAATAGAAGTGCTTTTAATCATATGTCTACTTGTATGATATCTCATTAAATTTGGAAGATTCTACAAATCAATCACCTTGGATATAACAAATTTATCCATAGAAAACATGGAATGCTTCTTGCTCAATAACCAAACATTAAGTTGGGTGAAGATGAAGCCATAAACAAAGTTTTCCACAGATTTACAAGCATTGTGAATGGAATATATTCACTTAGAGAAGCTCTGGAAAACCCAATACTTTTTGATAGAGTCCTATGAGAATTACCAAATAAATGGCATCCCAAGAAGGTTTTTATCAATGAAAAAATGTACTTCAAAGATTAAACACTATATAAATTGATTTCATCACTCCTTTAGTATGAATTAGAACTGAACAACATAGCTAATGAGGTGATAGTATAAGTAAAAGGTGTGTCTTTTAAATATATGAATGTTGTTTCTAAAAACTCTTCTGATTATAATCTACAATATTGTGAAAAATAAGATATGGATTTTATTGTAAATGGAGTTTAAAAAAGAGTGAAAAATAAAAGATTCAAGAATCGGTTTAGAAGAAACCCTCAAAAAGGAAAATATAAGTGAGATAAGAAAGGTAATATGAATTATAATACTTCATATGTAATTTTTTATGAGTATATGAAGAAAGGAAATATCAAATATGATTTCCCTAAACTATCTAATAATGAAAAATACAAAAATAAGGACAAAAGCCCACTAACCACTAAATGGAGTTGTAAAGAAGAACATGATTCCAGTAAATAATCAGGAAATGGAAAAGAATTTTCTAACTTGGGATTCATTAAATCAATGTAAAAGGTTATTAATTATTATTTTTATTCTAAATATTATGATTTTGAATGTGATTATGAAAACCCCAATGTTTTTTAATTAAATAAATAATTTAAATACTATAAAAATATTTGTTCATAGATGATGATTTATTTAATAAGATTAAATAAAATAATGAGAAACTGCTATCTAAAAATAAAATACTTTTATAGTAGAATGAAAAACTAAGTAACATTGCTTCTTCTTATCATTTAAAATTTTATGAAAATTTTAAATCTGCTCAAGATTTGAATGAAAATATGATAAAAGAAGTATAATGTCTTAAACCAAGTTTATCTTCTTTTATTCAAGGTCGTGAAAAATATCATGAGATGATGTCCTTGACAAAAACCGATAAAAATAAAGATGGGTTTGGCTATGATAGAATATTACCCCAAATGTATTAAATACATTTTTTTAAAATTAAAAATAGTTGTACTTCAACTATTACATATTTTAAATGTGGCATGAAAGGTTATTATGCGCATAATTATTCTCTTATATTTAAAAAATCCTTGGGATTTACAAAAACTAATATTTCTAAATCCTTATTATCTAGAGTACCGTATAATACATGTTTAGATTTTGTATGGGTAACAATTTTTTTTAAAACTAATCCTATTGGACCCAAAGTATCTTGGGTAAAATAATTGTCATGTAATTTATTTTTGTAGGGAAAATTTATTATATGTCTCAAGAATGACATATGCTACATGGAAATTTGATGCACTAGAAATATGACCAGAGACCCATACAATTTTATCACTTACAACACATGTGATGGAGGCACTATTACTTTTAGAAACTATTCCAAAGACAAAGTAATATATTTGGAATAGTTGGTATTTCAAATTCTACTTTTATTTCTAAAGTTTCATTTGTTGAAGGTTTAAAACATAATTTAACAAGAATATCAAAATTATTTGATGATGGAATGGAAGTTAAATTTAAAAATGATAAATGTTTAGTTTTTAAATATGATTAATTATTATTTTATTCTAATTGAAAAGATTATATTTATACTATATATTTTGTTGAATTAATTGTTCATCATGTAAAATGTTTGAATTCTTGTCACGACCCGTCCCATTGGGTCCGGATGTGGCTACCTCAAGCTCGCCTTCCATAGGCCAGAGGTTTGTGACTAGCACCTGAAGGCTTTTCTTGAACAGAAAAGGCATTAATTTAGAGATATGTACACCCTCAAAAATGGAAACTGAGGTAAAAAACCAACAAAAGTAAGTTATAACCACAAGAGTAAGGTAAACACACAAGTACAATTGTAAACAAAAAAAAGTGGGCCGTAATACATGCCATAGAAACTAAAAAGAAAGTAAACAACCGTTGCATCTTCCATGGATCTCTACCTATAGGGTAGTAACTATAAGTCTGAAGTTGAAGAAGAGGATATTGACTGATCCCATCGCACCAAGATCCACCTAGTCCTGGACCTCCAAATTATGTCTCAGAGTGTTAGTAGTCAGTACCAGACACACACGTGAGGGTAAATCCCATGTAGGGGTGACAATAACAACTCAGTAAGGGACCTAGAGACCCCCAAAGGTCATTCAATAATCCACAAAGAAAAACATCACTAGAAATACCACATAGGTAATATCACAAGTATGATCTAATTCATGAAAAATAAAGAAAAAGATAAAGCTCACTCTAATAATATAACTTCAAGGTTACTAGGATAGGGATGACTAGTCATAATTCCAGATCATCCTATCCGTATTAACTCTACTGTTGAACCATATAGGTATCTGTTTGCTGACCCATCTTGGTCGCAAGATGCTAAACCATATTGGTTGCTGGTGATGACTCATATTGGTCACTGGTGCCGACCCGTATTGGTCGCTGGTGCCAACCTGTATTGGTCGTTGGTGTTGACCCGTATTTTATACTGGTGCTCACCCATATTGGTCACTGGTACAAAGGTTGGGATGATTTTTCATACAGCTAGATCATCCCACTCTGGAGTTTCTGATGCTGACTCGTATTGGTCGCTCTTCTTCTTCATGTCACAACCAGCCACTGGATTCCCGCACGAAGCATGCCTGATATCCGGAATATTTTTCTCTTCAATCCATAAGTCGTATTTAAACCAGTATTAAGTTCCACAAAAATCATATCCAAGGGACCGCCCCATCATAGGGGTCCCAACGTGACTGACGGCGTGTCGATCGGATGCCCGGTCTGTAAGATGTGTACACTTTCGTAAAATGGGAATGGTTGGATTTATGTTTGATCCAACCTAGGTCGCATATCAAACTCCATAAAAACTCACCTAGAGTATATCCAAAGGACCACCTTGTCATAAGGGTCCTTATTCCACAAATGACACGTCGATCAGATGCCCATTCTGTTAGTTACACCTCTTTCTATGAAACATGGGAGATCATTCCTCGGTCCGGCCTGACTCGGTCCGGGCCACCAAAATATTCAAAAGGAAATGATTCCCAAAAGGGGTCCCAATTCCAATGAAGGATTGTTAAACTAAAACTCAGTTCATCAATTATAGGCGTTCTTTTACTCGGGGGATGGTAGGATTTGGGCCCGGTCCGACTCGGTCAGGCCGACCCAACACAACGGGTCCCAGGGTCTACCTGACCCCGCTTGAGTCCAGCTTGTAAGGGATGGGCCAGTTCCCTAGGTCTGGCCTGTTAGAGTCAACACAACTGGTTCACAGTCCTGAGAAGCGGTAGTCTAGGCCCACCGGGTGGGGCTCATCCCACCAACACTGGACCGTTAGGTGGGTCTGACCCATTCGGTCAGCCTACGTCCAGCCTGGCCCACCTGATGGTAGACTGTTTTCCAAAACGCCCCATGGATACGAGGCCATTTCATCCAGTTAGTGGGGCACTGCCCCAATGCGTGAAAATATTAGCCAGATGACTGACTGGTCTCCAGTGGATGCGGTGCAGCGTGGGGCCGCGCCGCCCCCTCATACCGCCACCTGCTGGCCACGACTTCTGCTGCCGGTGGTGCCTTCATACGCCGCCCTTCTCCCATGTGGTTGGCTAGTGTTGGCAGCCTCCGGACACAACGGTGCAAGATTTTTCACCACCTTCCCATCGTCTGTGTCTGGTTTCCACAGACCTCTTCAAGCCACTATTGGCTGCCGCTGGCATGGCGCGCTGGCGGTTCTTTCCAGGGGACGCCGGACATGCTCCAATTGTCCGTTATTAGTTCCATATGTGCCTATAAGTCTCCCGGACTACCACTGTCACAACCTGACCATCTTTCTCACGTTTTCGTCAAAATTGAGGAAAGCCGTCTCCAATGAACGTGACATGAATAAAGCGGCAGAGGGTCTGGGCCTTGTTCATTTGGACCACACCCTCTGATTTAACATGATAATAAGCGGGAGAATATTTATCTGAAATTAAAGATTTAATAAACTCACTTCAATAATGTTAACCCAAAACCAAACATAAACCCCTTACCTAGACGAGACGTCCACTGACGACGATCGACAGAACCTCCTTCATCGTTGTTATCAGTTCGTGATTCGGTGGTGTTCATCACCGATCGCTGAATCCTATCTCATCCTTGTGGATAATGCCGCAGGACTTCTCCAGAGTTTCTTCACTTGAAGAAAACATGCCAAAACCCCACCCGAACTCCATTTAAATAAGAGGGGGGCAAGGTGAGTAACACGTTGAGGAATTAATGATGTTGATTAAATGAATTAATGAACCTATTTTAATTCACAATGATGGAGTTATGTAGTTGATGAGTCAATCCATTTATTGGTTTGACAAGCAACTGGTCCCACCACTTCTTCTCACCCTTTGGAGAAAAATAAACTAAAATAATAATTACAATTCATTTTACATTTCATTAAAATTTACAAAAAACTAAATTTTTATCCTGACCTACTGTTGTCGAAGTGAATATTATTTTAAGAGAATCTCGGCGTTGCGGATTCAATGGTGCCATATGATTTTTAATATAAGCATTAATTTCGAAGATAGAAAATTCCACCCATGCGTTTGCTGAACATACATTAAAAAAATTTGAGAAATTTATTCTGGGAACACTGGGCCTCAGAATCACGTGCCATCAATTTTCGTAGACTCGTAATAATCCCAAATAATTTAAAAAAAAATTATATGGAATTTTTCCGGGTCTTTATAATGCTGTACAGAATGATAGAATCCTTTGGAATCAATATTTAGTTCATGTTAATTTTATAATGTTACATAAACTCTAAAAATATGATAATGTGTTACAGCTTCCATCCATGTAGAAAGAGAATCTTAATGTTTGTGATGCTTGCATGAAATGGAAGAAACAAAAAATATATTTTGGACCCATCAATCATATAAGAACAAATATACCTTTATTGTTAGTATATCTTGATTTATTTGGTCCCACTCAAATTTCTAGACATCATGGAAATAAATATACCTTTTTTATTTTTGATGATTATAATAAATTTACTTGGGTATACTTTCTTACCCATAAAAATGATACATTTTCTAGATTTACTGTTTTTTTAAAATTAGATTAAAATGAAAAGGATATATGATTATTTATATTCACAGTGATTTAAGAGGTGAATTTCATAATTGAGATTTTTAAAAATTATGTGAAATGTATGGTTATTTTCATAATTGTTCTGCTTATAGAACACCATAGTAAAATGGTTTTTTAGAACAAAAAAATTGAACTCATTGAAAAGGATCAAACTATGTTAATTGAATAATATATTCCTATATATTTTTGGACCGAGGATATTATTATTTCATGTTATATTTAAAATAAAATTCTTATTAGACCTCTGTTAAATAAAACATTATATGAATTATTCAAAAATTAAAAGACTAATGTTTGTTACTTTATAGTTTTTTGTTATAAAGTTTTTATTTTAAATTCAAATGATAATTTAGATAAATTTTATTCTAAGATTGATAAAGGTATTTTTATTAGATATTATAATAATAGTAAAACATATAAAGTTTTTAATAAATTAACTATGATTATTGATGAATTTATTTATATTATTTTTAATAAAAAAAATATCAAAATAAAATCTATTTTAATTGTTATTGATGATGAGTTTAGAGATTTAAATTTTGGTGAACAAAATTTTCATGATAAGAATGAATCAATTTAGGGGTAGTATACACCTTCTCAAATAGATCCAAAATCTTTTAATATTTACAAATATTATCCTATTAAAAATATAATTGACAATGTTAACTGAAACTAGAAATTATATTTTAACTTTTTGGTGCCAATTCTCCTTTTATTTCTAATATTTTACCTATTAATGTTGATGATGCTTTAAAAGATGAAAACTGAATTGTTTCTATACAAGATGAATTAAATAAGTTTTTTATAAATAATGTTTGGACTATAGTATAATTTCCTAAGGATTAGTATAGAAATGCAACTAAGTGGATATTTAGAAAGAATCTCGATGAATCTGAAAAATAGTAAAAAAAACCCAGAATTATTTCTCAAGGATACTCTCAAGAAGAAGGTATAGAATTTAAAGATTCATTTTCACATTTTTCCAGATTATTGGAAATTATAATTTTATAATATTTTTCTTGTTTTCAAGGTTTTAAATTATAACAAACTGATTTAAAAAAGTACTTTCTAAAATGGTTTTATAACTAAAGAAGTATATATTTCTCAACCCCCTAATTTTGAAAATTACAGATCTCCTAACCTTTTTTTAAATTATCTAAAGCATAGTATAATCTAAAATAAGAAACTCAGGCTTGGAATGAATGTATTTTTTTATTTTTATTAAATAATGGTTTCAAGAAAGGAAATGTTGATCAAACTCTTTTTATTAAAAGAACATATGGTGATATTAAAGTTTTTCAAATTTATGTTGATCATATATTTTGTGGATAACCTAGTGAAATACTTTGCAATAATTTTTCTTATTTGATACCCTCTGAATTTGACATGAGTTTAATGGGAGAGTTAAAATTATTTCTTAGGCTTCAAATTTTTCAAAGAAAAGATGGAATTTTTCTTAATTAATATAAGTATGTTGAGGAGTTAGTTAAAATATTTTATCTAGATACTTAAAAATATATGAAATATCTTATGGGTACTAATTGAAAATGAGATATTGTTGCTTCTGGTAAATCTGTTGATTTTAATTTTGATAGAGGAATGATAGGTAGCTTCCTATATTTAACTGCATCTAGACCCGAAATCATTTTTAGTGTTTGTTTACGTATTAAATTTCAAGTAGATACTAAATAAAGTCATATTAAAGATGTCAAAATAATAATTAAATATGTTAAAGGAACTGTACATTCTGGTTTATTTTATCCAAAATATAACTATTTTGATTTGAAATATTTTTTTGATTCTGATTTTGGAGAATGTTTAATTGATAGAAAAATAAAATCATGAATGTGTCATTTTCTAGTAAAAAGTTTAATTTCCTAATAATCTAAGAAATGATTATTTTTTGTTGTATATATTTTAGAAGCTGAGTATATCTATACAGCTAGTATTCGTGCTCAATGTTTATGGATTACAAAAACTTTATGATATTTTAGTGTTTACCTTGATAAAATACCTATTTATTGTGATAATTCATTTATAATTTCTATTCTTAAAAACCCTTTACAACATTCCTTAAAAAAACATATTGATCTTCAATTTCATTTTATTAGAGATCATGTTAACAAGGGTGACATTGTTTTAGAAATTATACCTTCTAAAAATCATCAAGTAGGAATTTTTACCAATCCTTTAGACTTTTATTTATTTGAAAAAAAATTAAATTTGAACTTGGTATGTTGTAATTTTAATTTTTTATTACTACATTTGTTTAGGGGTAATTTTTTTTATCATTTTTTGTATATTTACAAAAATAGGGATATGTTTTTTATAGAGATATTTTGGGAGAAAATGGGGGGAAATAAATTGGGAGAAATAAATGGGGAGAAATAAATTGGTTTTAATTGTTTAAAAGTTTTGGTTTTTCAATCAAACAAAAATGGGGAGATTCTTTGTGTATGTGCATTCTCTTTTGTTTGATTGCTTGTTTGATTACATGTGTTTTTTATTTAAAAACCTTTTTTTAGTTAATTTAATAAAATAAAATAAATTTATTTTTATGATTCTTATCACATTGGATAGATAATATATTTATCTATATTTCATTACTTTATGAGGATGTGTGAAAATTCATTTTTATTACTTTAAAAATTCAATTAAGTTGTTGCGGCTATTTTAGAAACTCTACAGTTTTATATTATAAAAATGTTATGTATTTATTTTACTAAAACATCTAAAAATATTTTATGTGCATGAAACTTGATTTTATAGTAACCCAGAACATTTATATTTATTTCATTAGTTTACATAGAAGTCTAAAAACATCATTTGAATGATGATTAAATTGATTAAATTTATACATTGATTTTTTAGAACTGTTATTTTACATAATATTGTTTGTTCTATTTTTCGAAGATATTAGGAATAGTTTATGTCAGTTTTATTTGATTCTAGATTCATAGGAAAGACAATAAGTTTAGCTACAAATAATTATCTTTGACCAAATTATAAATCTGAGATAAGTTTCCCTTAAAAATAAATTTAATTTTGTTAATGTATGTTGTCTAGTTTTTTTTTCAAAGTATGGTTTCACCCCTACTTCTGTAAAGTATGTTTTGGACCCTACTTTCATTAATTATGGTTTGGGAACCCTAAATTTGAAAATTATGGTATTACCCTACTTTCTCAATGTATGTTTTGACAACCCTACTTTCACAAAGTATGGTTTGAACCCTACTTTCGTAAAGTATGGTTCAAAAAACCTACTTTAACAAAGTATGGTTTGAACCCTATGCTGCATTGGAAACCCTAATCTATGTGGGTGAAACCTACACTATGTTTGGGAACCCTACTTTCATACCCCACTTTTCTTCTGCATTTTTGGGTGTTTTTTTCTAAAAATTGATCTTCTACATATATATAGATTATTTCTAAAGTTTTTTCTTCTGAAAAATTTCTCATTGAATATAAGGATTATTTTGAAAGAGATTTTAATGGTTTTAGTGATATGTTTAGAGATAAAAATTAATAAATTATTTCAATGTCTTTTTCTAATTAATTCGGTGGTTTCAAGATTATTTAAGTTTAAATTTTTTATTATACTTTAGGTTTTTGATGCTACTTTCCTGGAACTATTCTGACTTAATTTGTATTAGTTTGAATGGATTTAAATGGGAGTTTTAAATATTTAAAATTTGGTATTATTCTAGAGATATTTTTGGAATATTTATTCCAATTATTTTAAATTATTCTTATAATTTATTCTACAGGAATAAAGAGGCAATGATGCTGCGTTTTTATGGAGATATTTATGAATGCTCATGACTCAATTTTTTTGAATATCTGAAGGAAGTGGAGATACTATAACTGTGGAATGTCTAATATATATATATATATATTTCTATTTTATATGTTAAAATATATAACAAGATACAAATTTTAATACACATGTTATCATTTTTGAAACTTTTATTTTTTAAAGATAAAGTGTTTTGAACTTTGAATCTATTATGCATTTACAACATCCTGTGACACTCTATTTCATCATCTATATGATCTATCAAATGCTGAATCTTTTCTACTTCAACTATAATTACCTTAACAAGATGTGATAATTTGATCCTCAAAAACTGGTACATTTGATTTAATATTGTATCTTCTTATTCGTCTGGTTCTTAGTTTGTAACACTTTTTCCCATCTCTCACGCATACTCTATTTTTCTATTTATGATTTTACTCATAAAATCATTATTTTTTATTCTATTTATTTAGGTTGTGACTCTCAGATTCTAAATTTAGGATCTATGATCTATGACTCCTTGTATCTAAAGTCAATACTATTCAGGTTGTGACCCCATTTATCTAAAATTAGGTTGTAAGGGTGGTGACTCCCCAAACAATAGTCAGTGTTTTAGTTATCCCTCTATTAGAAAAGTATTTAGTAATTTGGTTATGATTCCCCCCTAAAGAAAATTTTAATGAACACATATCTCTTTCCAAGTAGAGAGGTTTAAGTATATATTAGACCCACTTCAGACCGAACTACTATAAAAAACATCCTTGTGTTCTTCAATTTTTTCGCTGCTAATTATCCATAATAATTAACATTGATAGAAAATTTTATTAATCAATTTATTTGATTAATTTTTTAATCTGGTCTATTAACTTCCCTTTGTACCACTTACCATTACCCTATCTAACTTAAAAAGTTGTTATTGACATGTACGCATAGACAATACATCAATCTGATGTGCGGTGTGGTCAGAATAACTCTATATACACATATGAAAAGTACACAACCCTTTAAAAATAAGCATCAGGGGTCCAAACTAGTAAAACAATGTCAACTTGACTTGAAATAATGTGAAAATGACAGTTTATTTAATTATGAAATGTATTAACTGAATACATTCCATTTTGAATTACTATTTTCCCGTTATGTTTGTAAAGGCATTTATAGTGTTTTAAAGCACCAAAATGTCCATGGAATGGTTAAAAACATAGAAAATGACATCATATTGATGTGAAATACTAGTAAACCCACCACGGAGTTGTTTTTGACATGAAAACATAGACAACATAGTAATCAGATGTGCGTTGTGGTTGGAATTATTCTTTATATACTTCTAAAAGGCACAAAAGCCTTTAAAAATAAGTCTCTGGGGGTCAAAAACCAGGAAAACAACGACTTATTGCCCTGAAATCAAAGGAAAATGCCTGTATATTTAATTTTTAAATGTACGAACTAATGAAACATCATTCCTAATTATTGTTTTTCCGTTACGGTCATAAATGTGTTTTTACACCTTTAAAACACTAAAACATGCATGGAATGGTAAAAACAATAGAAAACAACCCCATATTGATGTGAAATCATGAGATAATATCCACTGAGTTGTTTTTGACGTGTACGCATAGATAACACATCAATATAACGTGCAATGTGGTTGTAATTACTCAGTATACACTAATGAAAGTTACAAGAGACTTTGAAAACCAGTGTCGGGGGATCAAAACCAGACCAACGATGTCATATTTCCCTAATATCATAGGACAAAAAACATATATTTAATTTTAAAATATATGAATTGATGACATGTCATTATGAATTATGGATTTCCTGTTATGATTATAAATGTATTTTTATTGTTTTAAAACACTAAAACTGTGCATGGAATGGTCAAAACCATAGAAAATGACCGCATATTGATGATAAATCATGGGAAAATCCCCCGTTGAGTTGTCTTTGATGTGTACACATAGAAAACATGTCAATTCAATGTGTAGTGTGGTCGGAATTACTCAGTAAACACTTATTAAATGTACAAAAGCATTTAAAAACAAGTGTTGGGGGGTCAAAACCATGAATAAGACACTGTATTTCCCTAAAATCATAGTAAAATAACAGTATATGTAATTTTTTAATGTAGGAGCCCGTGGAATGTCATTCCAAATTAAGGTTTCCTCGTTATGGTCGTAAACATGTTTTTAGTGTTTTAATGCACTAAAACATTTATGGAATGGTAAAAACAATATAAAATGACCTCATATTAATATTTAATCTTTGTACAACCATTGATAAGTTATTCTTTATATGTATGCACAAACAACACATCAATCTTACATGTATTGTGGTCAGAATTACTTGTTTTACACTAATTAATGGTACAATATCCTTCAAAAACAAGTGATGGGGGATAAAAATCGGGAAAACAATTTTGGATTTCCATGAAATCATGGGACAATGACTGTATATTTAATTGGGAAATCTAGGAACTGAATACATTTCATTCTAAATTGGGGTTTTCTCGTTAGGGATATAAATGCATTTTTCATGTTTTAAAACACTAAAATGTGCATGGAATGGTCTAACCCAGAGAAATAAACCTCATATTAATATTAAATCATGATAAAACCACAATTGAGTTTTTTTACATGTACGCGTATACAACACATCAATCCAATGTGTAGTGTGGTTGGAATTACTCGATATACACTAATGAAATTTACAAGAATTTAAAAATAAGTCTTAGGGGGTTAAATCATTAAAACAACATTAGTACAATGATAGTATATTTATTTTTTAAATATAGTAACTGATGGAATATATTTCTAAATTACGGTATGCTCGTTATGGCTATAAATGTGTTTTTAGTGTTTTAAAACACTAAAACATGCTCGGAATGGTCAAAACCATTAAAAAGACCTCATATTGATGTGAAATCATGGTATAAATACCTTTGAGTATTATTTGATGTGTATGCACAAAACAATTGTCAATCAGACAAGTAGTTTGGTCTGAATTACTCATCTTACACTTCAAAAAGTTTCAAAAGGCTTTAAAAACATGTGTATGTGGGTAAAAACTAGGAAAACAACGTCGGATTGCCTAGAAAACAAGGGATAAAAAATTTATAATTAATTTTGAAATCTAGGAACCAATTAAATATCATTATGAATTACAGTTTTCCTATTATGGCCATAAACAAATTTTTAGTGTTTTTAAACACGAAAACATGCGTGGAATGGTAAAAACCGTTGAAAACGAACTCATATTGAAGTAAAATCATGGGATGACCACCACTGAGTGGTTTAAGAAATATTGAAAATGATGTGATATGAAAATATTTAAAAAATTTATTAAGTAAAATTTAGGTACATCGCACATCAATTTAAAAATAAATTAGAATATTTACTTATTCTTTTTTAGTTTCAACTGTTTAATATTTTCTTGAATATGTATTTTTATTTTTTAATGGGTTTTTAAATATATATTATTTGTTTTATGTTTAAATTTATTCTATTTTATTATAAAAATAACAAATTTTATGTGCAACATTCTGAATATATTCTGTTTTTTCTCTTTTTCATTTCATTTTTTAAATGTTGCAATTTTTATGGTAGGTGATAGATACTTATAGTAGGTATGAGGTTGACTATTATGATCGATGAAATTATTCATAAGGAAGCTATGATGGTTCTTAGTTTCCATGGTATGTTAAAATTTTATCAATTATTCTACTTTAATTATTATTTATTATGTGTAGTTTTATTATTTTTAATTTTTTTATATTTGGTGAGATGACGTGGTCGGTTTTAATTGATGAGATAATGTGGAGGAAAATAAATGTAGTGGAGGTCATGATGTGGATGTATATTTGGGACGGGTATTCTTTGGACATATTTTATATGTATATTAATAGATTTATGGGTTCAATGAGATTGAGGTTATTATGACTAGATGTTTGTATATAACAGTATATGTATGATATATGTATGATGGTTTTATCATATATTTCTATTTTAATATATTATATTTAATTTTTTTTATAATTATAGTTTTTATGAAATATTTTAAAAAATGAAAATTTATTTAGTTTTGGTTTTAAGTAACCACCAATAAATATATAACATATTATATATATAGAGGTGGGTACTCTTCTCCGATGCTAAAAGAAACCACTGCTAATATATTACATGATGTTTTATTTTATTTTATTTTATTTATATTTCCCTTGTATTTTTTATTATAAAAAACTATTGCTAAATAAACATGTAACTGTCGCTAAATGCTCCAAAAACAAAACATTATAAAACCACCATGAAATTAAAAAAACACTACTAAATGACTAGTGATAGTGAAATATGTGGAAGTTTTAATAACATCCACTACACTATTAGGAAGCAATTTAAACTGCTACTAGTTTAGGAAAAAACCTCTGGTACTTCCCCATTTTTATAGTAAGGTTTTGGGGCATCCAAGGTTTCTACAGTAGTTAGTTGAGATAGGAATATTGTTTAATGATTAGATAGGTGTTATTATGATATGGTTCATTCAAAGTATTTATTTCTGGACTTAGGGATTTGAGTCAAATATGGTGTATCTAAAGAGGGATATTCTCATACTCCTCCCTCATTTTAGAGAGATAGAGGACCCAAAACAATAATGTTTTGGATTGAGTTATTTCAGATGAAACTTTATCAGATTGAGACACACCTGGGTAAAATGTAATGTTTTCAAAATACATGCTCAAGGGTCTATAAAATACTAGTGTGGAGTGTTGGTCGAAGATGGTATACATGAGTGGATGTAATGGAAGGAATTTTTAAGAGAGGATCTTTTACCACTTTTACTTAATATGCTAAGAGAGGATCAAGCCTCTGAGTTAATACACATGGTGTGGGGGGATATACTAACCATAGATTAGGCATCTGAGTTCCTAGATCTGCTGTGATTTTTGTTAACATTAGTATGAGATGATATTACTAAGGTTAAGTGATTTTAGGTTAATATTAGACATCCTATCGAGGTATAAGTTAATTCTTTTTGTTAACATTATTTCCTAAAGTAGTGAATTATGAGTTGATCAACGAGTAAAATTTGGCCAATGATAATATGCCTAGTCATAAAATGGATCCATGTGTGTTTGGTAGTAAGGCTACGACAGTCAGACATGGGGAAATGAGGTGAATCAGCACAACAGTTTTATTAGAGGATCATTTTTCCATCTCATAGTGCATCATCTTTCAGGTGATACCAATACATATAGATAGGTAATATTTGGACTCATTAGGAATAAAACTCTAAGGAGTTTTGAGTTTACCACTATATGGAAAATCTAGAGAGGTTTTGGTATATGATATCATAGTCAATAGGCAGTTATGGATTTGATTAGACTCAAGCATCGAATGTGGGACCAAGAACAATGTCGATAAGTAGTGTCTAGAGTTTGTTTACATGCTTAGGCCATGATAGTGGGAAAGTTTTCCAGTAGTCATGGAAGTGGATAAAAAACGTGTGAATATATAGGGAGTCCAAACATTAAGAGGTTGGAACCCATATAAGTTACAAATGGTTGATATGATATTTATTGAGGAGGATGAAGAGTCTTTGATGGTTATAGGTCTTCCATGATCATTTTGATTTGGTTTTCCATGATGGGTATGAAAGATATATTCCCTAAATCCAAAATATTATAGTGTAAAATATGTTCTTGATTTATATGAAGGCATGTAAAATTTTAATTCATATTTTATTCCTAGAATTTTCATATCATAGAGTTTAATATTGTGATATTACACCTCTTCCCCAACCGATTATTATTATAATACTTGGTCATATCGTAATGGGTAATGATATGAGTTAATGTGATCAAAAATAGGTTTCCAAATGTTAAGCATAGATGTTTATTTTCACTAACACATTGGATAGTATTAATAATATATTATTCATAAGATGAAATTAAAGGTATGAATAATTCATTAATGTGTTGAATTTATAAACAACCAAAGTTATTTACTCATGTTTTATGTAACACATGAGAAATATATGCTTGATTCACCCTTGGAAGCTATCTCTCATTCTCCCTTTGCTTTAAGAGGTGATAACATGCCTTGGGTATTAGGAGAATCCCACCCATAAGATGGGTGATTCAAATCATCCCATGGATACACTATGGTAGAGGGAATCCATTTTTCTATCTATAAAGGATATTCATCAAAATCACATGATTGAAGATAGTTTCAATATCTAATTAGTGTAAGGTACACGACATTTATTCATTTATATATGCAAAGTTTTGATTTCATCTATAGTATATATTGGGATTATAGGTTTTTAACTGTTTATAATGGATTGATTGAGTGTTAATAAATCTTTAAGTACTCATAAATTGTATCAATTATTTACCATGATATTTTATTATTGAAATCATGTTTAAAATAAAGAATCATGATGTTGTTTTTGATTTCATTTTGCATTTAATTAAAAGCATTTAAAAATATTATTTTGATAGGATTTAAAACATCTCATTTCATAAGCTAGGATACCGTCATTCCATATGATAATGGATATCACAGTATGTTATATAGTTTAAAAATTTGTTTTTAATATATCATAGCATATGATATAACATGTCATAGTGTATGATGGAATTGAT
This sequence comes from Viscum album, assembly GCA_963277665.1. Lineage (NCBI taxonomy): Eukaryota > Viridiplantae > Streptophyta > Magnoliopsida > Santalales > Viscaceae > Viscum > Viscum album. The sequence goes on from CAUJRU010000513.1 coordinate 477,258, forward strand.
CCATGAAAGATAAATAAATCCCTATATTGTCAAGAATATATCATTTCATATCATTAAATACAATATCAATCACATTTTAATCTTACACACTAACCTATCATAAGTTGTGACCTTCACAAGTGTTGGGTTTATCCCATACGGGCCGTTGATACATAGGGTTATTCTTATGTGGGGCATGCACTTGTTTTTCCTCACCCAAAGACACAATGACCTATCACTAGAAACATTATTAATATTTAAATATGATTGATAGTTAATAAAACAATTTTTAGGGGAAATGGCAGACAAACTTAACATACAATTAAAGATAAATAGTTAAATATGATATAAAAGAAAAAACTATTTTTTCCATATTTAAATTATGAATTGAATAAAACCATCTATAAATTATTTATAAATAATGAAAAATTGATTAGGGTTATTTATTTAATTTATAAAAGGTTTATGAATTAATTAATTATAAAATATTTATAATTAATTAATTAAACGTTTATAAAATATTTAATTAATTTAATATTCTATAATTTTAATTAATAATAAAAAAACAATTTATTCAAAATATATGGCTTGACATAAAACTCTTATATGTAAATTATATGTGCGGTTTATAAATTAATAAAATAATGCTAAATATAAAATGTTTTATATTTAAATTATTAATTGTTCATAATTATTTAATTTACATTTCTCAATTTAAAAGAAATTATTTACAAAATTTTTAAATAATATAAAAAATGTGTTTTAATAATTGATAGATCAAGGTATAAATAATATTAATATATAATATTTATATTATTTAAAAAATTTAAATAATATCATTTAAATATAAAATGTGTACATTTCATGTAATATCATATATTTAAAGTAAATGACATATAATGTATAATGTGAAGGAGTTAATTTTAGAAGTAAATTATAATTTTTTTGATTTTTTTAATTTATTAATTCTACAAAAATAGGTCATCTAATGTTTAAATATATGATTCACGAACCGAAATAGGCTATCATCGAACCCTACACCCTAACTGGTATGTGACATAGCCCGAAGGGCATTCCTAATCCTCGTGGGTTGGAAACTAGTTCCGGGCAATTATGGAAATCCTTTGAGAGTGGTTTTTCCTAAGTTAAGAATAACCAAAATTAATCAATATTGGAATACATCATAACTAACATCCCTAAAATAAAATATAAAAGAAAACAATACAAGCATGAGTTAATCATTCAATAATTACATTTGAAAAAAAAATAACCAAAAAGTGGAGGGGACCAGCCAGATGAATAAAAAATCCCAATGAATAGTGGGTTGACACCCCCATTACACCACCACTAACACCCAGCCAAATAGAAACCACTAGTAAGAGAAACCACCCTCATTTCCATGGAAGACCTTTTTCTTTTCATGAGTCAGAGAAAACAAGGTCTGCATACACCTGAAGATGTATGTAGGGTGTGATCTCACTTTTACAATAGGATACCACCCAAAGGATTTATTCATAGATATTACAAGACAATTAAAAATGCTAGTTTTTAAATTAGGGAATTAATTCAAATAGAAAAGATGTTTTTTAGAAATGGGAGAAGGAAAAAATTTATTTTAAAAATAATGTTTTTAAGAATTTGAGAGTAAAGGTGAATAAATAAAGGAAAAAACCATGACATAATCATAATGAGAAATTTTTTAGTAGGTAAGGTTATTGGAGACTTAGAATCCTCATACTCTCGGTGATCAATCCTAGACATGAAGTTCTGTCTCTTACTCAATCCTATCAATCCCTACCATTAATGATTTATTAGTCTTTTCAACATAATCCTACTAGGTAGGGTGACTCATGGCTAGAATAATTTTCCTAGTCTACCCACCTAGATACCAAGGATTCCCATTTTATTTTCCATTTATTAAACCAATAATCCACTTTCCTTTAAAGTCCAAACCATCACATACTAAAGAACATCAATACCAAGGGGGTTTTACAATTTTAAAACCTTAAACACAACCTCATTTTTGGAAATAATATCATTTTCACACATAAATCACTATTTAGAATGCATTTAGAAAAACAAGATTAGCATATTTAAATCATAAATTAGTGAATAATCATTGAATCACCCACCTTTCACCTGGAATCACCCAAATATAGTTGAAAATTGAGTGTTTAATCAAGAGAAGACCCTATTTATGCAAGAACACACCATAAGAATCCATATTAAACCCATATAGATTAAATTGAACCAATTTCAGGTCAATATAACTAATGGAGAAGAGAGATACCGAGAACAAAAGAGAGGATACAACCATAATAGGGAATGGATAAATGGAAGTGAGACTTACATGGAATAATCTTGAAGAAACTATTCTAAATTTACCAAACAATGGAGACCTTGAGGAATAGAGGATGAGGTTTCATGTGAATAGGGATAGAGAGGGTTGAATGTGATAAAATGGAGGGGTTATATGGTTAATACCTTAGAGGGGTAAAGTTGGAATTCAGGATTTTTTATGGATCTAGTAGTTCGCATGCTTTGGTTACACAGTCTGCTAGATGATTCGCCAACCATGCAAAACCTATACCTAAGAAGAGGGGGATTTGTAATGTTTTATAGAGAGGGGAACATAATCCAGTGTCTTAGATAGTACCACTATCTAGGGTGCATAATATTTTTCACTGGGATGGAACATAATTATATTCTTAGTCATGTGGCTTGGGAAATGCGACAATCTGGGTCACATCCAACTGTGAACCACCTTTTTCACCCAAAAACTACCATTTGTTTTTTCAAACACCCATTAAAACTATAAAAAATAAGTAAGAAAAAAAATGGAAAATTTACCTCAAGAACACCACAATTGTGAAAATATGAATAGTTTATATTTATTCCCTTATTTTTTATTCATGAATATAAATGTAATATTATGAATTGTTATGACTGGTTTTTTACGGATATTAATTTTCTTCTATTAAATGGCACACATTCATCTAAGGAGTTACATACTAGAAGTAATAATTAATTTTTCTTTATTCTACTTTGAATTTGACTTATACTAGGTTATGATATTTAATTAAGTAGTTAATTATATTTTATACATATTAGGTGTTATAATTATGATGGAATTTAAATCTCTCTTGGGTAAAGTATCCTTGGGTAGAGATAATTTTGGCTAGAGTGCTCATAGGTATGGAGGAATTTTCCTTATATAAAAATAAGGGGTTGACTATCTATCACTCCAAGCTTACTCTAATAGGGATTATTTATTTTATATGATTATAATCCTCTACATGAATGATTTTATTTTACACTATTCATGGGATCTATTTTGGTTATATATAAATGTAATTGGATTTTAATTTATATTAGTAACACAGGATATGAGTTGTGTAAATACTTACACATCAATATGGTTTGAATAGATTGACTTTGTGGAAGTAATAAGATTCCAAACTAAATAATTAAGAGCATGCATACATGTTAATGGAATACATGATATAAGATAGTGATATTAAATCCCCTTTAAAAATTCTAAGTGTTTGATTCAATCCAAAATGGAACTTTTTAAGACCTCAATCATTCAGTATGAGTGACACTAACCATTCTGTGCCTATGGAGTATCTTTTGTAATACAAGTAGGTAATTAGGTATCCATAACCATTAGGTGCTTCTTTATTGGAATATGATTTGGGATACTCTTAACTGAGAAACCCTAACCATTTGGATACCAGTGGAATTAATTTGGTATCATCTATAAGATGGATTGGACAAAGTATTTCACACTAATCTATCCAAGATTCATAAATGATATAACTAACAATATTATCTACCAGATATATTCATTAATTTTTTACACGATTAAATGGTGTAGGTCATAATGATATATGGATATTATCACACTAATGGATATGATGATTTTAAAAGGGGTCATCATTTTTGTGGTAGAAAATCTAAAAAAATTCTTATTAAATGTCTGTAAAACATGATACTCATCTGATAAAAGTTTTGGTTCTAGATAAATAATATCATCATCATCAAAATTAACTTTGAGATCAATATTTTATGTTTGAATATTAATATTGGAAACTTTTTAAATTAATACAAAACTTAAGAATAGTTCTTAAGGAATAAAAATATATGTGTTAGTAAAACACATTACTAAATATATGAACTATTGAAGTTGTTCAATATTGAATCTATATGATTATGAGAAACATAATATAATTCACTTAGGGTTTCCTTATGGAATTTTATGGTTATTGAATGCATTCTACAATCATCATTTGAAATTTTCTGATAATGTGAATGAGATGAAGAAATGTTTACCCTATTTTATTAAATTATTTATAATAGATGAACCATGACATGTGATTTCTATGTTATGGTAATATATTTATATTAAAATTGGTTACCAGTAAAAATTTAAAGAATACAATTTAGTTTTAAATTCAAACAATGCTTCTTCATGCAGTCAGTCAAGGTCATTAAAACCTAAAGGTGTTATTATTATAGAAGAGTAATGATTTAATTGGGTGGAACTATTCGGGATACCAAAAAAAGTTTATGAAATTACATGGAATGACCATGATAGGTATTGGTGTTCTAGAAATAAGTTTTTCTATTTTTAGGGGTATATTATACCAAATATATACTTTAAAGTTGTTATAAATATATAGGAATTTAAAACAATGGTAAAGAATTGATGAATCTTATAGTTTGGATTAAAATTATTAAGAAAATGGGTTTTTAATCATGTATTTGAATGAAAAGGAATATTATCAAGCTCAGATGGATCTATATATAGGATGTGTATTTTAATATTATTTATCTTATATGATACTAGTGACCAAGGTGATACACATTCTTTTTGATTCATTGAATTCTTAACATGTTTGAGAAAAAGGATAAGGATAAAATGTTCTATCCAAGATAAAAGTGTTTATCTAAATAGTTGATAAAATTTGAGAGATGTGATCTCACTAAAAATAGTAACATATTTTAAAGAATAAAATTATATTTTCATAAAATTCTCTAAATACATAAAATACCATATAAGAAATTGATAAAATAGTTTAAATGATAAACATTACAAATAAGAGGCATTAATAGTTATTTATGAACCCAAAGATTTTTTTATCTCTTAGTATTATATTTTTAAGAGAATATAGTTTCTAAAACTCTAGTGGGTATGTGTTTAGACTTTGGGGTGTTTAAAGATAAAAAATAAATTATTTTTCTAGTCAAAATACAATGTGAATATCAATTTCAAGGAAAATGTTTGATGGGAAGTATTTTAAGAATGATAATAATAAACTTCAGTATTTTTATAAGTAGAAAATATATGTTATTAACTTTGTAACATTGGTTATTGTGATGTTAAATAGTTTTAATACATTTTTAATGAGTTGAAACGTAAGAATATGATTTATAAGTCTCACTATTATTCAAATTTGATTAATTTATAAATTTTAATCACTATAGGGTTTAATGTGAGGGTACTATCAGATGAACACCTATAGATGAGATAGGAATTACATAGGGATTTAATGAATTTAGAAAAAATACTTGAAAGTGAAGAAAACATAAGCTTGGTCTAACAGTCTATCATATGTGATTTGTTATAAATGCACTTATGTATGGTTTGTTAAATTTATTTTTTTTTCAATAATGTAAATGTATCATGTTATATAAAATGAAATATATACTTTATTATTATTTCACATTAGATGCATATATATATAGATATATATCATGAAGTGAAATGGTAATTGACTTTTTAAATTTTGAATTTGATTTATCCTTAGCTGATGTTTGTTATGAAGTATTATAGAATATTTTTATGAGGAAAATAATGGATTTTTTTCATTATATAACTCATTAAGAATACCCAATGGAGTTTAATACACTATATCTTTAGTATATTAGGGGTTTCTGGTTCATATTTAGAGTCCCCAATACTCAAGGTTGGTTAGATTCCGAGCATTAGAACCTTTATACTTTAATACCTTTCTTATATAATCACTATTGGAAATATATTCTATACCAATGGACCTATAAAAATTGTTCATACAAACCATTAGTATAAGTGACACCCATAATAACAATATTTCCAAATCATTGATATATCTCCTAATAATTACAGGTACCTATAATGAAGATTTTTGTAAAACCATGATATATGTCAGACTATTATTTTTCTATATTTATGTATAATGATAATAAATAGTTAATTTTTTTAGTTAATTATATATATATATAAGTGATCATAAATTGGTGGTTAAGTAATTGAATAATAATAGATAGGCTTTGTTTTCGAGACTCAACACAATGTTTTTTATCATATTTTTACGAAAAAGTTTGTAAAACCATTGACATAGGTATATAAAAATAGTTTGATAACCATTTTATAGAAGTATTTACCAAAAACTTTGGAAAACAATTAGTATAACACAATAGAAATAGTTTTATACACAACAAATCATCAAGCTATTGGTATAACCAAAATTTCCAATTGTAATGCCTAGAGGCTTTGCTAATCAGGGGTGGTTTGGTATGTTTTTTATCATGTCATTTATTTAATATTAAAAAAAGTGTTTTTTCCTCTCATATAAAGATTATGACATCTAGTAACTCTATTTTGATAGACTGAGGATGTGTATGACCATACCTAGATAACACATATGATGCGATTATGCTTCTAGTGTGGGATATGTGATGTGCTCATCCATAAAGGTGAATAAAATGTGATGTATCCATTGACTTGGTATTACTATACTAATATAATAAATAATAAATAATTTATCTATATGATATTGACATACTCTGGGTTATGTGGTTACTCAATACCATAGAAAAAGGATTATATGAAAATGCATACATGCTTATGATCGAGTTAGTGGAATCATGTATAGAGATGCATGTGATTAATGGAGATCATGCTAGATCAATTTGTAGCTTTAGTATCACTAATTATTTTAGTAATATCTATATTTACTTACATTTATTTATTAAGTAAAACATATTTTTTTCTATGTTACAAAGGTCCATGGGGTTACACTTTATGGTTGACTGAATTGGGATTGATTTTGACACAAATATCCACTCTAAAAATGTTTTATATTTTATCAAAAAGGGTTTTGGATTGGTATTTATAAGGTATATCATATGATTTGATACAAGTTAAAGTTGGTAATATCTTTCCAAAAGTGTTTTTATGATTTAAAAAATTATTTTTAGATATGTGTTTAAAAGTTATTGAATATAATACAATATAAAGTAAAAGGGTTTAAAACTTATAAGGCTTTAGTGTAAGTGGTATATTGAAATATATTTGTCTTAAATCCATATTATAATTTTATAGGATATGTTTAAGTCATATAAGGATACATTAATGATTCTAAGACATATCATATGCCTAGGTTATTTCATATAAGAGGGTGTAATAAAGAGATATTACAACACTGCCTCTATCAAAGGTATTGTACAACTATAAAATATCATAAAGTGTTATGATATGAGTTAATATGATAAAACAAGATGTCATCGAATGTTAATAAACAATTTTAGGTATCTCTCACAAGTTGACTATCAATAATAAATAACATTTCATAAGATAAAACAAAAGGAAGTAATAATGAATTCATATGATGAATGCTTAAATGGTTTAATATATTTACTCATGTTTTATGTAATTCATGAGTAAATTCATGTGTAGTAAATGATAATCCTAAATTTATTATAAATGGAGTCAATACCTATGGGGATGTGTTTAAAATCCTTGAAAATCTATGGTCTATTATTTTCATTCCTAGAATCTCTATCTCTTTAAACATTTCCTTTGAGATGCACAATCATATCATTGGTATTAAGATAATACCACCCATATGATGGGTGATTCTGGTTAAATTTTACACTAAAGTAACAACAATGGTATTATGGTTTAGACCATGCTGTGGTCCATCATCATGTTCACCACAACATAGTGTGAGACACTATTCCATTGTAGTTTTTATTTGGTATCATTATGTCATATGATAATGTGTATAAATTGATCATATTACTCTCCTTTAGTGATCAATTTTGGTTATTCATTATTTTATGATGATTATGAGAAGTTATAAAATCTTTCATGATCATTTAAACATTAAAAAAAAATTGAGGATATTAACTAAGAATTTCAAAGTTTTGAAACAAATGGAACATTTTGGAAACATTACAATCCATATTAGCAAACCATTTGATCCAGTGTAAGGCCTATCTAAATTAGTTCATTACAAATAAAAAAAGGCTTGATTACATATGCCCAAGATACACTATATAACTCCTTGAAAGAAAGATCATTATTTGATCTTGATTATCTCCAACATTTGAATACAATGTTCTAGAATACTATGGCTTGATAGAGGTCCTACCCAAGCATCAGGTGATTCCAAAAATCCATAGATAACTCAAAGGGAAGGATTATTTCAACTTCTTATCAGTGATATCAATCAAATTCATATTTTAGGAATGGATAGTCTGGAATTATTGTTATAATGTACACCATTATTATTATTATTAATATTATTATCCATTCAAAAAATCTATATAATTATTTTCATTGTAGTGTTTTTGAGTTGTTCTTCCACTAAATTTTGGGTGTTAAATATCCATTACAAACCCTTCAGTGGTATAAAAGAAAATCTATCCATGTTTTTTTATTTCCAAATAGATAAAATAATAGAAAAATATGTTTTCCAAGTTCCTTGAAATAGAGAAATTCAAAACACCTATTTTATTCCAAATAATTCAAGACCATGTAATGGTTCTTTAAAAAATGGGTTTTTTTGGTTCTTCATACCAATAGATCATGACATATTATATGTAAAATTGGTGTTATAGGTGTTTATAAAATTACTAAAAATAGATATTCAATGGAAAATTATTATTGAGTAATTTTCTAAATGAATTATTTAGTATCCTTGGTTTTGAAAATCAAAATACACTTCACCTTGATTTTTAAGATTTTTTTGTGTGTTCTATTTTTATATAGAATTAACTTCTGATTCAAAAGTTATAGATAGATAATAAAAATACATTTAAATTAAAATTATTTGTAAATATATATAAATTATATAAAATGGAAGTTATAGAGTTGTAGATTATGATTTTTTTATAACTATACCCATAGAACTCATATAATTTTATTACACTGATGTCTATAAATTAAGACTAAGATTCAAGGAATGGTATATGATGAATTACACTAAGATAATTAAATTCGAGAGATATTAATTACCTAAATTCTAAGGAGCTTATGTTTTCCTTGTTTTTATGTTCCTGATTAAATATTTTTTATGTGGGGTGGCTGTATTATAAAATCTCTATGTATTTTAGTTATAATTTTTTTCAATCTAATACTTTATGATCAAAGAGATTATGGGGATAAGAATATGTATCTTATGAATATTGGGTTTGAAGAATTTTTGGGAAGGACTTGATGATAATTTGTTTTGTTAAATATAATCTCAAGGATAGAGCTGATACTTCTAGTGTTTTTCAAATAAGTTACAGGGTTCAGAACATGAATGTTCTGATCAGTTTTACTAACAATGTTCTAGGGTTATTAACTTTTACCCCTTGGATCATGGAATTAATTATCATATTGTTTTAGAGTAAAATTGAAGAGGTCCTTCAAGTGGAACTAACTTAGATCATTTATACTATTATATAAAGGATTTTAAGTATTTTAATCCTAAACAATGTTGAATTTTTTCAATTATTATTATCCTTATATTAGGTTTTTTTATCTTGGTTAAGATTATAAATTCAAATATATATAATTTCCACTACATTTACTATTGTTGTTACTCTAATATATTCATATTTTATAACTTTAAAATAGTTTATATTCCAAAGTGGGTGAAAATTGTAACTTATTTTAAAAATATTATCCACCCTCTTTAAACTTCCATATATGAAACAAAATTTGGTATCAGTGATTTACTATACATGTTTTCTTTCTTAAAATAATGTGTTGGTAGAGGAAATATATTTATATTATCATGGAAATTCTACCAATTGTAAATTTAGAAAATTTGAAATTAAATCCTCTATTGATTTTTTATGGAGTAGATTATGAATATGAAATGATATCAAATGAAGACTCTTGAGATTAACACAAGAGTTGGTGATTTTATTATATTGACCTAAGATTATAATATTCTAGATAAAATTATTCTAATTTTCAGTCATTATTAGAAGTATTAATTTTAGTAAAAAATTATCTTTTAGAATATTATTCTATTTTCCATTCAATTAAAAATATATATTCAGGTATCTTTATATAGGACTGCTTGCAAAATTTAGAAAAAACTTTTCATTACTCATTTCAGAACATTAATGAGGAGATTCATGCTAAGGGTATATTATAAATCCTTTTATATTCTTCTAGGCGATTAATTGGTATATATGGATCAATGTTTTATAACAAGTTTTAACAATATATAATATCTTGGTGAGAAATATATTACTAATAAAAAACTGGTTGATAATTTTATTGATATAATTATTAATATATGTGAATAGAAAAATAATTGTTATTATTGAACAAAAGAATATTATGATGCTGAGTTTAGATGAACTTATTAGAACTCTAATTCAATATGATAATGGGTTAAATAAAGATGTAGGAAAATGAAAGTGAAAGAAAAAATATTATATTGGAACAACTTATGGAACTATAACATTCAGAGTTAATACCTCAATGTTGAGTTATTCAAAAAATAATTCTATGAAATATTTAAGTGATATTTATTCAAATATTACTAAGGGTGAGTTTTTAGATATTTCTTGACATATGATTCAAATATTGAACTTTTTTATAGAGTATCAGAATAATAAAAAAGATAGATATGAGGAGAAAGATTCACTATTAGTATCTATTTTTAATGTGATAAACCTAATCATATTCAACTTGATTTTCAGGAGTTAAAGAGGAATGATAAGTAATTAAAGATATCTTTAAAAGAAAAAAATTATATTTGTTTAAAATCATTGGATACATGGAATGTGAGTGAAGCTTTAAATTTTCAAAGTTCATCAGATAGTGCCAAAACATAGAAGATAATTAGTTTTTAAGCTAAATATTCTTGGAATAATTTGTGTTTTATTGGTAAAGTTACTAAAAATTCTCTTTCATAGTCATCAGTTGGTTCAAATTATTCTTACTCATCAAATAGTGAGGCTGAAGAGTCACAATCTGATGTTTTTATGAAGGTTTATTTTATAATGGTAAAGGATACATATCTGTGATTCTTTAAGAAACATACTAAACTGAATAGTAATATTTCTAAGCCTAAAAAAATTTCAAAGTTAATTTCTAAGGTGAATTATAATCTTATAGTTGTTTAAACCAATAATTATTGTAATGAAGTTGGGACGCTAAATTCTAAGGCTGATAGTATGAAGAAACTAATTTTCAGCATTACTTATAGAAGGAAGAGTTTTGACAAGAATTACCATCAATTAAAGTTTACTATAACATCTTCTTGAGTAGGATATACATCTTATGAAGTTTCAAATTTTAAAACAAATTACATTATACTGAATCTTGCACCATTTTACCAAAAAAAAATACGAGAGTTAGACATTACAATAATCGTTTCTCAGTAAATAATGTAAAATATTTTAAAATGTGAAAAAATTTATTTCAAAAGAACTTTTAACTAATTATCATAAATGAGTTTGGAAATGTGGGAACAAAATGTCTTATTTTCAAACAATACTGGACCCATGAAGGTTTGGGTTCAAAATGAATTAAGATAAATAAGTTATGTTTTGAAAGTTAAAATAATTGGTACTTGGTAATTTTACAAATTATTTTTTACTTTTTCACCATAAATTTATTACTTATATACATGAATAGTTATATTATAATTTATACTTATACATATGATTTTTCTTACTTTTGAATATTATTTTCTTACTTATTCATATGAATTATTAATTTTAATATATTGATTCATATTTTACATAACCCCTTAAAACATTTGGAGTGTTTTTTGGTTAATATATAAAGTTCATATTTTCTAGATATTTTTATGAAATATAAGAGTTGATATTTAGTAAATATTTTGGAATAATATTCATTGAAATAAGATCATCTATATGAATTGGAAGATAATATATTGAAGGTTACTTATTTTATCCTTATCTTTTAATTTATAAAAGTATGATATTTTTTTACTCGATATCTTCAATATATTATCTCTTATGACTATTGTTTTTCCAGAGGATGAATTTTAGTCTTACATTATTTTTATCTATTATTAATGGATTTTTTATTTATTTTTGATGGATGGTTTAATACTTATTGATATATTTTTAACTTCCAAAATTCATGTTTAATTTCTTAACTCTATTTGTTATTTTTTTCTCTCTTTTTGAAAATATAAAAGGGGGAGAAATTTGAGAAAGGTGAGATATTAGAAAATGTTATAGTGACATATTTTTTCATTCTTTGGTGGAATTTTTTTATATTTATGAATTTTAAAGTTGGATTATTTCTTAAGTATAAGAATATATATTTTATAAATCATACACTAAGGGGATTAAGTTTTTCAAAAGTAATAGGAAGTTGTTTTTCTATTAATTTTATGTAAAATTTAACGTTTCTTATGTGTATTATGTGTAATAAACTGGCTCGGGCTGCCATACTACCCAACACCTGACCCTATTTTCCAGAAGGCCCGAAGGGTGTTCCTGATGCCCATGGGATAGAAACTAGTTCTTGGGAATCATATGAATCCATTTGGGAATGATTTCACCCATATAAAATATAAAGACAACATAATAAAATAATAAAATAACCAAAATAAATAAACATTCCAATAGGTCATAACCAACAAAAATGATCCAACCCATTTATATATATATAAGCAAAAATTGAAATATGAAACACAACCAAGAAGAAGATATATAAAATTAAAAAAGAATAAAAGAACTATAGAACAACACAACCAATCCCAAACCATTTCCATGCAACCTATGATTTCTTACCACAACCCAACTCACCCCATATTGTCCATGACTAGTAAAGCATAAAACATGCGTCACTAAAAAATGGAACCAGAAATATTTAAGTGTGAGATAAAAACATAGATGGTCACCACAACATACCGTATATAACCAATATTTTAATAAGAAAATTTATTAATGCATTTTTAAAAATTAACATGAAATTAAGCTTTACAGATATAACTTTATGGAAATCAAAACAATTCCACAAACATTATCCAAAAAAATTACCAATATTTTCTAAAACCAACATACACATTTGACGAAAAGGAACTAGAATAAACCATTTTGAAACCACACACACACCATTAAAATTTCTAAAAAACAACCCGTTTGTTTTATTTAAATGAAAACGACCATGTTAAACCAGTCAATCAGCCAAAGAAACTTTTTTTAAACCAAACACCCATTTCAAAATCATGTTTAATAAACCCACACAAGAGTCTTTAAATTCAAAATATGTTTTCTACACATCTTTGAAAAATAATTTTCCAATGAAAACAACCTGAAAAACTCACATGGGTTAATCATAACAAGAAGGAACCATACATCACAACGAATATACCAAATTCAACATAATAAGAGGTTCCATAATAATGAAAGCAGGGTAAATGATACAAAAAAACACTAGATCAAACTCCCCTCAATAACTAACCAATCAACAAAATTAATGTGTCATGAGCTTTACCCTATGATTCCTATTATGAGAAATATCTAACAGTATCCAGGTATACTAACCTACAAACTAGCTACCATCATTCACTGAAGTTCAAAGCACAAGTCATCCAATTAGTCCACACAATCCTCATTGCTATGAAAATCCCCCACCAAGCCCTTTTTTCATAACATTATTAGTGGGACACTAGTGGTGTGTAAGTGGTGTGTAAACCAACTTGCATAAAAACATAGATCTTACACTTAGTAACTGGTTTCCCATGACCAAAAAATGAAGTAATGCATTGAAAAAATATAATCCAACTATAATATACAAGGGATAAAAATAGCTACTCTGACCCCTAACACCCAATAGTGAATATCCCCAAACATAAAATTCACCAAAGTTATAACAAGAACATTCTCATACAAGGGGATCATAAGCATCTCAATAGAGATCAATAATCCACATAGGGGGTAAAAAATGGGAAATTAAAGGGGTGTCTATCACAACTTAAAAATTAAATTTCCAACCAAGACATTAAAACTAAAATACAGATCAAAATTTCAATCCCTTTCTCATTTCAAAAAAAACCATTTAAAAGATTTCTTTAAACTAATGGATATAAATCAAGACACTTAAAACATTTTTGGGAGGCCATTTGACAATGGTATTCTTATTTGAAAATGAAAAAAATGAAAAATTCCATTCATTTCCATCAAATGATTTAAGACAAGCCATATTGACATATTCAAAATGGGAAAAAACACAAAAATTTAAAAAACTATTTGAAATACTTTTAAAGTTTGATACCTCACTTCAAAACAAAATTCCACTTAAAATTTATTTTTCACCCACTGAAAACTAAAACCAAGTCAAAACCCATTGTGAAACACGAAATCCAATTCAAAACTTTTATATACACATTTCAAAAATATTAAAACCCTTAAAAATTCCATTTGAAATATAAAAACATAGAATTTACATGAATAAACCATTTATTTCAAGCTCTAAACACAATTAAATTGTTTCAAATAACTAAAAAGCAATCAAATATTATCATAATTTCATAAAAAAAATAATTTTGGAAGTGTAATCACACTTTTAATTCCAAAATTAAATAATTGAATAGAAACAAACACCTTAAAGATACGTGAATCAAGATTAAACCCTTAATAACATGTCTCCATAAATGATGGCCACACTCATGGGAATAAGATTGGTATCTTCCTACCCTAGATACTAATAACCCCAACATTATACTAACTCTGAACCCTAAAATCAACCACATGAGATCTATAGTTCATGGGGGAATCCAAAACCAAGAGAAAAGAGAGAGGGAAGGGAAGAATAGGGGAAACAGTGGAAAAACTCACTTCAAACCACTTGGAAATCATCAATGAAATGGACATACTTCAAGGTGGATGAGTTTGGAGCTCCTCCATAAGATCCCAAGGTTTTTCTAATGCATAGGAGAATAAATGGTGGTAAAAACCCCTTAAAATAAAAGATGGGTATTTTTTGAAAACCCCAAATTTAAACACCTAATAAGATAACATGATTTTGATGCAAGGTTCACTAAATCGTGTGCCAACAATGAACTAGACAATGGGTTGGGAATAAACTCACATGGTTACTCTGGGGTGTCACATATTTTTGGAAAACCATGTGCCTCAACCCTGACACTCCCAAATCCACACATAGTTTGAAAAACCACGAAAAAGTTGTACAAGAATGTTCTATCAAAATGAAAGTGCCACTCATAGTGGCATCCTATATTTACTCCTAGTAGTGTGGGATAACCATGATCCTCTCAAAAAGGCCTCCAAAAAGTGATTTTTAAACCCACAACCAACTAAAACACAAAATCTCCCAAGAAAAGAAAAAAAAATACAATATAAATAACAATGTGACTTGAAGGGTGTCACAAAGTCCCCATCATTAATATTTCTTCCCCCATAAAGTCCATAGTTGAAAAATAATACAAAAAATAATAGAGGATCCAAATAAGAAATAACCCAAAATAAGAACTCGTGATTAAAAAATGTCAATCATACAACTTATATATTCAAAATAATCAAATCGATCAACCATAATACCTTCAAATATTTCCAAATGTAATGAAACATGACCTCAATCAAGAAGTATTATAAAGCATGAGATACATAACATGGTCAAATCACCATTTAAAATCCATCTAAGATGGTCTCCCCACCATTTAGAGTTCCTGTAACATGGTGTAAAAAATGGAAAAATTGTAGATAAGAACATCCTCAAACAAGAGAAAAACCATAAGAGAAAGTCACTCCCAAACCAAAGGCACTTCCCATCCCAGGAAAGGAAGAAAAACTACAAGTAGACTCAAATGATTGAAATGAGCTCTCATCTCATGTCATTACACACATAGATAACCTATAATTAGAACCTAGATCACTGGCACATGGTGCATCTTAATCATAATAACATAAACATCGGTTAGTAAACCCAAATAAATTGGTAAAACACAGACCCTAGAAATCCAAAAATACACCAAAAACCTTTCTCATATAAAATAATGAGCTTCAATAGATCTCAAAACAATTCCAGGTGTAGTCAAATGTAGAGACCCGAAGCTTGACGTACATGGACATTACATTACTTTTGCGGAATACTTAGTACATAACAAAAACACACACACAAGGATCGTAATAGTTTAGTGTCTTTGGAAACTCGGAACGTAATCTTCTAATCGTGGTGAAAGATCTTCAATATCTCCCATAAAGATCTTCCTTTTTTTTACCTAAAACCTTTCTTTATATCCCGGGGAAAAGAAAACATAAAAGGGTGAGCTCAAATGATCATTAAGGGTAAACAAAAGAGAAATCAATCACATCATATTCATAAGAACATAACTTTTGGAAATCATAACCAGCAAAAGAGGGCATAATTTCATAACATGGGATAAATCATAGTAGTGAAATGAAATCACAATAATCATAACTTAAAACATGGAACTTTGTGGAATACACACATAATCATAGAGAATCATTTCTTGTTAGTCAAGAATCATTGCCAAGACTATCTTAGTGGACAAAGTCCCTTTCTGAATCGAGTCACCCTCATTTCAGTCCTGTTTCACTGAATCGATATAACCTACCATTTCAGCCATGTATATCTCATGAGATATGAAATATTTACCCAATGCATTGGAGGGAGATATAGGTCCCACCCATCTTATAATGAATCCTTTCTTATGTGTGCCACATAATCATAAATCATACATCATCGCATAACACATGTAACAAAAATGGGATTCTTGAAACATCATGACATCATAAAACAAATAATATAAGGTAAATGACTTCATAAAAATAATTCCCTCACAACATAATCAAATAAATGTAATAATAGGGATAAAAACAGAACCCTTTATTATCTTAGATGGAAAATAATTTTGATAAAACACTTGAACTCCATTCTTGAGGAAAATATCCTTTCTTCTTCAAAACCACTTTTCTTTTCTTAACATGTCATACAATTTTAAACTAAAAGAAGTTGATTAAAAATAAACTTGAAAACTTGTAAATGAAGATTCTTGGAAATAATGTTTTAAAAATCCATTCATTCCATATAAGTTAAAAAAAACATTATTTGTACTTTTGTCGGAAAAGTCAAAAAGTACCTCGTACGAAAAAAACGACAAAAGATTCCTTTCATATTCTTTACTAAAAACTCACCGAAGGGTAAAATTGGATTTAAAAAATTGTACGTGGATGGAAATAATATTAAATATTTAGGAAACATGGATGTGGATGATAAAATACTCCCTAGTAAATACCAAAGTATAAGCAATCTCAGATAAAAATGAGATTGTGATATTTCCCTTACCTTAGGTCCGACTTGCTTTGTAAGTGTCTGAACCTCCTGTATAATGATTTAAATCATGTTATTGACTTATTTTAGAATCATATTCATTGTTATTATATCATATATGGTCCACTTATGACTTTATATTACCCGTTATTTTGTAAATTCATGTTAAAGTAGCATTTTGGGTAAAATCGTCTCATTTGTCATTCATGTTTTTCACTTGTAATTATTCATATGATTACTTAGATCATGATTACTTAATTCCAGAATATAAAACATGATATATATATAAATATATATATTCAGAATATAAATATATAATAAATTAGTAAATGGAAAAAAATACACCGTTCATGGAGACGGTAGTCCGTACGTACGCATGAACGCTGTTTTCATTTCCGTATTGAATTGAATGGAATTAAGTAGATGACATACATATAAATATAAATAATTCCGGTATCATTATTAGGAAATATATTTCATTATTAATTATTATATATACTTTATAATCATTCATGAATGGTTAATCATTGAGAATGAATCTCATCGCGTCGTGGAGACGGTAGTCCGTACGTACGCACGAGCGATGATATCGTTCCCATGGTCGTGGAATTGTGTTGAAGTGTATGTATACTATTTCAGTATCAATATAAATTTATAATAATCATATATAGTTACTCATTACAGCTTTATAACCATCCAATTAAGGTGGTGGCGGAAAATAGATTACACCACGGCGTGGAGACAATATTCCGTACGTACGCACGCGCGGTGATTTCCTTTTTCCGTAGGATGGATAGAAGGTTAATTAGAGTTGTTTCATATTTATAATAACATATCAGTATATAAGAAATACTTATGTTATTACTTTATCATGAAACAACTAAAGAAGAAGAAGTTGAAGAAGAAAGAAATTGAAAAAGATCGGTAATGGATATTACCTCTTTTTGACGCGCCTTTTCTTAGCCTCCACTTAAAGAACTAAGGATGGTCTTTGAAGAAGACCAGGACCTCTATAATGATACTAGGGAAGTGGATAAGGGATTTTGGCAGGGTTTGGCCGAGCTTGAAGGCTCAAAGTTGTGTGAGGAAGAGAGGGAGGAGGTGCCCTTTTATAAGGGAGGAGAGGGGCACCTTAAGAATATCTCAAAATATTATTTTATATTAAAGTAAAAATCGGCTTATAATGGTTCCAAAGGGTCTTATTTCGAGGATAATGTGGGTATGGGTCGAAATACTATCAACCAATAGGATTTAGACAAGTTTAGGTTATTATTTTAACCTTATCAATTCGATTTAACTTTAAGTTAAATAATTTAACTTTTAAAGTGTCTTTTTGTTTTCTTACACTATATGGTTAATACACTTACTATAACATGCCAAACGAACCCAAAATTGTTTGTTATTAATATATATATCCTTATATAAGTCATTTGGCCGAACCTTAGATTTTTAGGAATAAAATAACAATTAATAATATAATATTTGATTTGAAAACTATTTTGTGTCAATTTTGACACTATTTGATATATGATTTTTGTGAAAGTCATAACAGAATTATATGTTCTAACCAAGTTGATTAAATCAATACTAATATATCATAGTAACCTATAAAATTAGTGTAATTCATAAAAAGTATTAAATTACATTTATTTTGGTATTTATAATATCAATTATGTCAATATTTCATTAATAAGATAATTACTGCATCATCTTTGGGTCAAAATTAAATTAAATTATTTGATGTATAAAAATACAAATACAATACCATTATGTAGGAAATCGTTTTAGCTTTCTAATGAATATTTACAATCGAATTTATCTTATGTACAACCCTATATTAAAAATGTTTTAGTAAATAAACTTTGATTTTAACTCTTTTAACTCTTCTTTGAATTAAATAATAATAAATGTCCTAATCTAATCCAAGTGGGCCTAAATGATATTATTTTACACTTAAGGTTGTGTTTGGTCGAGATACACTTGTCCAATAGAATTAGGACATATTTTAGGGTAATATTAATATCATTCTTACCCTTAATTACCCTATTTACTTTTAACCGTGGTAAATAAAAGTAAAAAGTTACTATTCACCAAAAATTATTTTCATCTCATTGAACCACATTTTACATACTGACATCAACCGTGTCTCTCGGATTTTTGAAATTCCATTCACAGAAGCGGTAAAATTAAGTTTTATGAAAAATTCAGTTTTTTAACTACCACTTAGTAGTTTCACTATTCATCAAAAATTGATGTTTTTCAGAACAATGCCAAAATTTCATCCTAAGCTATATTTCATATTCCGAATTCAAAAATGAAGTCTATTTTACCAAATTCATAAAATAGAAATTTCATTAATTAATTTTATAATTAAATCCCGCTGTTAAAACAAATAGCGTGTTTTTAAGAAACAATATCTATCAAAAGATTGACACTTGATTATGTCTGGTTTAAATGTGAAATTACATCCAATGACCAACATTGTATTAAATTGTAAAAATATATTCTAAATATACTTTAAAAGAACTCAAATTAATGATTTATCACTATTAATTATTTCGATTAAAAAAGTTGTTTTTAATTATAATTTAGTAATTTTCACTATTCATCAGAATATGAAAGTTATCCGAAAAGTACCAAAATTTCACCTTAGGCTAAATTTGATACTCCGAATCCAAAAATGAAGTCCATTTTGAGAGCTAAAATTTCTAAAATTTAAAAATTGGTTATTACTATTCATAACGGCTAGTTTTAATAATATTTTAATAGCATATCGTTGTTTAGCGAAACTTTGTGTTGCGTACAACACACGCTATCGTGGAAGGTCGCGATTGCGTGTAATTCAAGCCGGGTCAGAGATGTGTGTTGTGAAAGCTCCTTTTGGTGTAGCTTATAACACAATACATTAATGAAATTAAAAAGAATATTTTTCATAAAATCTCGGGGTGTTACATTCTACCCCCCTTAAAATGAATTTCGCCCTCGAAATTCTCCGGGGTTATAAATGGTTTACTATTCGAAAGTTTCTTTAATCGAAACCCACATCGTAAAAAGGAATACCAAAACCAATCTTTAAAAAAAAGTATGAAACATAACGGTTACCCAAATAAACTAATCACTGGGTTTCCACATAGGTGAAAATATGGATATGGAAGAGAAATATAACCATCATGTTCTGATGGAGAGTGGTAGAGAACATGGCTATGGAAAAGCTAGCAATCACAAATCCATAAATTTGTGACGATATAAGGTACCATCGGTTTCATCAGATATAAGATCACTAGGAAAACATTTTTGGTTTTCAAGATCGTATCCCTAAAGTTAAAGAATTTGAATTAGAATAAATACTTACTTTATTTTGGTACAATCTCACTGTTGTTCGTGCCTTTAATAATTTCCACTTCATCTCTTAAATAAATGAAGTTGAATTTGTTATTCGTGAAGTGTTAGCAGATCATGTGATAGAATGATGTGTCATTCCATCTGTCTCAAACAAAAGGTTAGCAAAAATTATATACACAAGTCGATCTATAGTTAGATTAATCATATATGGTTCCTAAAATGGACTTTATACTTCATATATCATACTGCTTAATATAATAAAACTAGTTTCTAATAAACAGGGACTTCCTATAGGCCAGTGGTAGGCGATAAAGGCCAGTCGCACTTCGGTTGTGGGTTCGATTCCCACATCCTTGTCCGACGCAATGGGCGGTCGCCCGTCCTGCAGGTTGTCCTTTTTCTAAAACTATATTACAATAACATCCCATCAATAATATCGAGAAAACTTCTATCCTTAAACAATACTAACTTATTTCCAATATAATCCATTCCAATCTTTAGGCTTATCCATAATACTACAGTCCACTCTCATAACATAGTGAAAACGATTACCATAGATTTAATACCATCGTTGATCCCCATATATCATAAGATATGTTTTTTTGGTCACATTCAAAACATTCAAAGTCATTAATCATGTATTCTCTTGAATACCCATTGATCCTTAGAGAAAACATGAATGCAGTTAAAAGTTAACACCTTCCACATACCAAAATCCTCAAAATTTTATATACTCAAACCATGATATCACTTAGTCCTTATATCAATCATGAGCTCATGAATACTGTTAAACATTTCGTTTTCTCGTTTTCCCTTCATTATGCGCATATCATCGTTTTTCCAAAAATACCTCAATTACTTTGAATACCACATTAGACCAATACATAAATATTCCAATACACCATAAAAGTACCTCAACAACATTATTCTTGAATACCAATACATAAAAACTTCAGTCCATCCACTTCAATGATTGTCCTGGAATAAGTCCTTCCTTGATTTAGAAGTAACTTTTTAGGTCAGGGCATTGAGTTGGGTAATGCCCATGTTCTCCACAAATAAGACATTGAACTCCATAACAGTCTGTCACTCTATGTCCCTTTTCTCCACACAGATAACATCTGTCCCTCCATTTGAGGTATTCCTCAAGGTTCTTCTTCCCTTCTTTAGAAATCTCAATCTTTCTTTCTTTATGCTCCTCAACATGCGAACATGCATAAAAGTCTATCTTCCTCTTATTTGATGAATTAGTCATACCACTAAATTTTACCTTGTTAATCATATATCACGATGACTGATTTGTCATAATCACAAAATCTTTCTCTCTAGGAATTACACAATTTTGTTGCTCATAGTCACCAATTTGTCTATTGGATTCAATGCTAACCGAATTATTTCTGGTTCCCTCCATTAACTAAAACACAAAAAGAATCTTGTGAAAGGCAAAAATCATGCCAGAGAAAACAACATAGTAAAGGGGGAGTACCTTCAATATCTAACATCTTAGGTTTAATTCTATGATCGTTAGCGTAATTCTAGTACTATGAACTATACGTATACTTAACCTTAGGGACATCCCTAGACATACCTTAGAAATATCTCTAGGGATCTCACTAAAGTTATCGCATCCTAGTTTCCAAATGTTGACTAAAACTTTCCTTTGATACCAACTGTAGAGACCCGAAGCTTGACGTACATGGAAATTACATTACTTTTGTGGAATACTTAGTACATAAAAAAAACACACACAAAAGGATCGTAATAGTTTAGTGTCTTTGGAAACTCGGAACGTAATCTTCTAATCGTGGTGAAAGATCTTCAATATCTCCCATAAAGATCTTCCCTTTTTTTTTACCTAAAACCTTTATTTATATCCTGGGGAAAAGAAAACATAAAAGGGTGAGCTCAAATGCTCAGTAAGGGTAAACAAAAGAGAAATCAATCACATCATATTCATAAGAACATAACTTTTGGAAATCTTAACCTGCAAAAGAGGGCATAATTTCATAACATGGGATAAATCATAGTAGTGAAATGAAATCACAATAATCATAACTTAAAACATGGAACTTTGTGGCATACCCACATAATCATAGAGAATCATTTCTTGTTAGTCAAGACTCATTTCCAAGACTATCTTAGTGGACAAAGTCCCTTTCTGAATCGAGTCACCCTCGTTTCAGTCCTGTTTCACTGAACCGGTATAACCTACCATTTCAGCCATGTCTATCTCATGAGATATGAAATATTTACCCAATGCATTGGAGGGAGATATAGGTCCCACCCATCTTATAATGAATCCTTTCTTATGTGTGCCACATAATCATAAATCATACATCATCGCATAACACATGTAACAAAAATGGGATTCTTGAAACATCATGACATTATAAAAATAATCATATAAGGTAAATGACTTCATAAAAATAATTCCCTCACAACATAATCAAATCAATGTAATAATAGGGATAAAAACAGAACCCTTTATTATCTTAGATGAAAAATAATTTTGATAAAACACTTGAACTCCATTCTTGAGGAAAATATCCTTTCTTCTTCAAAAACACTTTTCTTTTCTTAACATGTCATACAATTATAAACTAAAAGAAGTTGATTAAAAATAAACTTGAAAACTTGTAAAGGAAGCTTCTTGGAAATAATGTTTTAAAAATCCATTCATGCCGTATAAGTTAAAAAAACATTCTTCGTACTTTTGTCGGAAAAGTCAAAAAGTACCTCGTACGAAAAAAATGAAAAAAGATTCCTTTCATATTCTTTACTAAAAACTCACCAAAGGGTAAAATTGGATTTAAACAATTGTAAGTGGATGGAAATAATATTACATATTGAGTAAACATGGATGTGGATGATAAAATACTCCCCATAAATACCAAAGTATAAGCAATCTCGGATAAAAATGAGATTGTGATATTTCCCTTACCTTAGGTCCGACTTGCTTTGTAAGTGTCCGAACCTCCTGTATAATGATTTAAATCATGTTATTGACTTATTCTAGAATCATATTAATTGTTATTATATCATATATGGTCCACTTATGACTTTATATTACCCGTTCTTTTGTAAATTCATGTTAAAGTAGTGTTTTGGGTAAAATCGTCTCATTTGTCGTTCATGTTTTTATCTTGTAATTATTCATATGATTACTTAGATCATGATTACTTAATTCCAGAATATAAAACATTATATATATATATATATATATTCAGAATATACATATATAATAAATCAGTAGATGGAATGAAATACACCATTCATGGAGACGGTAGTCCGTACGTACGCATGAACACTGTTTTCGTTTCCTTATTGAATTGAATGGAATTAAGTAGATTACATAAATATAAATATAAATAATTAAAGTATCATTATTAGGTCATATATTTCATTATTACTTATTATATATACTTTATAATCATTCATGAATGGTTAATCATTGAGAATGAATCTCATCGCGTCGTGGAGACGGTAGTCCATACGTACGCACGAGCGATGATATCGTTCCCATGGTCGTGGAATTGTGTTGAAGTGT
This sequence comes from Viscum album, assembly GCA_963277665.1. Taxonomy (NCBI): domain Eukaryota; kingdom Viridiplantae; phylum Streptophyta; class Magnoliopsida; order Santalales; family Viscaceae; genus Viscum; species Viscum album. The sequence goes on from CAUJRU010000513.1 coordinate 501,695, forward strand.
ATGTATACTATTTCAGTATCAATATCACTTTATAATAATCAAATATAGTTACTCATTAAACCTTTATACCCATCCAATTAAGGTGGTGGCGGAAAATAGATTACACCACGGCGTGGAGACGGTATTCCGTACGTACGCACGCGCGGTGATTTCCTTTTTCCGTAGGATAGATAGAAGGTTAATTAGAGTTGTTTCATATTTATAATAACATATCAGTATATAATAAATACTGATGTTATTACTTTATCATGAAACAACTAAAGAATAAGAAGTTGAAGAAGAAAGAAATTGAAAAAGATCGGTAATGGATATTACCTCTTTTTGACGCGCCTTTTCTTAGCCTCCACTTAAAGAACTAAAGATGGTCTTTGAAGAAGACCAGGACCTCTATAATGATACTAGGGATGTGGAGAAGGGATTTTGTCAGGGGTTGGCCGAGCTTGAATGCTCAAAGTTGTGTGAGGAAGAGAGGGAGGAGGTTCCCTTTTATAAGGGAGGAGAGGGGCACCTTAGGAATATCTCAAAATATTATTTTATATTAAAGTCAAAATCGGTTTATAATGGTTCCAAAGGGTCTTATTTCGAAGATAAAGTGGGGATGGGTCGAAATCATATCAACAAATAGGATTTAGACAAGTTTAGGTTATTATTTTAACCTTATCAATTCGATTTAACTTTAAGTTAAAAAATTTAACTTTTACCGTGTCTTTTTGTTTTCTTACACTATATGGTTAATACACTTACTATAACATGCCAAACGAACCCCAAATTGTTTATTATTAATATATATATCCTTATCTAAGTCATTTGGCCTAACCATAGATTTTTAAGAATAAAATAACAATTAATAATATAATATTTGATTTAAAAACTATTTTGTGTCAATTTTGACACTATTTGATATATGATTTTTGTGAAAGCCATAACCGAATTATATGTTCGAACCAAGTTGATTAAATCAACACTAATATATCATAGTACCCTATAAAATTAGTGGAATTCATAAAAAGTCTTAAATTACATTTATTTGGGTATTTATAATATAAATTATGTCAATATTTCATTAATAAGATAATTACTGCATCATCTTTGTGTCATAAATAAATTAAATTATTTGATGTCTAAAAATTACAAATAAAATACCATTATGTAGGAAATCGTTTTAGATTTCTAATAAATATTTACAATCGAATTTATCTTATGTAAAACCCTATATTAAAAATGTTTTAGTAAATAAACTTTTATTTTAACTCTTTTAACTCTTCTTTGAATTAAATAATAATAAATGTCCTAATCTAATCCAAGTGGGCCTAAATGATAATATTTTACACTTAAGGTTGTTTTTGGTCGAGATACACTTGTCCAATAGAAATAGTACATGTGTTAGGGTAATATTAATATCATTCTTACCCTTAATTACCCTATTTACTTTTAACCGTGGTAAATAAAAGTAAAAAGTCACTATTCACCAAAAATTATTTTCATATCATTGAACCACATTTTACTTACTGACATCAACTGTGTCTCTCGGATTTTTGAAATTCCAGTCACAGAAGCGGTAAAATTAAGTTTTATGAAAAATTCAGTTGTTTAACTACCACTTAGTAGTTTCACTATTCATCAAAAATTGATGTTTTTCAGAACAATGCCAAAATTTCATCCTAAGCTATATTTCATATTCCGAATTCAAAAATGAAGTCTATTTTACAAAATTCATAACATAGAAATTGCATTAATTAATTCTATAATTAAATCCCGCTGTTAAAATAAATAGCGTGTTTTTAAGATACAATATCTATCAAAAGATTGACACTTGATTATGTCTGGTTTAAATGTGAAATTACATCCAATGACCAACATTGTATTAAATTGTAAAAATATATTCTAAATATACTTTAAAAGCACTCAAATTAATGATTTATCACTATTAATTATTTCGATTAAAAAATTTGTTTTTAATTATAATTTAGTAATTTTCACTATTCATCAGAATATGAAAGTTATCTGAAAAGTACCAAAATTTCACCTTAGGCTAAATTCGATTCTCCGAATCCAAAAATGAAGTCCATTTTGAGAGATAAAATTTCTAAAATTTAAAAAGTGGTTATTACTATTCATAACGGCTAGTTTTAATAATATTTTAATAGCATATCATTGTTTAGCGAAACTTGGTGTTGCGTACAACACACGCTATCGCGGAAGGTCGCGATTGCGTGTAATTCAAGCCGGGTCAGAGATGTGTGTTGTGAAAGCTCCTTTTGGTGTATCATATAACACAATACATTAATGAAGTTAAAAAGAATATTTTTCATAAAATCTCGGGGTGTTACATCAAAACTCTCGAGGAAGGTTCAACCAAAAAATGAGGATCAACATATAGTACTCAAAACCAACCACAAAACACACATGAGGGCGGAGGGGTGGGGGATCCCACAAATGAACAATGAATTCCAAAAAAAAGAAATCAAACCATCAATAAAAATATTCAAAAATGGAATCATATATATGAATCTAAAAATATAGTTTAATCTCCCAAACCAAAGATTAAAACCATAAATTGAAAGGTCCCACAATAAAAAACCAACCAAAAAGGATCAAACCCAATTCCACTTTGGAGAAATGATCTTAGAAAACTTCTGTAGATAACCCAAAGGGCCCCATTCATGGAAAAATATAAGAGAAATTAAGCAGTATGGCTTAGAATTCACAGGGGCTCAATATTGGATGCACGTAATAGATCTAGTATTCCATAAGAAATACCATTTTACCCAAGATCTAGATCATCCTTCTCTTTATCCATTCTCACCAGGTTATCCTTTTCCCCACCATGCTTCATTTGTGCATCATATAGAACCAAAAAATCACCCATAGTAGACTTCCTAGACTGGTCAACATCCACTAGAATGAACTTTTTGAAAACCACTAAAAAAATATGTCAAACTAGATGTAATCATAGATGGAAAAAACTATCAGAGAATTCCAGTTATGAAGAAAAAAAATTTCAAGATCATTGACCATGAACTTTATAAAATATATGACCAGATTTGAGAAGTGATATATGTACTCCCTCACTGATCAGTCACCCTGAAAAAGGATCGCTAGCCCTGTCACTTTATCCCCATTCATAATCTCTAGGAATAACTTCTAAATAAATTCCATTATAAAGAGATCCCAAGATATAACTTCATGCAATGAAAGAGGGACCATCATCTCCCACCAAACCTAGCTAAGACCAATAAGAAAACTCTCAAAAGATGTCATCCATGAAGCTTCAGGAATTCCAAGTGAATCAAGGATCACCAAAATCTCTTCTAACCACCTCAATGCATCCATTGACCCTTTTTAACCACAAAAAATGGTGGATATTGATTGAAGAAGTCCAATATGGGTTTTGATATTAATGAAGGTTAAATATCTGTCACTCCACTTGGATTCTGGGTAGGCACTGAAACTAAATAAATATTTTTAAGAATTTTGGGGGATAAGAAACAACTAAAATAAGAAATTAACCAAAAAATTCATGACTCAAAACAAAAACGAAATAATTCCACCAAGATAATAATACATCCAAACAACAACCCCCCAAATTAGGTACAAAACATTCACTAATTTTTTTTTAAATTACCCTCCACCAATGTACATGCTTAAAATCAACATAACCCATTTTTAAAAAAATACAAACTTGGTGGAACACACAAAACATAAAAAATTTATTTTATAAATCACTTCTTAAAATTCAATTTTGTTTTTGTAAATCAAACATCCAAATAATGCTATATAAAACTCATGTTCCCTTTGAAAAAAAGGTTTATTCTAAACATTTACCAAACAATACATGAACATGTTTGAAATTTAACTTTTCAAAAAATACTTTAATTTTCCAAAATGATATTTTAAAACCCAAGAAATAATAAAAAACTTAATAATAATTCAATGAAGGTTCGAATGAACTACATCCCCAAGGGCATAAAGACTCTTCTCAATCAACCTCAAACAAGTGAAATTCAGTTTTGGATAAGTTTAGAGTCAAGTGGATTCGAAAAAACACAGTCAAAGAGGAAATAATTTTGTCTATGTTTTGGCTACATGGTTGGGTGGTTATGTTCCAATCAAAAAATACACCCTACTAAGAAGTTTAATTTTATTGTATGAGAACTGAATGTTTTCCCAATCTACGTGTGCTAATTATGCAGCACAAGTTATACTCTATTTCCACCCTAAAAAACCAAGGATTGAACCACTATATCACATATATAATAAAAATTGGTCAAAACACATCAATTCACATCATAAGAAACTGAAAAAAATTAAATTGGAAATTCGAAACCCATCTTCCCGTGGAAATTTTAGGTTAAAGATAAGCAAGAGATAGTTACACTCTCACCACCCTTACCACTCAAGATCTGATAAACTAAATCTCCTCCCTACTAGTAAATACCAAAATATAACGATCTATACCCAAGGATTAATATCATAAAAAATAAACTAAGTCTTTGATACCATTTTGTAATGAATTTCCCTAGGCTTCCATCATACCTAGCACCCAAACTGATTTACTACAAGGCCTGAAGGGAATTCTCAATCCCCATGTGTTGGAAAATTCTTCCTAGGAATTACTGTAATCTCTTTGGGAATTATTTTACCCCAATCATAGATAAATACACTAAAATAAGTAAATATAATTACCAAAATAAATATTTATTAAAGTAGGTCAAAACCAACAACAATGATCAAACCCATTTTTATATGCATAAGCAGCAACCAAAACATGAAATAAAACCAGTAAGAATATATAAAAAACTAACTAAAAAATAAAATAGCTATAAACTAACTTGAAAAAAGCCTAAACTATATTTGTGGAACCTATGGTTTCTCACCACTACCCAACTCACCCCACATTTTCCATGATAAGAAAAATATAATATATGTCCCACTGAATCCTGGAATCTAAAATATATAGGAATGATCTAAAATCCCAGTATGTGAAAAAAACTTGATAAATCTATGAAATATGTTTCATAAGAAAATTCATAAATACTAGTTTGGAAATAAACTAGAAATTAATCTTTACGCATATAACTTTATAGAAATCAAAACAATTCCACAAAAGTCATCTAAGATTTTTTTTTCAAAACGAATTCACATGTTTGAAAACAAATCCACCCTAAACCATTTCAAAACCACACATACACCATTAAAATTTCATTAAAACAATCCATTTGTTTTATTTAAATGAAAAATGTCATGTTGAAATAGTCTATCGGCTAAATCCACCTTTTCAAATCAAATACCAATTTTAAAATCCACTTTAAATCACCCACACATGAGTCTTTAATTTTTAAATACATCTTATGTAAATCATTGAAAAATCATTTTACAATGAAAATGACCTGAAACACTCACACATTCCAAGAATAACAAGTAGGAACCATACAAAACAAGGCATATACAAAATTTAAAAAACAAAAGGTTCCATAATAATGAATGTAGGGGATATGATACAAAAAAATAACTAGATCAAACTCTCCTCAATCACTAACTAGTTGAGTAAATGAAAGTTTCATAGGATCTACCTTAGGATTCTTAATGTGCAAATCACGTAACCGTATAATGGTTTACTAACCTAGGATGTGCTAAAGTTCAAACCCCAAGTCATCGAATTATCCTGCAAAACTGTCATTGCATTGAAAAACCCCCACTGAACCCTCTCTAGCTATGATAACTGGTCGTCCACTAGTGGTTTGTGAACTAAAAATATTAATATATTAGATATTCCATTTAGTACTTGGTTTCCCATTACCAGTAAAGGGGTGAGGTATAGGACCAAATAAGACAAGTCTAATACACAAATCATAACCAAAGATACCCTCACCCCTAGCACCTAATGGTGAATATACCCATACATAAAATGAACCCAAGGAATTACAATAACAATCCTACATAAGGGAAGCATAATAATATCATAGAAATAAATAACCCACATAAGGGGTAAACAAAACAGGGGACATAAATGGGGTGTATATCTCCATTAAAAACCCAATGTTCCTATAAGACCTTGAAAATATAAATACATATCAAAATGCCAACCCTTTCTCATTTCATAAAACACCATTAAAAATTTCCTTAAAATGATAAAAATCACTCACACCATTTAAAACATTTCAAATATACCCTCTAACAAAGGACTTCTAATTTGAAAACCCAAATAAATAAAAAGGAAATTCATTTCCATAAAACAATTTAAAATAGTCCATCTTAGAATTTTCACAAGGGAAAAACAAAACACACATTTCCAAAAACCATTTTAAATATATTAAAGAACCCCTTTAAAAAAAATTTAGAGGAAAAAACTTCACATCAAAACCAAATTCCATTTGAAATGCAATTTTGTTTATCTAAAAACTCAAATTGGATCAAAACCTTATATGAAACATGATAACCATTTCAAAAATTCCATACAGGCATTTCACAAAATCTTAACACCTATAAACATTCCATTTCAAATATAAAAACATGGAACTTACATGAAAAACCATTTATACCAAGATCAAAACAAAATTAAAGGTTTTGAAATCACTAAAAATCTATCAAGTATAATCATACTTTCATAAAAAATGAATTTACAAAGTGAAATAACAATTTGAATTCAAAAATGAAACTATTTCCTAGAAAACATACCTCAAATATAATGAGAATCATGCTACAACCATTCAGATGATGTCACCTTCAAAGTAAACCACATCCATGGGAATATAAATATTGTCTTCAAACCCAAGACACAAAAAATCCTTACATTAGATCCACCCAAAACTATAAAATCCTATACATGAGATCAAAGGTTCATAAGGGTAGCCAAAACAAAGAAAAAAGAGTGAGGGAAGGAAAGAATAGTAGAAAGAGAGAAATAAATCCCCTCAAATCTCTAGTAAATCATCAAGGGAAGGACAAGAATCTAAGTTGGATGAGGTTGGAGCTCTTCCTTGAGGTTCTAAGGGTCAGAAATTGTATATGGGAAGAAATGAGGGTGAAAACCCCTTAAAATTGAAGAGGGTTATTTTGGGAAAATATAAAATGTAAACCCCTAAGAAATTCATGTAACACCCTGAGAATTTATGAAATATATATTTTTGAATTAATTTTATAATTTCTATATTTTTCATTTCACAAAACACAGAAAAATATTACAAACTTTTGAACATTTTTACTTTAAAAACAAGTGGTTTCGTCCCATCAGTAAGATTAATTTTTAATAAATTAATGGAAATTATGTGAATTTTATTTGAAAAAATGGATTCAAATTTTTTAATTAGATGTTAAAAATTTATTTAACTTTCCCCTTTTATTTTAGTACTATATGAATACTATCTTTAAAAAATTTTATTACCACAGTTAAGGCTTAATTGGGTAAATTGAGGTTAAAAATAATATTTTAAATATTAGAAAACTACCCAAGACATTCCAACATGTTATTTAATAAATTTAATTATAAACTAAAATCATATGGATATAAATTGAATAATTTAATGGACACTTTTCCAAGATAATTAATTGGATATTACTAAAATCAAAGAGAGTGACAAAACAACAAATCTCATACCCCGACCACATACACCGGGGCTACCACAACTACATGTAACCAAGCCCATAGACACCTACTCCAGAACAACTACTGCCATGCCTGAAGACTCCTAGGCCCCCAAAACTACTGCCATGCCTGAAGATAGCTGAGCCTCATCCCGAAGACACTTGGGAAACAACCTGCCCATACACAACAGGTCCAACCACCACAACGACCCTGCCTGAAGAATCTTGGGCTATAATAGACCTCAGGTCATCACAACTTTCCCGAAGAGTCTTGGGCTACTCGGGAAAGGGAGAAAAAAAGAAGCTAATAACCATCCACTCATATGAGTCTTCAGAAAACACCCCCCCTTGAAATAGGGATGTTCAGCATGAAGTGCTAAACTTGAGTAGGGCACAAATAAGAAACATAAAAACAAATTTATACATATTGGTAATAAGCACTCATCCCAGCCTAGGGGTTCCAAAACCAACCCATAAACAAACACCATCATTATTATTCATTCATAAGAAGCACCACAACCACAACCATGTCACAAATCATTCCTAGAAAAAAATTCCCCATTGAACTCATTCTTGTTTTTATATTCAAGTGATTACATTTAGATAATTCTTCACTACTGGGAAACTAATAGGCATAGCCACAAGATAAGGAAAGAAGAATAGCCAAGCAGCAATTTAAGCATTCACACCTGGTTCTCTTGTAAATTCACAACAACAAAGGGATCCGCAAGATCCATCAAAGTACTAGAACCAAACCAATCCCTAACATATATCCCCACATGGCCTTAGATCCACTAACTATCAACTGCACCACAATAGGGGATCCCATCCACATCCACATCAACTCACATGCATCAAGAAGAACCACCATACACAACCTTAGAATAGAGAAAGGGATTTTTCATATTTAAACATACCATTCCTTTAGTTCCGTATTTCTGTTTGGTTAACCGGGGTGACCAAATAAGGAATATTATTTATTGGGAAACCATTAAATCAACCGAGTTTACGCGATTAACCAATTTCCATGTTATAACCATTCAATCACATAAATATCTAGAATAAAGAGCTTCATTAGTGCATAAGAAAGGACCACCAAGGGACATGATTTTCAGTGGACATAATACCATACAATTCACAACATATAAGAAGAGGTAAAAGAGTACAACAACATTTTAAAACACAACCCTTAATTTAATAAAACCATTTATTATCTTTGTTAAGGTTTGATTTCATCCATCCCTGTATATTCATCATCATCCCACCGTGCATGATACACAGTAAAGAGAGATGATGGAATGACCCTACTTGAATGATTGATGATCAAAATTTTTCTCCTCACACCAATAACTGGGATGCATGACTGGTAGGGGAGGAACTCCAGGGACTCCATGAGTGAGTAGGAATGGCTCTATCACAGGTTAACCACTTGCATCAAGAAGGGGGACTCGAAATGCACCAAGGAAAGGAAAAGAAACCAATCAAGAAGAAGAAATAAATAAAGAATTCCAATGTAATAAAGTGGTGATATCTTGGAGTAACGAGATAATAATTTTGAACAGTTTTATAAGAGGATCATGGTTTCACCCCACAGTTGGACTATTACACATGATGGAATTAATTTTAATTTAATAATTCTCATCAAAGAGGTTCCCATGATGACTGTGAGTTAAAGGGTTTCCTTTAAACAGAGGAAAATGTGTAACAGTGGCGGAACTATAAAGTACGGGAAAAGGGTGTGGCACTGAGGAAAAAGACACATGTTTTGGTAAGTGAAGGGTTATCTTCCTCTTGGGGGATTTTTTATATCATTTATGGGATTTTAATGGCTTTGAAATGGTTATTAAAACATTTTTAGGTCAAAAGATACATTGTGGGAGAAGAAAAAGTCATAAACTGGAAAAGAACAAGGGTGGGGCACCATTTGGAGAGACACCATAAGTAGTGTCATGGTCACGGTGCCACCATCACGGTGCCATCGTAAGCGGTTCCACCCTTTTGGTGTGCAACCATGACAGTGTGACCGTTACGGTGCCAACATCATGATGCCACCATAAGCGGTGCCACCGTTTCAGTGTGCGACTATGATGGTGCGGCCGTTAAGGTGCCACCATCATAGTACCACCCTCATGGTGCCACCGTCACGGTTCCACTGTTTTAGTGTGCGACCATGATCGGTGCCACCATTTTGGTGGAACCATTTGATGGAACCTAGTTTTTTTTGGCAAACTCCTTGATGATCCACTACCTGGGCCGTTATATCATATACCTCTCAAACTATTCTCACCCTCGAGAATCAAACTAGACATGAAGAGAAGAGAGGGTTATGATCAACCACCTCGAAAGATACCTCTCAAGAGTAAAACACATCGACATCTAGGAACACCCCTCCCTCAAGTAACCACACAATCATATAAAGGTGTCACTGTCCAGACATATGTATTAGAGATTCCTTTCCCCTATGTTAAGATATTATCTTCTTTGGGTGACACTGACTCACCCGCATGGGTTTAATCACATCTACCTTTACGTATCTTGAATAGGGATCGTTTCCTTCTTTCCCCATAGTCAGGACTCTTCACACACATTCAGAGAAAAAGGAAAACAAAACATTTCATAGTTAACAAGGTCAAGTACTACATCACAAACAAGTATGAAATAGAACAGAAGAAAACCCAAAATATCTTTGGGTATTGGGCATGCATCTGTTCCTTATGTTCCCAGGTACTCTCCTCGAGGCCACCATGCCTCCATAACAAATGAACGAAGTGAATGGTTCATCTACGAAGAACCTTCTCCTCATGAATTTTGATCCTCACTAGTCTCTCTACGAACATCATGTCATCCTTGATATCTACCTTTCCCCAGTCGAGGATGTCTGAATCATCATGTATATACTAACAGATATGAGACACATGGAAGACTTCCTACACTCTCAGCAGCGGTGGTGGTAACACTAGCTGATAAGCCACTTCACTGACCCACCACAACACTTCGAACAGTTCGATGAACCTGGGAGAAAGCTTACTCCCCCTACCAAACCTATGTTGCCCATGATGAGGGGAGACATTCAAGAACACGTGGTCTCCAACCTCTAACTCCAAGGGTCTACCCCTATGATTGTAATACAACCTATTCCAGTTTTGATCCACCTTCATCCTCTCTTGTATAAGCAGAACCTTCTCTGTCATGTTGTGCACCACTTTTGGGCCAATAACAACTGCTTCTCCGGCCTCTATCTAGCACACGGGTGAGCAACACGACCTCCCGTACAAATATTCAAATGGAGCCATGGAAATGGTAGAGTGATAGCTATTGTTGCAGGAAAAATATACCAGAGGAAAATTTCACAGCCACCATCCCCCAAAGTCCAAAACATATGCCCGTAGGATTTCCTCCAACGTCTGGATGGTGCGCTCTATCTGCCCATCTGTATGGGGGTAGAAATCAGTGTTGAGGCATAGTTGGGTGCCAAATTAATGTTGCGATACTTTCTAGACATATGAGGTAAACCGGGTATCTCAATCAAAGACTATGGACCTCGTCACCCCATTCAACCACACCACCTCATTCATGTACCGATGTGCTAGGGCTTCCACCTCACTCGACTCCTTGATTTCCAGGAAGTGAGTTGATTTCATCAGCCAGTCCACCAATACCCATATAGCATCGCAACCCCCTTGAACTCTGGGAAGTCCCATGATGAAATCCATTGAGATGTTGTACCACTTCTACTCAGGGACATCTAAAGGTTGTAATAGACCTCCTGGGATGTGGTGTTCAGCCTTCACCTGTTAAAACACGAGGCACCTTGCCACAAACTCTCCCACAACTTGCTTCACCCCAAGCCACCAAAACTGACCCCTCAAGCCTTGGTATGCCTTGGAAACTCTTGGATGTACCTATAGGGGTGAGTTGTGGAACTCACCAAGAACTGTCTCATGCATTGTCTCTAGAACACACAACTTCCCTCATAAAAGAATCTGATTTTGACCATCCTCCGACCACCCTTCCAGAGCATTCCCTTGGTGAACACGATCGTGCATCACTTCACTCTCTATGTATCCCCACTGAGACTCCTCAACCTGCCTCAATAAGGAGGACAACACTGTCATATGAAACAGAAAACCTTTACCACCATCCAACCTTGCATCCATGTATTGGGAAACCAACTCCTCTATCACCTTCCAAGTAGCTGTCGAATCTCAAACCGCATTCTTCTATGAATTCCTACTCAAGGCATCATCCACCACATTCCCCTTTCCTGAGGTGTTGGAAATTTCTAAGTCACAGTCCTGAATAAACTCCATCCACCTCCACTGCCGCAAGTTCAAGTCCCATTGGTAGAAGATATACCTCAAGCTCTTGTGGTCTGTGAAGACCATAAAGCGCTACCTAATGAGGTAGTGCTACCATAACTTTCATGTGAACACTACCACTACATGCTACAGATTGTGGGTGGTGTAGTTATGCTCATGGGGATGTAACTGCCTAGACCCATAAGAGATCACCCCTACTGCTTCATCATCACACACCCCAAGCCTTAGCCTGAAGAATCAAAGAACTCCTCAAATATCACCCCTTCTTCTGGAAACCTCAGTACTAGTGCACTAACCGTCTTCCCTTTCAGATAAATAAAGGTTTCCTGGAACTTCTTACTCCATACAAAAGCCTGGTCTTTCTTGTTCAAGACTTTCAGAGGTGCTGTAACTCGGGAGAAGTTGGGTATGAATCTTTGGTAGTAACCTTCTAGTCCCATGAAAATACGAACCTCTACCACGTTCTTGTGTACTGAACAAGATACAACCTCTTTGACCTTTGACGGATCAACAAATATTCCCTACTCGGACACTAAGTGTCCAAGTAAGTGCACCTCTCGTGTCCAAAACATGAACTTGGACAATTTCTAGTAGAACTGGTGCTGTCAGAGGACCTCTAAAATAGTCCTTAGATGCTTAGCATGATCCTCCTATGATCTTGATTAGATCAGGATGTCTTTAATAAAAACGACAATGAACTGGTTCATATATTCCCGGAAGACAAATTTCACGAGCCCCATGAACACGACTTGCATGTTTGTAACGCCGAACGACATAACCATGAACTCAAAGAGCCCATATATGAACCTGAAGTCAGTATTCGAGATGTCACCATCCTTCACCATCAAATGGTGATATCTTAACTATAGGTAAATCTTGGAGAACCATCATGCTCCCTTCAACTGGTAAAAATGGTCTTCTATCCTTAGGATAGGGTGACGGTTCTTGACCATTACTTGATTCAGTCTCCAGTAGTCTATTCGCAATCAGAGACCACCAATTGCCTTCTTCATGAATAAGACTAGAGCACCCCATGGTGGTACACTTGGTCAAACAAAACCCTTCTTCATCAGATCATCGATCTGAATCCGTAACTACCGCAGCTCAGTAGGTGTCATCCGATAGGGAGCCATCGAAATCGGATGGGCACCAAGTTGCAAGTCTATCCCGAACTCAACATCACGTCAAGGGGGTAGAGTCACCACCTCTTTAGGGAAGATTTCCATGAACTCATTGAGAATGCTTGATACATCCACCATCTCTGTATCCCCCAACTCTTTTCACAGCTCAACTAACAAAGAAAGAAGGGGCTTCACTTGCCGACTACCCTCCGGGCAACCCCACTCACCGACGAAGGTCACATATTTTCCACCCACATATGAAAACATGATCCTTCTTCTGAAACAGTCGATAACAACACATACAGAGGAAAACCTGTCAATTCCTAGAATAAAATCATATGGCTGCATCTGTAGCAAAAGAAGGTCTCCACTAGACAAATGTGGTCCCAAAATCAGGCTACATTCTTAGCAAACATGAGACAAGATGGTCTGACCTCCGACTAGAATACTCAAAAACAGGGGTACGGGAAGTCTCACCATGTATAGACCCAAATAATGTGATAGTCTTGGTGAAAAAAGAAGTTCGAACCTCTTTAATCAAACAAGGGATAGGCAAGAGTACTAAACAAGTTGATCGTACCTCGAATGACTTCCAGCCATACTGGAACTACTGCCTATACGGTGTGTAACTTCCCACACCCATCTCCTCTTCCCCCTCAGCTATCCTACGCCTCCCCAACCAATCCCTAATTGAGGCCCTTGAGGAGCACCCTGAGGTCAGCCTCCTCCTGCAATGTGTGCTCTCAGAGGAGCAGGAGCTCGCTGTCCCTACTACTGCTGCTGAAAGGGCCTGGATGGAAACTGCTACTGCTGAGGTGGGCGCTGAACTGATCCACCCCCACTGTACTGCACTCGGTCTGGGCATAGATTCCAAAGATTCCCATGGCTACCATAGATGAAGAATCTTGGTCATGGGACCAGAAAGGAAGGGTGAGGACCAAGAAATTGAAACTGGAACTATTGGGGCCTACTCCCCACTAGATGAAACCTGGAAGGCCCTAATGCTAGAGGCCTGATGCTGACGACCTTTCCCTTTGACGAGCCCAACTGGCTCCCCTCTCATGGAACACATCCTAGAATGTGCATCCTCTACACCCCTTCATCCTTCTTCTGGACTTCCAAGTATGTCGGTAGGGTGATGGGAGTAACAGTATACAGAATAAAAGGTTGGAGTGCCTCCTCTAAACATCTCACCCATGACTACTCATCCAGAAACAGGTTCAGAGCAAAGTGAAGGAGGTCCTTGAACTTGATCCCCAACTTCCTCACTGACATACTCCCCTGCTAAAGGGAGAGTAGCTCATGCCTCTTCTCAGCCTTCATCAGGGAAGAGAGGAATTCTTCCCGGAACTCTCTCTCGAAGTCAGCCCATGTAACCTTAGCCTCCCTCTTCTCCCCAATATAGAGTATTCACCACAGAAGCGTTGCTCGCCAAATCTGGATTATAGCCAGAGGAACCCAGTACTCATTCGAAGGATGGATAAAGATGAAATCAATCACCATCTCCTTGATCTAGCTCTCTGCCTTCATATCTGAGATGCTATCCTCGTACTTCCAGAGGGTATGCTGCTGAAAGTCACAAAGCATCCTTTTCCACTAATCGTCCTCCTACCCTCAGTCATCCCTCTACCAATCAGCCAAATTAACCTCCTGGGCCTCGATCTCCCACACTACCCGTGGTCACCGTCTAGGTTCCATACCTACAAGGTAAACAAGGAATGCCTAACCCTGAGTATTGTAGAAGACTGCTTTTAATTTTCTTATACTTTTTCTTAAATACCCAAAATACCCAAGACACACAAGAACACAAGTCATTATGATTCATATACCTTTTCTAGAGTTTCTACCCTACAATCAGTATAGTCTCACATGGTCATTCTATAGGTCCAGAGTCCTTGCATCAGATCACCTGGGGCCCTAAAATCCCATATCCTAGCCAGTCTTCCCTGGACTATTTCACACACCAAGATTTCCTAACACTGTTGCCCTACCATCCCATGAAATCCTCAATATGACTAATTACAGACTCTATCATATGTCTCAACCTTCGTTTGATGCCATTCTATTAGAACCCGCCTTCACCAAGGTGAGGGAAGGCACAAATGATTGCCAGACCCTTCCTTCTTCAAGTTGAAGGAGAGAAAATGACCCCCAAGACCCGCCTTCAATATGTCCCAGAGTGCCGAATAGCACCAAGGGTATAAAATCTCAAGGAAAATGGAAGGAATTACCCTATTTATTTAGTAGGATCGGGAGATAAGATAGTACGTCCCAAATAACACCAAAACTGAAAGTAAAAGTAAATCCCCAACAAACCATTACCATATGCATGTTCCAATAATAATGTGCTTCCAAAGTACAAGAAAACCCCAAAGGGGAGTACTAAAAGAAAAGAAAAACAAAAACAACAACTGTACCAATGTTTGAACTAGTACAGTCCTGCACAGTCCTTGAAGTCCTCTTGGAAACCTAAAAGAATATTTATATATGTAGGGTGAGTATATTGGTATACTCAGTTGTGAAAACCAAAAGATCTCGTGCACAAGTGGGGAGGCACTCTAATGCCCCGTGAGAAAAGGAGATAACCAAGAAACTAATAAGGAAACTATCCACCCAAAACTCACCAAGTAACACTTCCCAAATAAAACAGGTCAAGTAAGTTAATAGTAATTACACATCGATGTTTGGGTACCCCGCACCACTTTCCCACTGGTTATTGAATACATCCTACGCGTCAGACCTTCCCCTCCATTTTCACCATAGTCCCACTACCATACCCCACCCACACACACCTGGGATACCAAAACCACACATACCACTGTCAAACACATATGCCAGAACAACTACTACCACACCCGAAAACACCTGGGCCCAAACAACTACTGCCATGCCCGAAGACACCTGGGCCTCATCCTGAAGACACTTGGGAAACAAAATACCCACACACACTAGGGACAACCACCAAAACTACTCTACCTAAAGAATCGTGGGCTATAATAGACCTCATACTATCATATCCTGCCCGAAGAGTCTTGGGCTACTTCAGAAAGGGAGCAGAAAATGAGCTAATAACCAGCCACTCATAAGAGTGTTGGGAAAAACACCCTCCCCCGTGAAATGGGGGTGTTCGTCATGAAGTCCTCAACTTGGGTGGGGCACTAATATGAAACATAAAAAATAATTTATACATATAGGTAACAAGCACTCATCTTATCCTAGGGGTTCAGAAACTAGGCCATAAACAAACACCCTCATTACAATTCATTCATAAGAATAACTACAGCCACAACCATGTCACAACTCATTCCAAGAAAACAATTCACCATTGAACACATTATTGTTTTCATATTCAAGTGATTCCATTTAAGTAATTATTTACTACTGGGAAACTAACAGGCATAGCCACAAGCTAAGGAAGGAAAATAGCCAAGCAGCAATTTAAACATTCACACCTGGTTCTCTTATAAATTCACAACAACAAAGGGATCTATGAGATCCCTCAATGTACTGGAACCAAACCAAGACCCAACATACCGCCACACACAGACTCAGATCCAAAAACCAATAACTACACCAAAACATGGGATCCCATCCCCATCCACATCACCTCACAAGCATCAAGCAGAACCACCATACACAACATCAGAACAGAGCAATATGTTTTTCAGATTTAAACATACAATTCCTTTAGTTCCATCTTTCCGTTGGGTTAACTGGGGTGACCAAACAAGGAGTCTTATTCATTGAAAAACCATTAAATCAACCAAGATTATGTAATTAACCAATTTACATGTTACAGCCATTAAATCACATAAATATACCAAAAAAGAGGTTCATTAGTGCACAATAAATGACCACCAATGACCATGATATTCAGTGGACATAATCCCATACAATTCAAAACATATAATAAGAGGTAAAAGAGTACAACAAAATTTTTAAACACACCCCTTAATTCATTAAAACCATTTATTATCTTCATTAAGGTTTGGTTTCATCCATTCCTTCAGAAACATCATCATTCCCACCCAACATGATACACATTAAAGATATACGAAGGAAGAACCTTACTTGGATGATCAAAGATCGACATTTTTCTCCTCATACCAACAACTAGGATGCTCAACATACAGGGGAAGAACTTCAGGGACTCCAAGAGTGAGCAGGAAAGGCTCCAACATAGGCACACCACTTTCCTCGGGAAGGGGGACTCCAAACTCAACAAGAAAAGGAAAAGAAACCAACTATGAAAAAGAAAGAAAGAAATAATTCCCATGTGATAAAGATGTGTGATCTTGGAGTTACCTGATAAGAATTTTGAATGGATTTAAAGGCGGATCATGGTTTCACCATGCGGTTGGATGGTTACGCACTATGGAATTATTTTTTATTTAATAATTATCCTTAGAGAGGTGTCCATGATGACTGTGAGTTAATGGGTTTCCATTAAATAGATTAAAATGCATAACATGGGAGGAATTGGAAATTACGGGAAAAGGGTGTGGCATTGAGGAAGAAGCCACACATTTTGGTAAGTCAAGGGTCACCCAACTCTTGGGGTATTTTTAATATCATTTATGGGCTTTTAATGGATTTCAAAGGGGTATTAAAACTTTTTTACATCAAACGATACATTGTTAAAGAAGAAAAAGTCATAAACTAGAAAAGACCAAGGGTTATACACTGTTTGGTGAGACACTATAAGCGGTGCCACCATCACAGTGCCACCGTAAGTGTTGCCATTATTTTAGTGTACGACTATGATGGTGCAACCGTTTCGATGTGAAACCATGGCGGTGCGACCGTTATAGTGCCACCATCAAGGTGCAACCATCACAATGCCACCATCAACGGTGCCACCGTTATCAGTGCCACCATTTCAGTGTGCGCCAGTGACAGGTGCAACCATTAGATGGAACCATGTTTTTTTGGAAAAATTTTTGATGAGCCAATTCTCGGGCAGTTACAAAGTTTATAAAATAAATTTATAGGTTAATATGATATATTAGTAGTTTATTGAATTAATTGGTTCAAATTTATCTTTATTTATTTATTTCCTTAAGGTCAATGTAATGAATAGTGTTAAAATTGACACTAATGAAATTCTATGATAATAATATTTAATAAATTATTTAAAATTAATAAAAATAATGTATAAGGGGAAATGGGATAAACTATGAACTAAAATATCATAAATTGACCATTTATGGTTTAATTTACAACTTATAAGTAAAACCCCCACCTTTTACTATTGATAATATTGTTACCATTGTTAGAATTAAAATAGGTTAACTAATGTTAATCAAAATGATGAGGTAACAAAGATTAACAAAAACTTATCTAAAATATATTTAATGGTTATATTACAACACTATATAGTATTTAATTAGAATTAATTTTCTTTTTTTGTTATTTTGATTGAGATTGAATTTATTATAAATTAATATTTTTGGAGATTCGAAAAGTTACCCTCACCTTCATTATAAAAGGACACCTCCTCACACATCTTATTTCATCACTTTAAGTCAAATATATAGACTATATTTTGTAAAATAATCTTATAAACTTCAATATCAACATTATAGAGGTTCTGTTCTTTCTAAAAGACAAACTCTAGAGTCCTTTAGAGGAGATATAACAGATTCATTTTGAAGAAAATGTAATCTCTCTAACCGATCACTATATTTTTCTACTCTTCTATACCTCTTATAAATCTATGATATATATATATAAATAATAAATTAATCATACTAAATATTCCAAAATTTTACTATGATTATTAAAAAACCACTATATAACCCCTTTCCCATCGAACAAGAAATAAAAGTATTGATCGTTTGTACAAACGACTTACCATCTTCACATAGTGATACAATTGATTTTCCATCACCATATTTTATGAGTGAGAATTATGATGTGTTAAGTGTTTATATGTGATATTTATGACATAATTATACCTTTTTTAATGATAATATCATACCATCCATTATACCATCTAGTCTTTTGGGTAAATTATAACGTCGCTCGTGCGTACATATGGCTTACCATGTCTACGATTCAATGTGATTCATTTTTCTTTTATATTTAACATGGTTGGTAATAAAAATGAATTTTATGAATATATATGATATATATACATAAAAATTATTCTTTAATGGTACAATATCATATAATTTTCTTTATTTTAAAATGACAAGAAAATGATAACATTGTTCATGAGTATGTATGGATTACCGTCTCTATGAATGATGTATTTTATTTTATATCTCTAATTTTTATGAATCACCAAGAACACATATATACTTAACATATATATATATATATATATGATATATATATCTTCTATATCATTCTAGATATTATGAAATCATTATCTATGTAAGAGGACCAATGATAAAAAGTGAAAACATAAAAAAAACATTGTTATTACCCAAGGCTCAAATACTTTTTTTTATTATAAATCAATTTTGAGGAAAAGTGAGAAACCATAATTTCAACAACGCCCATAGAAAAACACACCAACAACCTAGAAAAAAATACTGGATCGACTCCAACCTAACAAATACACCCTGATAACAAATATCAACAAATCATGACCTTTCGGCGAGCAGTATTGTGCAGATGCATGGGCATGGAACCAATGACAAAGCCATACCCTCTCAACATCCAAATAAAAAAGGCTTGCTCCGTTAAGTCGTTCTGATCTGTCCCCATCTGAAGTAGATTGTAGTAAAGTGTTGAGGTTAAACTAACCAACTTCCCAGAAGAAACCACACTGAGAGTTGAAACAAGCCCAGTAGACACACAAACAACATTCCACTCAAACCAGCCGAGTAACCTCCAAATTAAATGAAGTCATATTAGAGACACTTAAGATGACCAGAATTCAGTACTCTGTATAGATTCCATGCTAGAACTGTAACCTTGGTGCTAGATTCCTCCATCATCATCCTTTCCACCTCGGAAGCGATTTGGTCCCATGATTGTATATACTCCTCCATACTTATATTCCCTTTGTTGAAACCTCATACCAGTATGAGATCTTGTTTGTCAATCCATGCATATTGCTCCTCATTGAGAGACACTTTTAGGGACCTCCATATAATCCTGGATGCCTCCTTTTCAGATACACTAAGCACTAAAACCTGTTACGTCACTTCCTCATCCGAACTCAATAGTAAATCCAAGGATTGTTCCCAAAACATAACTCTAACATGGAATTGTTAATAACAGAGTAATAAAAAGTCATGATTAAATCATATATTATATTATATATATAAATTTATTTATATAGTTTATTTATAATAAACATATATTTATTATATAATAGATTTGAATGTATATAAAGTAATCCAATACTTAAGGTAAATGAATTTCATATCTCTTTTTATATACGTTTGATAAATTCAATATTCACCAATCATTTATTTTATGTGTATATACTGAACTGTGAAATGTTATATAATTAATATTATTTATTTCTTGATATTATATGTTTCAATTGATGTTATTCTTTCATGTATCTCATGATTCAAATGTTACTCAAGTAGAAATGGATTTTTGCCTCACTTTTATTTCTATGGGACACATGCCTTATACATGAATTATTTCTATTGTGTGGTGTATATACTACCCATGAATGTATTATATGAGTATTATTATGAATATTATTATATTTTAATATCAATATAATTTTATTTATTTCATGTGTCGTGTGATTATACAAATTATAAAGCAATAAGGGTTTATTTCAAAATCACATCAAATTTTGGGATTACTTATTTTTAAATATCCATAATGGAATATTTATCTTTCACATCCATTTTTTATAAAAATGAATTAAAAAATTGGTTTAATACTCTCAAATTAATATTTAATGTTATTTTACCCATGTTTTACTTTTTACTAAATGGTTTGAAAGGAATATTTTTTCCATTTTCCTAATAAGGTAATTTGTGAATTTTCCAAAAAAAGTATGAGAGAAATGCTCTTTTTAATTTATATAGAAAGAAATAATTTCCACATTATGAAACCTTAAGGTATTGAATCTTTAATTACAGGTTTATAAGGTTATTATCAAGCAAAATATTTTCATTAAAATTGAGTGGCTCTTTAAAAAAAGTTATTTTACAAAGGAAAGGATATTTTCATTAAGAATTGTTTCAAGTAATCTTTCAAAAATAACTTTTCCATCTAAGATAACATTAACTATTATTAGTTATTATTTAATGGGTATATGAACCAATTATACCATTATTACTCTTTATATAAATGATTTATGTTTATAATGGAATGATACTTATGAAACCTATTTATTTTCCATGAGTTATGTTATGACAAAGTGTTTATGAAACTCATTTATTTACATGGGTTCTGATGTGATGATTATTTATAAACACATGTTAAAAATATATATAGTTTTCATTAAGTTATGTGTGGAACCTATATCTCACTAAAATTAATTAGGTAGTGAATTATATCTCATGAGATAACTATGATAAACAAGTTTATGTTCTTCATCTGTGATGGGAAATAAGTCAATGTGCTTGATCCGTTATGGGGAAAAAATGGTAAGGCTTGATCCAAGAGTCTTGGTTGTTAACCATGAGACATGCAATTTTTTTCTACACTTTTGATGTTGCCACACATATTAATGACTAGAACATATGGATCAATAATGACTTATTATGAAGTTTAATTTTTATAGTTAATGTTAATTTTTTATGCCATAACCCATGTTTTTGATCCCTTAAAGGTTGTGTATGAACATTTTATTCTCATTATCACATACTCATATTTATTATATTATGATTTAATAAGATAATAAATTGATATCTTATATTTTTACCATTAATAATCATTTGAGCTCACCCTTTTCTTATATTTACTTTACCTAGGTTTTGAAGAAATGTTTTAAGTAATGGGTAAAATAGGGGGGAAATTTTTGGAGATGATGAAGATCTTTAATCAAATTAGAAGAATGTATTCCAAGTTTCCAATGGAAGTAAACTATTATGGTACTCAAGAATTTTTTTATATAATTTATTAAATATTTATCTAAAAAGGATAGAATATCCATATATGAAAAGCCTGGGTCATTATAGTTGGTATTAGAGTAAAGGTTTAGTCAACCTTTGGAAACTCGAATGAGAAATCTTTAGTGATATCTATAGGGATATTATAACGATATTTCAACAAATATATCTAAGGATAAGCCTAATGTGTCATAGATTTTAAAAGTAGGAATCATTATTTAAGAATCCTATAACTAATGTTTCATGATTATATTTTTCTAAAATGATAAGTGTTACTCACACTATGCTCTCTAGTCTTTCTTAATAACTGTGACTAGAAGGAACAAGGTGAAAATTGAATTTTTTAGGTTTAGAAAGTATGGGAACTATGAAAATATTCTAAGTGATAATATCATGAAAAGAATCAAGAAGTTAGTGTGAGTATTGGTTATACTTTTGAGGACAAATAGACTGCAAATGGCCTGTGAAAGGTATGGGATGTTCTAACTGTATTATTTATATTAAACATAAGAAGAATGATTATATTAATATTGAGTAACCTTATAATATGATTCATATTTCATATTTGATGAAAGATTAATATGAAGAATAATAAGTAATTATTTATGAATAAATTTGGATGATGGAAGTTTATATGTTTTTGAATTCAAATATTATGAGATATATAAGAATTTTAAGTATAATTTTTTCATTAATGATTGAAAAGGATATATTAAATTCTTCTGAGGACATAGAAAATATATTTAATGGAAAGGTTATATTCATGGGAAACACAATACTAAGGGAAATATAGCCCTTAATATGTTCCTAATGTTGAGATAATAATTTTTGGATAAAGATATGTTGGATATGAATAGGTATATTGGACAGTACTTATTACCTTGTAACTGATTAAGAATTTTTTGAAAAAATAATTTATGCTATCACAGATGAACTTTTCAAAAATTTTGGATTTAGTTAATATATCCAATAATATTTGGAATAATAATGAATACATGTTTTAAATAAATATTTTTGGTAATTACCATATTTCAAGAGAATAAATGATGAAGGTATTCACATGTTTGGTATGTGACAAACAAGAGATACTTTATGATATATGTGGGATCAATGCTAAGTTGTTTTTAAGAAATACAGTGAACTTAAATTTAATGTTTTGTAATTTAATCTTTCTGAAGGGTTATATGGTTAACTAAAATGGATTGGTTTATGTTAATCTTCAGAGTTTGTTTTATAAATTAAAGTATTATCTCTCCATATAAGGATTTATGCATATTGGAGAAGTTATGCTAACCATTTTTTGTGATAATAAAATATGGAATGAACTATCATTCTTTTTATAGATAACATGATATTATAATACTTATAAAGGAGAAACCAACCTTTATTTATTAGAATAATAGATGGATTGGAAACTGATCAAGGAACAAAAAATGGTGATATTGGGATGAAATAAAGTAAGTATATATTCCAATTAAAATTCTTAAAATTTATAAAAAAGGGTTTTGAAATAAAATTATATCATGTTATCTTCATTTTTAATGATATCAATGACCTTTTTCAAGCTTCTTTGGGTTGTTTCTTTGTGATCATTAACTTTCTCTTAACCATATTCTCTATCACTCTTCATCAGAACTTGATACTTAGATTTCTCTTCCATGCCCAAATTTTCAATTTTCACCTATGTTATTCTTTATGGAAACCTAGTTATGATTTACTTTGGGTAACTATGAAGTTTCCAAGATTCCCTTTTTAGAAGTAAGTTTTATTATTCATGTTTACAATATGGGTTTCTATGAAAGGAACTTTAAAATATTAAAAAACTGATAACCCATGGGAATTTTGATATCTAAATTAATTTTAATTGTGGTGGGATATAACATCTTATTATTTTGTGAAATATTGTTTCAAATTAATTTAGTCTTTTTGATATTTCTCATTTAACATAACAATGAATATAGCTTGTGTTATATAAAAGCACCAATATATTCCTTCATTATACACAACACCACATCGAGGTTTCACTACCTACAGCACATAGAATAGATTTTAGTATATGAAATACTATTTTTGTCTTGTGTTAAACACAATACAAAATTCTTTTGATATCTTGAATTACACACAAGAACAAGCTTTACCAAACTACAATGTACTATTAAAATTATAATATTATTATAGTTACTACCTAGTCATTGGGATGGAAATTAGAAATAAGATTAACTAAATTAAGAATGTGTGTTTTAAACATGTATATAAAATGAATCCTTTAGATATCAATTAGCTATAAATTAAATTAAGAACAATTTGAGAATAAATAAATTCCTTTGCTAAGAAAACTATTTTTCAATGTAAAAACACAATTTTATATCAAAAAATTTTAATAACCACTATTGATGAATGTTTTTAATAAAATTTATATATTAATTATTTAATGAATTTTTTTAACACTCATGCATTAGATTTTATAGGAATAATATCAGAATAAATCAAATTTTATGAATAAAAAGATGTATTTTTCGAAAGTGTAATTTTACCACCTTTTAATGAAGAACCCATTTCAAATAAAAATTTGGACACTTTTATAATTTATATTTCACAAAATAAATTTATTATTTGAAATTTTAATAACACAATACACTTTGGTTTTTTTGTAATTTTTTTGAGAGTTTTCATGTTTTGATAAATAGTGAAAAATATTGAATTTTAATTGAAAACATCTTTTTCATCGAAATGATTAATTGTGTAAAATTATTTTTTTATTATTTTAAATATATAATTAGATTTATTTTTATTGATTTTATCCAATTTAGGTCATTTTAATTAATTTAAAAATAAAATTGGATTGAAAAACATTCCAAACATTTGAACATTTTTACTTTAAAAACACTATGTTTAGTCTCGTCTGTGGGATTAATTTTTAATTACTTTATACTCATTAAGTAAATATAATTTAGAAAAATTGATTAAATATTTTGAATCATAAGTTACAAATTTATTAAATAGGCCATTTTTAATTTTGGACTATATGAATAGTAAAATTAGAAATTTTTGTTACCATGGTTAAGTGTAAATAGGTTAATTTGAGGTTAAAAAAATATTTTAAATATTATAAAACTACTATAAAACATTACTAAATGTTATTTGGAGAAGTTAATTATATATTGACAAATAATAATTGAAATTTAATAATTTAATGGAACCTTTTCCATGATAATGATTGGATATTATTAAAATAAAAGAGAGTGACAAAATGTATCACTCATAAATTTAATAAATATATTATTTTTAATAAGTGGTTAAATAGAATATATGTTTGACAATGTATATTATTAATAAATATAAGAGGTTTAAATATATTATTGTATTTTATATTTAATTTTTAGCGATGAAATAATTATCATAAATAATTACACAATGATGATTTAATAATTATTCAATTAATGAAATAATCAATTAAATGATATAATAAATATTAAAAAAAATATAATTTTAATTAATTTATGTTATAAAATAATTTTATAAGTGAATATAAAATTTTAATATTGTATTAAATTATTTTAAATAGAATTTATGTTACTGTATTAATTTTCTTAAAGTCAATTTAATGAATAGTGTCAAAATTGACACTAATAATTTTTAATGAAATAATATTTTATTAAATTATTTAAAATTAAAAAAAATTTAAATAATGCCAAATTGGATAAACTGTGGTCTAAAATATCATAAATTGACCATTTATGGTTCAATTTTTACCTTATAAGTAAAAATCTTTACATTTTAATATTGGAAATATTGTTACCGTAGTTAAAATTAAAATAGGTTAACTAAGGGTTAATTGAAATGATATGGTAAAAAATAATATCAAAACTTGTATAAAATCTATTGGATGATGAAATTAAAACCCTATATCATATTATATTTGAATAAATTTTCTTTTATAGGTATTTTTATTGTGGTTGAATTTATTAAAAATTATTATTTTTGGAGATTCCAAAAGTTCCTCTCACCTTCATTTTAAAAGGACGCCTCCTCCCTCATCTCATTACATCACATTGAGTATTATATTTAGACAAAAATATATAAAATTATCTTATCCACTTCCCTATACATATTATATAGGTTCTTATCTTCTCAAAAAACAACTCTAGAGTCTTTTAGAGGAGATATAGATGAATCGTTTCAAAGAAGAGGTAATCGCTCTAACCGATCACTATTTTTTTAAACTCTTCTATACCTCCCTAAATATATGATATATATCATAAAATAATAAATTAATAATCATAATAATTCTTAAATATTATTATTATTATTTACAAACCACTATACATCCTCTTTCCCTTCAAACAATAAATGAAAGTATCGCTCGTGTGTACGTACGACATACCGTCTCCATATAGCGATACAATTTATTTTATCTAACTGACTTTAATGATTGGTAATTATAATGGGTTAAATGTATATATATGATATTTATAACATAATTATACTTTTTTAATGATAATATCATACCTACCTTATTACCATCCATTATCTTTGGAAATGATATCATTGTCCATGCGTACGTATGACTTACCATATCCACGATGCGATGTGATTCATTTTTCATATATATTTAACATGGGTGGTAATAAGGATAAATTTTATAAATATATATGATAAATATGACATAAAAATTAATTTTTAATGATAATATATCAAATAATTATTCTTTATTTTAATATGAAAATAAAATTAAAATAACGTTCATGCATATGTACAGTCTACCATCTTCATGTACGGTGTATTTTATTTTCTATCTATAAATTTTTTGAATCAAAATTAATAAATATATAATGAATATATATATATATATATATATATATGATATTTATATCATGGATATCATTCTGGATATGATACAATCATGATCTATGTAATATTACCAAGGATAACAAGTCAAATCCTAAAGGAAAAACAAAGCGATTTTTACCAAAAACATAACTGAAACATGGAATTGTTAATAAGAGAGTAATATAATGTGAAGACTAAATATTATATGATATTATATATATGATTTTTTTTATTTTATATATGTATAATAACTTTATATTTATTATATTGAAGGTTTGAACGTATACAAAGGAAGTCAATACTTATGGTAAGGGGAAATCATCTCACTTTTTTATATCCATGAGATACATGCCATATTCACCACTAATTTACCTTATGTGGTGTATATACTTACTTTTGAAATTTTATGTCATGAATTTAATTTATTCAATGATATTATAAGTTTAAATTTAGGTTATTCTTTCCTGGATATCATGATTGAAAAGTTACTCAAGTTGTAAGAGACTTTTTTCTCACATTTATTTATGTGGGACACATGACTTATACACTTCTTGTTTCTTCTGTATCGAATATATACTGAACATGAATGTCTTATATGAGTCTGATTCTAATTATTATGGTATTTTGATATCTATATTTTTTCCTTCATTGGTTAGATGATTTTTCGAATTATAATGTTATTCGGGTTTATTTCTTATTCTCATCAACATTCAAGTTTGTTTTTTTAAATCTCTGTTGAGGAATATTTGTCTTCCATGTGCATGTTTTATAAAACTATTTTCAAAATGGTTTTAATATTATACTATGAATATTTAAAGTTATTTTTACCCACATTTTAATTTTTACTAAATGGCTCGAAAGGAATATTTTTTTCATTTTCATAACCAGGTACTTTGTGACTTTTCCGATACATGTACGTTGGGAATGTTTTTTTATCTTATATGGCATAAAAAGATTTTTCTTCTTTCATAAAGAATTAATGACTTTACTATTCCCTTACATTATTATATGGATATTTTTAAATAATTTTTTTCTTTTAAAATTGTGTATCTCTTTAAAAATTGATTTCATAAATAAAATGGTATTTTCCTCAACAATTATTTCAAGTAATCTTTAAAAAATATATATTTTTTGTTTAAGATAACATAATTTGATATTAATTATGATTTATTGGTTATAGGGACAAAATATACCATTATTAGTATTTTTATTAATGATTTATATTTATTATGTAATGATACTAATGAAATCCATCTCTTTTCAATGAGTTATGTTATAATGAAGTGTTTATGAAACTCATTTCTTTACATGGGTTCTGAAGTGAGGAATGATTTATTATACCATGTCACACATATGTATCGTTTTTATTAAGTTATGGGTGGTAACTCTATGTCCCCCCAATTAAATGGGTAATGAATTATATCTCAGGATATATCTAAGAGAAATAAGTTGATGTTCTTGATCTGTGAGGGGAAACTAGTCCATTTACTTGATATGTTAACGGAAATACGTGGTAAGGCCTTATTTGAGAGTATTGGTAGTTAAACTAGACATATGAGACTATTTTATATAAATATTATGTTTTCACTCATATTAATGACCTGGACATATGGTTCAATAATTAGTTATGATGATGTTTCATCCTTATGGTTCATGTTAATGTTTTATTCCGTAACCCATGTTTTTTATCCATGACAGGTTGGGTATGAACTTTTTATGCTCATGATAACACACTCATGTTTGTTATATTAGGATTTTATAATATAATAAATTGATATATTCCATGTTTACCTTTAATGGGTATTTGAAATCACCATTTTCTTATGTTTCTTTTTCAAAGGTTATAACGAAAGGTTTTAAGTAGTCGGTATTGAAGGGAAAGATCATTCTGGAGATGTTGAAGATCTTTCATCAAATGGGGAGAATGTGTTCCAATTTTCCAATTGAAAAAAAAATTTGGTCTTCAAGTCTATGTTTGTATAATATATTTAATATTAATTTAAAAAATATGGAATATCCATGTATGAAATTCTTGGGTTGTTATAGTCCGTACTAGAGAAAAGGTTTAATCAACCTTCAAAAACATTGATGAGAATCTTTAGTGATGTCCCAAATATATATTTTAAGGAAATTTATAGGGATATATATAAGGATAAGTCTATGTTTCAAAGATTTAAAAGTAGGTGTCATTTTTCAGGCAGCCTATAAGTAATTTTTCATGATTATGATTTTTTATGCTATGGTAAGTGTTTCTTGCACTATGGTTTCTGATCTTAGTCAATATCAGTGACAAGAAGCAACAAGGTTTACATTTAATGTTCATATGTGTAAAGTATGGTCCTTATAGAAATATCCCAAGTGAAAATATCATGAGTAGAATCAGTAAGGTGGTATAAGTATTGGTTATACTGGTGAGGATAAAGATACTGCAATTGACATTTGAATGGTATGGGATATTCTAACAATATTGTTTATATTAAACATAAGAAGCATGATTATATTGAGGTTGAGTAACCTTATGAAATGATTAATATTTCATATATGAGGAAATATTAAGATGATGAATCATGAGTAATTATTTAAAAATGATGTTGGATGATTTAAGTTTATATGTTTTGGAATTAAAATATTATGAGATATATAAATATTTGCAGAATAAGTTTTTCATTTTGATTTTAAAACAATATGTTGAATGGTGATACATAATTAGAAAAGTGATTTAATGAAATGGAGAAATTCTTGGGAAACACAATATTAAGGGAAAGGTAACCCTTAATATGGTCCTAATGCTGAGATAATGATGTTTGTATAAAGATATATTGGATATGAATTAGTAAATTGGATGGTACTGATTACCTTGGAATAGATCAAGGATTGGTTGAAAAAGTGGTTTACGATATCACAAATGGAGTTTGTGACATTTTTTGTTTTAAGGAATATTTCCAATAATATTTGGAATAATAAATAATGAATGTTTTAAATAAGGATTTATGTTAATTACCATGTTTCAAAGGAATACATAATGAAAGTATTCACATGTTTAGTATGTGAAAAATAGGATCTTCTTTATGATATACAGGGGGATCAATGCTAATCTATTTTTGAGAAATTTAGTGATCATAATTCAAATGTTTTGTACATTCATCTTTCAGAAGGGCTATAATGTTAAATAATTATGGAACAATTTATTATAAACTTTAGACGAGGTTTTTGAGATTAAAGTGTTTTCTTTCCATATAAGGATTTATGTATATCAGATAAGTTGTGATAACCATTTTTTTATGATAAAGACATATGGAAGGATCTATCATTCTTTTGGAAAATCACATGATTTTCTAATACTTCAGAAATGAAAAATTCACCTTAATTTCTTGGAATATGAGATGAATTGGAAATTGATCAAGGCACAACAAAGGGTGATATTGTACTGAAATAAAGTATGTATATCTTCTCATTAATATTCTTAATATTTTGTAAAATAGGTTTTGAAATAAATTTTTTTCATGTTATCATCATTTTTTATGATATAAATAACCTTTTTCAAGCTTCTTTGGGTTGTGGATTTGTGATCATTAACTTTCTCTTAACCATATTCTGTATCACTCTTAATCATAACATGATAGTTATATTTCTCTTCTATATCTTTGTTTTCACTTTCCACCTATGTTCTTTTATGGGGAAACCTAGTTCTGAGATACTTTGGGTAACCATTAACTTTCAAACCTTCCCATTTTAAAAAGAAGTTTTATTATTCATTTTTACAATGTGTGTTTCTATAAAATGAAATTTAGAATATTAAAAAATTGATAACCCTGATGAATTTTGAGGGGAAATTTATTTTTATGGGGGTAGGATGTATCAACATGATATTTTGTGAAATATATTTCTTGAATTAATTTAATCTTTTTGATATTTTTCATTTTATGCAACCCTTAATACAACTTATGTTATATAAAATCACCATGTTATTATTTAATTGTACACAAAACCATGTTGAGGTAGCACTACCTACAATACTTAGAATAGATTTAAGTAAATGAAATACTATGTTTTTCTTGTGTTACACATACCACTGAATTTTTTTATATATATAATTATACAAAAAGAACAAGTTTTACCAAAATATAGTGTACTATTAATATTATATTATTATTATTGTTTCCACTAAGTTATTAGAATTGAAATTTCAAATAATTTTAACTAAATTATAAAAATATGATTTAACATTGTATATTAATTTAATATTTTAGTTATCAATTATCTATATATGAAATTAAAAACAATTGGAAATAAAGAAATTTCTTTTCTAAGAAAAATAGGTATCTATGTACAAAAACCATTTTATCATAGTAAATTAAAATAACCACTTTTAGTGAATGTTTTTAATAAAATTTTTATATTATATATTCAATAAAAAAATTTAAACTCGGCTATTATATTTTATAGGGATAAGATAAGAATAAATTAAATCTTATGAATAAAAAGATGTATTTTTAGAAAGTGTAATTTTATCATCTTTTAATAGAAAAACCTTATTAAATTAAATTTTTTAAACTTATATAATTTATATTTTTAAAAAATAAATTTCTTATTTTAATGTGGGATATAAAAAAATTGGTTGAATTTTTTTTTGTTTTTCTGTGAATTTTCATGTTTTGATGAATAATGAAAAAAACTGAATTTTAATTAAAATCATATTTTTCATCGAAATAATTTATAGTGTTTAATTATATTTTTTATTGATTTTAAAGTATAATTAGAACAGTTTTTTATAATTTAATCTAATTTAGGTCATTGAAATTAATTTCATATTGAAATTGGAGAGAAAAACATTCCAAGCTTTTGAACATTTTTACTATAAAAACTCATGGTTTTGTCCTATTTATAGTAGTTAATTTCTATAAATTATGTGAGTGAATTTGAAAAAATGGATTCAATATTTATAATAATATGTTAAAAATTTACTAAATAGGCCCATTTTATTTTTGGACATTTTGAATAGTAACTTTTGAAATTTTTATTACCACAGTTAAGTGTAAATCGGGTAAGTTGTGGTTAAAAGTAAATTATAAATATTATAAAACTAACATAACACATGTGAAAATGTTATTAAATGAATTTAATTTTACTTTTAACCCATAATTATTGAAATTGAAAAATTTAATGGAAACCTTTTCGTGATAATGACTTAGATATTATTAAAATCAAAGAGAGTGACAAAATGTCACACTCTTACATTTAATAAGTATAAATTTTTTAGTAAGGGGTTAAATGGAGGATATTCTCGACTATTTATATTATTATGAAATATAAGAGATTTAAATATATCATGGAATTTTATGTTAAATTTTTAGTGAATAAATAATAATCATAAATTATTACACAATGATGATGTAGTAATTATTCAATTAATAAAATAATAAATTCAATGATATTATAGATATTAAAAAAATATAATTTAATTAATTAATGTACTCTATTAATTTTATATGTGAATATTACAAATTATGAGTGTATTAAATTAGTTGGTTTGAATTTAGATTGTTTTATTGATTTTATTAAGGCCAATGTAAGAAATAGTGTCAAAATTGAAAGTAATGATATTTTATGAAATTAATATTTTTTTAAATTATTTGAAATTCATAAAAATAATAAATAAGAACAAATAGGTTAAATTATAGTCTAAAATATCATAAATTTAACATTACGGTTCAATTTACATCTTATAAGTAAAAATCTCCTCCTATTAATATTAATAATGTCGTAACCATAGTTAAAATTAAAATAGGTTAACCAAGGGTTAATCAAAATTCTAGGTTAAAAATATTTAAAAATAGTTTTAAAATATATTTAATTGTTATATTATAAAAATATAAAATATAATATTTCTATACATTAATTTTTAAGTATTCTAATTGAGATTGAATTTTTTATAAATTAATAGTTTTGAGATTCAAAAAGTTTCCCTCATCGTAATTATAAAAGGACACCTCCTCCCTCATCTCATTTCAAAAAACTGAGTTTATATCTCAAAAAAAAAATTCATAAACATACCTTATCTACTTCCCTACATAAAAAATATAGGTTATTTTATTCCAAAAAAACCAACTCTAGAGTCTTTAAAGGAGATCTAAAGGAGTTGTTTGGATGATGAGGTAATCGCTCTAACCGATCACTCTTTTTTATACTCTTTTATACCTTCTATAAATATATTATATATATCATAAAATAATAACTCCATAATCAAAAATATTGTTAAATATAGTTATAATTATGAAAAAAACACTATATATCATATTTCCAATCAAACAATAAATGAAAGTATCCCTCGTGCATATGTACAACTTACTGTCTCCACGTAGTGATACAAATAATTTTCCATCACCATATTTTATGAGTAAGAATTTTGATGGGTTAACTGTTTATATATTATATTTATTAAATAATTTAAATTCATTAATGATTATATAAAATCTAACATTTTACCATCTAATATTTTGGTAAATGATAACACCGCTTGTGCGTATATATGTCTTACCATCCCCACGATGCGATGTGATTCACTTTTCATATATATTTAATATATATATCAGATGTATGGTAATACAGATTAATTTTATTAATATATATGATATATATAACATAAAAATGATTTTTAATGATAATATATCTTATAATTTTCTTTATATTAATTTTATAAGAAAATGAAAACAACATTCATGTGTACGTACGACTTACTATCTCCATGAGCGGTGTATTTTATTTTCTATCTCTAACTTTTATAAATCACCATGAATAAATATGTAATGAATATCTATATGTATATATATATATATGATATTTATATCATGGATACCATTCTGTAGATGATGAAATCATGATCCATGTAAGAGGACCAAGGATAACAAGTCAAAACATGAACAAAAAACAAAGTGGTTATTACCCAAAACATAATTTTTACATGGGATTGTTAATAAGTAAGTAATAAAAAGTCATGTGTAAATCATATATGATATTATATATATTAAATTGGTTTTGTGTTATATTTATAATAAACTTATATTTATTATACTAGATGTTTTAATGTATACGATTGAAGTCAAGACTTAAGGTAAGGGAATTTTATCTCACTTTTTATATTTATGAGATACATGCCATATTTACCACACATTTATTTTATGTGTTGTATATAATAAAATTGAGACATGTTATATCATGGATTTATATTGTTTTATGATATTATATGTTTCAATTATTGTTATTATTTCATGGATCTCATGATTCAAAAGTTACTCAAGTAGTAAGGGATTTTTTCTCACTTTTATTTTTGTGGGACTCATTCTTTATACCCTACCTATTTTTTATGTGTGGTGTATTACTACCCATGAATTTCTTATATAAGTACTATTCATAATATTTGGATATTTTCGTATCTAGATAATTTTATTTATTTTATTTGGAATATGAATCTACAGATTATAAATTTATAAGCATTTATATCATAGTCTCATAAATATTCATGATTGTTTCATTTTAAATCTCTATTGAGGAATATTTATCTTCCACGTCCATGTTTTTTAAAAATATTTTCAAAAAGGTTTTAATATTATAATATAAATATTTAATGTTATTTTGACCCATTTTTTACTTTTTATTAAATGGTTTGAAAGGAATATTTTTTGTGGTTTTCTGAAGGAGGTACTTTCTGACTTTTTCGAAAAAAGTATAAGAGGAATGCTTTTTTAACATATATGACATGGCCAAATTTTTCCACTTTTAGGACACCATAATTACTTGAATATTCCTTAAAATATTATATGTATATTTTCAAGGAAACTTTTTTTTTAAATTATGCAGATCTTTAAAAAAATATTTTACAAAGGTTATAATATTTTCCTCAAAAATTATTTCAAGTAATATTTCAAAAATAAATTTTCCATCTAAGATAACATTATTTTATGTTACATATTATTTAATGGGGACATTACCCAAGGATACTATTATTATGAATTCTATGAATGGTTTATGTTTATGATGTAATGATACTTATGAAGCTTATTTCTTTTCCATGAGTTATGTAATGTTGAAGTGCTTATAAAATTCCTTTTTTTACATTGGTTTTAATTTATGAATGAGTTATTTTACCATGGAACATATATGTACAGTATTCATTATGTGATGGTTTTGACCGATATCTCGCTCCAATTTGTTAGGTAGTTAATTATATCTCAAGATGTAGCTATGATAAACATGTCTATGTGCTTGATCTGTGATGGGAAATAAGACAATGTACTTGTTCCATTAATGGAAATAGGTGGAAAGTCCTGATATGAGAGTATTGGTTATTAAACATGAAATATGATTTTTTTTAATTTTTCCACACACATTTATGAAATGAACATATGGTTCAAGAATGTGTTATGATGAAGTTTCATTCTTATTCTTTATGTTAATGTTTTATGCTATAACCTGTGTTTTTGATCCCTGACAGGTTGGGTAAGAAATTTGTATGCTAATGATCACATAATCATGTTTAATATCTAATTATTTAATAAGATAATAAATTTATATCTTCCATGTTTACCCTTTCCTATCATTTGATCTCACCATTTTTTTATGTTTCCTTTCCACATGCAATGAAGAAAGGTTTTAAGTAGTGGGTACTAAAGGAGAAGATCTTTATGGAGATTTTGAAGATATTTCATCAAATTAGAAGAATGTGTTCAATGATTCCAAAGGCACTAAACTGTTATCATCCTTGGGAATGTGTTTGTATAATGTATTGAATATTCATCTAAAAATGATAGAATATCCATGTCTAAAACTATATGGATCATTATAGGCCATACAGTTTTCCAAACCATGTTCCAACCATGAGCTGGACACTTCCTATGATAAGAACCCATTCACATAGTTACTCTTGGGTTCCACAAGGTTTAGAAAAACCATGAACTTTACCTTTAACAATCCTAAATACCTACACAACATCTAAGGAAATCTGCACGGTTTAAAAAACAATGCAGAAGTTGTGGAAACAAAACTATATAAAATGATAGATCTACCCACATTGGAACTAAAAAACTACTCCTAACCATGTAGGATTATTGAGATCAACCCAATATAGCATCCAAAACATGATTTTTCATCCTAGAAAAAAAATAAACCTCATAAAAAATCAAGACAAGATAAAATAATAGAAATCAAACAACACCATGATATGGGGGTGTCACATTGCGATTATCAAAAGGGGGATTATTATTTCATTTCCCAAATGACTTATTTAGTATCTTAGTTTTTGAAAATAAAAATACTATTGAATTTTATTTTGAGCTAATGTTTTGTAACATCCCACCCTAACTCATTTACCTTAGAGGAGGTAATGTTGCTACTAATCTTAGGTGACATCACCAAGACACCAAAGGCTAGAAATAAATGAAAAGTTCTTAGAAAACATTCAGGGAGGATTATCTATAAATAATAAACAAACCACATAATATATAATAATAACAAAAAAACCCAACTACTTCATGCATGTGAAGTAAATCACATAACTCAATAAAATACCAATACAAGAACTATATCAGAGTAACAACCAAAATTAAATAATAGATCAAGGATAAGACCCAAAAAAATAAAAGTCTATCATCTAAGTGGCACCACTCTAGACTAAAACTTAGTTACTTCCTAGATCTAGCTCTAGAAACCATGATAATGACATCAAGTAACTCTACTAGTAAATTAAAAAACTTATCTATCCCATCTATTTTAGTAAACAACATATGAAAATACACCAAATTTCCCAATTAGGGGGTGGGAATAACACTAAGTAGGTAATCCCTAGGAACATACCAAAACACTCCACTATGATAAGAATAAGTTATAATATTGTATATACATAGAAAATTGTAGATAAAAAATTTATATTAGAACCATACACAAGTTACACATATAAGAAACATTAAAGAAGTTTTTATTAAACCACTTAAAACTTTGAATAGTCATTCTATTCCACACCCACACAAACACAATGAATCCAACCATAAAAAACCTATACTAGTGAGTGGTAATTTATCTGATCACTAAGCTATCAATTGGTGACAAAATTTGATGTGGAACTTTTGACCATGATCCATCCCAAGTTTACTATTATTTTATGGTGTAATTTCAAACCATAATTCTTTCCAAAAGAATATAAAATCACACATATACAATTATTCCATTATACCATTTAAAACATTATTTGAAATCATAAATTCTAGCAAGCCTCTTTAGAAAAAAAAATTATTTCTATATTTAAAAAATAAACCTTTTGAAAACACATCAAAAAAAGTATAAAATTAAATAATTATGATATTTTTTTCAAAAAATACATATGTATAATTTAGAAAATATCAATCCATCAATTTCTGTAATAGTAAAGTGGGAGATAATCCAGCTAGCTCAAGTTCTGTTGACACTAAAGAGCTAATATTATTCCACTAATCTAACATATTCCTTCCATTCCACTATTAAATTTCAAAAAAACTCATCCAAACCAATAGATATAGGTTTTAAAACACTGATCTATGGTTACATCCAAGAAAATTTTATGAGTTTACAGATGGGAAGGGAGAAAAAGATCATAACCATTGATTTACATAATCAAACGCTCATAAATTCATTGGAATCTGTGTCTTGATGTCGAATATCATTGAAAATTTCCTATGGAAACCCTAGAAGTCAAGAGGAATATAATAGGAACCGTATTATTATTTTCAAGAATTGGTCAGACTAAAATAGGCTGGGAACGAATTGATACATGGAATAAATAATTTACATCATGATTCCTCAAGAGGTCATATATATTGAAATTTACTTCACCACATACCAAAATCCCAAAAAAAATATTATCATATTTTGAATTGATCTAGTACAGTGAACTAAATATATCCAAAAAAATCACACTTTATAAAGGACTGATGAAATCCAGCCAAAAAATATTCACATCATGAAATAACCATTCACGATGTGAATATTTCTTATAGAAAAATTCCAAATTATTTTATATTTAACCCTTAAAAAACTTCCATTAGTTTATCCCAACTAGTAAAAACATAAAATAAAAATCACAACACAATAGAACACCACAAACCGAGGATGATACATTCTGCCCACCATAGGTATTTCCAACCCTCTAAATCTAGAGATTAGAGTTTACCTTGAATAGTTTCATATATTGATCTAGTATGAACATTTCCCATTCCCATTTTTCCTATTAAACCTAAACATGTTTCTGTAGTATTCTTACTAGAGAAATGGAAGTCCCTCACAATGTTTTCTCCTATCTATCTAGAATTGAAACTGATTCATGGATAAAGGTCACATCTAGTTTAAGAGTAATGTCGTCTCAATTAAACATATTAATAGTATTGGGGTGATACTTATTCAATTGAGAAACATGACAGACATTATAAACAACATTGAATATTAGTGATAAGGCTAGCCTATATGAAACAACGCCAATTAATCCAATGAACTCTAATGGTATAACATATCATAGAACCAAATTCTATTACTTTCCAAAGAATTAATGGCCATGTCTGGGTGAAACTTTCAAGAATACTTGGTTACTCACCTTGGAAGATAAGGGTCGATGGTGATTGTATACATAGAATATTTCTTTTATTTGACTTGTTTCAATACAAATATTGATCACCTAAATATTATATTAGTATCATGTATAAGACTCTATAAAATAAATGATGTCTCTCAAATTTCCACCCAACATAATGGACAATGGCAGGGATGACCATAAAAATCCTTGAATGGGGGCCATATGTATCATTATCTGATAGATTTTATTAAAGTATAAATCCACTAAAGGAATATTTTTCTACCCTGGAAATGCTAAATTGTATTACATGATTATGGAGAATATCTTCCAATGTTTGAATTTTTAGTTTTTAAATTCTCTTATATATTTTAATGAAATTGCAGGACCATGGTTAGTTGAGTTATGAGAACCTACTATAAAGACTTACATAATCAGGAAGTGAATCTAGGATCTCAAACAGTGATAAAAAAATTAGAATACTATGTGTAAAAACTTGAAATCTTTTAACCCAGATTCAGTGTATATATTATTAAATTATCATAGATATTATTCAGACCATGATGATAAGGAATATTATCATATTTAGGTACTGTCTTTTGCTGGTCAAGGAAATAAAATCACATCACTTTGTAAAATTGGTGATCAAACTCAAAAAAATATTTAGGAAATAAGACTCACAATGCTTAAAAATTCCATCGTATTGATAATTATTTTTCTATAAGAAAAGGTTTTTTAGACTCACACTGAGTCCCGAATAAAAAAATTATAATAAGGAAAATAATTGGATTCTTCATGGATATGAAATGAATTTAACGATTCTTGGATGATTTATATTTTAAAAATATGATAAGTTGATTAAAAAACATGGTATAAAAGCATTATGAATGTAAGGGGGTGAAAAGGTATTACCAATCCTATTCAGGTTTGATTGGAAATTAAGATATTTCTTAAAGATAGGTAAGTTACAATAATTTCCTTGGTAAGTCATATGATGATAAAAATGGTCTTCAATATAATCAGAGACATGAATAAAGTCATGACTACATGAAAAATATTGTGAAAGAAGGATGTTTCTGAAGTAAAATATTTCTGGTCTCAAATCATTGGATTCATATTTGTTTGAAGGCTGGGAAGGTTTGATTGATCATAATGAGAGAAACTGATGTTAATGGTTTTCTTTTAGTCTGAAAGAAAAAAATTAAGTCTTCCATGAATGAATTTGAAAATTATCATAATTAGAAAAAAGAAACAAGTTGAGTTCTAAAATATCATTTGTATCATATTCATAAAATAATAAGTAAAATTCATTGAAGAAGTTTGAAAGAATATGATGTCTCTATTGTAATAAATAAATTGGAATGAGAGTTGGTTTCAAGAGTTTTAATTAGAATAAATATGTTTTATTTTTTAAATTTGGTAAAGAGAAATGTAATGAAGAAATTGTTGTTAAACATATTCTTCCATAGTATTGAGGAAATTATAATGTGCGTATATTCTTTTAGGTGGTGCAGAGAATCATTATGATATATTTTCATTCCTGATTTGTTTTCAATTTGGTTGAGAAAATCAGAGTGACCAAATGAATTTATAATAAAATTGAAATAATATTTTGAAATAATAATTAGGAATCATAATTAGAATCATGTTTATTAAGAATTATTCAGTTCAAGATTTACAAGTTGGTCATGAAATTAGGATGACCATCATAATGGAGAATCATAATGGGAAAATCAGAATGAAAAATCAGAATCGGTTTAAAGTTTTTTTAGAAAGAATGAAGGGAACTTTAGTCAAGAGAAGATATGAAACACAAGGAAGGTTGAAAAATTCAAAGAGAGATATAAAAATAAATGGTATTTTAATCTTTGAAAAGTTGTTAAATAAAGCAAACATAGATCTGATATTTGAGGAAGATTAAAGATTCAGGAAATTTAGTGAAGTGGGGAATTATTTTCAGAATCTTGTTTAAACCATTTTTTTATTTTTTATAAAATGAGGGGAATAAATTTTTATTTTTTGAATTTCAATATTAACTAAATGGTAGAGGGAATCTATATAATTTAATCAAGAATAATTTTCTAGTTTGTTTTTTCTTGAAGAAGTTATCCGGATAGAAGAATAAGAATAAGGAATAAGATCATATTCAGTTTTCTATTATATTAGGATATATATTCAAATTGGGAAAAAAATATTGATATTTATACAGTTCATAATAAGAAGATTAGATTTGTTTTAGTGGTATCCTGGAAAGATAGTATAATTGTAATGAGAAATTTGGACTTTGGAATGAGACTAGGTAATTAGACAAAGTATCATTAAAAAGTTCAAGAAGTTCTTACCTGCTTCTGGGTAATAAAGTGATGAATTTTTTTGAAAGAACATATTTGTAAAAGTTGATCAAGAAGCATCATAACATGTTAGTTACAAAAACATTATTACATCATTTCATGCTACTTGAATCACATGCATTATTGTATTGAACATAGTGCTGCATGAGTGTAAGGGAATATCCTACTCATTGTATTCCATGCAAAAGGATTATATTCTAGTGTATTTTGTGGTATTATATTGTTTCAATACCATACCAAGTATATATCTAATCTTTTTGAGTAGTGAACCTTATAAATTATTATATTCTTGTGGATGTGAGTTTGATTTTTTTCAGGAGGTAAATAAATATTTAACAAGAGTAAAATTTTGTTTCATATGTAAGGAAACATAAAAGAAAAATATATCTCTAATTCAATCCCTCCCCCTCTCAATGATACTTGAACCATGTGGGGGTAATCTCAAATGGTATCAGAGCTGAAGGTTACCTTCATATATTTTTTTCTGAATTTTTTAAGAGAAGTTGTGATGGAGAATATGAATTGTGTGATCACTAAAGAAATTATGATATTCAATGAAAAGAACTATCATATATAGAAATATAAAATTATTACTTATCTTATGTTTCCTAGGTATAATTTTCCTAAATCAACAATAGATGGATATCCTCCTATAGATGGTAAGGTTCCTCTTACACCGGTTGATAAGAAGAATCTTGAGAATGAAGGAAGAGGTAAAAATTCTTTACTATCATCACTTTATGAGAGTGATTTTTTAATAGAGAATTTTTATTACATAACCAAATTTATATGGGATAAGTTGAAAAACATTTATGAAGAAAATAAAAATTTTAAGAATGAAAAACTACAAATTTAGAGGCTAAAATATAAGGATTTGAAAATTGGTGAGTATGAATCTATTAGAGACTTCTTTACCAAGGTAAATGAAATTTTTAGTACTATTATATGTCTTTTTAAAAGTTTAGAGGATTCTAAATTTGTGGAAAATATTTTAATAATTATTCTTGGAAATTTTGAGGTAAAATTATGCTCATTGGAAGAAAGAGACCCTAAAACTCCATATATTGATGATCTTCACAATACCCTCATTGAATATAAAATTATAATGGAGAAAATTATGATGGAAAAAGGTGATAAAGTAATTTCTTTCAATGCCACCATGAAATAAAAACTGGTAAGGTTATTTAGGAAGATGATTTTGCTGACTCTGACTTGAAAAATGAGGTATGAAAAAATCTCGATGAAATTTTATCCTTATTTTATAAAAATGTTATAATATGTACAAGTATATAAAAATGGAAAATTCCCTTGAATGATTTTGAATTTGTATTAATTAGACACTTTATATATATTTTTCTTTAAAAAAAGAAAGAACAAGATATTGATGAATAAGAAAGAAGGCAAAGAATGACATGAAATAAACAAGGTGATAAGGAATAATCTTTTTATAGATGGAAAGATATAAAATTATCCAAGTCTAAAAGGAGAAGTTTCTTATCTAAAAATGATGAAGAATAAGATAGTGAAGTTGAATCAAAAAATCAATTGAGCTTGTTGGGGAGAATAATTTTATTAAAATAGTGAATAATTAAGAATTTAGATGCAGGAGTTTTAAAGAAGAAGAAATTGAATTAGAATTTCATCTTAAAGAATAAATTAAATAAATTTTGAGGAAGATTCAAAGGCTTGAAAAATAAATTATGAAGATGAAGATTGAAAATTCCTCATCAAAAAATCAAGAATTTTTTCTTGATGAGAATATCAAGTTGTTGAAATAAATTGATGATTTGAATAATTAACTTGATAAATAAAAGAAATGTAATAAACATCTAGAAGAAAAGCTGAATAAAAAATGAATAAGAGTTGGGACTTGTCCAACAATAAAATTATAAAGCTAAATAGATAGGTACATGTTTTAAAAACTATATCTCTATAGTTGGTTAAAGTTCTCATAAGGGTTAACCTAATAAAGATAAACATAATTTACCTTCTAAGGTTAAAAATAAAGTGGGAAATTTTTCTGAGTTTAAGAATGTTGGAAATGAATCTGAAGGGAATAAATCTTGGAAGGTTACGTATGTGTTGAAGACCAA
This sequence comes from Viscum album, assembly GCA_963277665.1. Lineage (NCBI taxonomy): Eukaryota > Viridiplantae > Streptophyta > Magnoliopsida > Santalales > Viscaceae > Viscum > Viscum album. Next base: position 544,618 of record CAUJRU010000513.1, read on the forward strand.
AATGGTATTGAATTCAAAAGTTTCTAAAAATTATGTGTTTGAAAAAATTTATAAACATTCAAGGTCTAGAAAATTTTCTATTACTTAATGTTTTGATAAGGATGAAAATCAAATAGATATAAAAAATAATATTCTAGTGGAAAATAGAATGGTTGGTGGTCATCTGTTAAGAATTTTGTGGAGAAGGATAGTCAAAAAACCCGCCAATATGAAAGTTATAGAGGAAAATAATCTTTCTATAGGTACTGATGGTATTTTGGTGGATTCAAACATATGGAAAATATGTGTTGGTTTAACAAACAACATTATTACTATTCCACATGTTATGGAAGTAAAATCTTAAGGGGGAGTCAATACTCTCAAAATAAGAAGTCTAAGAAGGAAGTTCAAAATAATCTTGAGAAGGTTGGTGTAAAATTTAATAAAGGATTCCAATAGTAGGAATTTTTTTTGAAAGATGTGAACAACCTATATATATTTCTATGGGTTTTCTTGTTTTGTTACCAGGACAATAAAAATTTCATAATAATTCTTAGAATCCGGATGTGAATAAAGGAAAGGGAAAAGAAAAATAACTTGTTATTGAAACCACTTTGAAATATATAAAATACAAATGAACTTTGTTTCTTATTAGTGTGTGTTATTGTCATCTTATAGGATACATAATGTTTTTGAATAATGTGAAAGACTTTAATTAAATAATAGTGACATTTATAAATGATGAACCTCTGAGAATCAAGGTATTAGATCAGCCATCATTGGGAATGAAAAGATGTAATCCAATAAAGATTTATATATTGATGGGCTGAGACATAACTTGCTGAGTGTTTCAAATTTTTTTGATGAGGCTAAAAAATTTATCTTCATAAAAGATATGTTTTTTGTGAAAAGTGAAGATGATTTAATGACAGTTACAAGATTCCAACATATAAAAGTAAACTTGTTACATGTTTTTGAAATAAAATACACTTATTACTTGGGTATGGGGGAATAAAATTATTTTTGGCATAAAAAGATGAGACACATGTGTCAAAGAATCAATAAAAGATATTGAAGAGACACATTTTCTGTGATAATCTTGGTAAGTCAAGAAGAAGGGATTCTTGTTTAACTATTTATTAGAAAGGAATAATTACAAACTCAGTGCAAAATAAAGTTAATACTTGTTCAAAAAAACCTCTGAACCTTATTCTTTATGATATTTTTGGGCCAATGAGAAAAAAATAAACTATTGGAGATAATCACTCAATCACTTTCATTGACGAATTTTCTTTCATTAATTGTGTTATGTATATGAAACTTAAGTCATATTCTTTGAAAAAGATTAAAAGTTTCAGGATGAATACTGATAAAGAATGTGAGTATTCATTGAAGAATTTTAGAACTGATAATGGTGGTGAATAAAAAAATGAATAATTTTAAATTTAACTTGAGAAGCATGGAATTTTGTATGAGTTTAGTTCACCACATACTCTTCAAAAAAATTGGGTTCTAGATGGAAGAAAATAAGTTTACTGGAAATGGGGAGAACTATGTTACTTAAACATGGTATTTCTCATTACTTTTGGAGGAAATCCTTGAGTAATGTAGTGTATATCCAAAAATGATGTTTCTATAGGAAAAGTTAATATAGAACCCCATATGAATTGTTTTATTAAAAACCTCCAATTTAGAAACACTTAAGAGTTTTGGGGAGTCCATGCGTTACAAAGAAGAATCGTGGAAAGCTTGTAATGTTTGATCAGAGAGGTAAAGATGATTTTTGGGTTATTATCCAAAAGGAAGAGGATACATATGTTTTAATAAAGATACAAGAATATTTGTTGATTATGATGATGTGAAATTTGTTAAAAAGGCTGAGGAAGAAAAGTAAATTTTTTTAATAAAGAAGTTGAGCAGGATAAGAATGTTTTGTTAAAAATTCCGATAAGGATGCCGACAGTGGAAATCCTACTCAATAAGAATAATCAGACTCTGCTATTTCAAGTGATGAGGATAAGAATCAAATAACTCATCCTAGTATAAGGAATTTAGTGTAGGCTCATAACATTATTGTTGATGAACATCAGAATATTCAAAAAATAATAACATCAAAAATTGTTACACATACATATCTATATTCAAAAGTCAAGCCAAAAAATGTGAAATAAGATTTTTAGCATCTTTAATAGGTTCAGGATATGAATGAAGATCCTAGTCGGATATAAAAGAATGATATTTTGGTACTCATACCCAATATGGATAAAAACAATTATTGGTACAAAGTGGGTTTTTTTATAACAAGATGACTAAAGAATGTAAAGTGATAAGGAATAAAGAAAGATTAGTTTAAAAAGGTTTATCACAAATTGAAGGTGTTGATTTTGATGATATTTTTTCCCTATTGGAAAGGTTATAAATAATAAAAAAATTCCTGACATTACTACAAAATGAGGTTATTTTTTTTCAAATGGATTTCATGTCCATATGTATGATTGGGAATGTTGATGAGGAATTTTATATTGAACAACCATGCGGCTTTGTTATTTGGAATTCTTCTACAAAACAGTGTCTGAGAAGTGCTATCATTTATCAATGCTAAGTAGAAAGTGATGATAAAGGGGTAGGCCTTTATTAGTGCTAGCTTAAATCGTTGATATATATTCCCTTTATCAGTTCATTTTTTAGCGTTTATAAATTTCTATCATTATCAGCGGTATTATTAGCCCTGATAAAGGTTTTTATTATTAATTTATATAAAATTATTATATTTATATTAAAAAATAATGTTTATTTGTATACATTAAATAAAAAACAAATGTTTATAATTAATATATATTTTTTAATAATTTAAACATTTATATATAATGTTTTAATTGAAAAAAGTATTTCTACGATTATATTTAAATAAATAAGTATATAATTAAATTATTATAGGATTATAATAAATTAAATTAAATAATAAATACATTTATTAGATTTATTAGATTTATTATAGATTTATTAGATTTATTGGATTAAGTCATTGTATTTATTATATTGTTTATATTTAATATTTTTAATATTTTTTTTATTTATAAATATATAATGCTTCTTAATTTATAAATTTATAATTAAAATTATTGAATATATATGTGTTTTCCAAAGAATTTGGTTAATGAATATATTGATCATGCGTATATGTTATGTATCATATGCATGAATCTTCATTTATTAATATTTTTTTAATGATATATATAAATACTTTTCAAATTAATTTGTAATTATAATTTTATTAATAAATATATATTAACAATTATATACCAATATTTACAAAAAGACACTATTTATAGTTGTATTTATTAATAAATAAATTTATATTTATCCTATATATCATTTGAAATAAATATCTAACAATATAAATAATTATTCAAATTATGACTTTATGAGAGACTTTTTAGCATTGATAAAGGGAAATATTTATCAGCACTCAAAAAGTTATAATAAAACAAGTCTCTAATAGCACTGTAACTTTAGAACTGATAAAACAAGTCTCTATCTGCACTGTAACTTTAGCACTGATAAATATATATTTTATCATAGCTTTTTAGCACTAATAAATGTGTATTTTATCAGCTCTTTTTTAGCATTGATAAAGGACTATCTTTATCAACGTTTTTTTATTTTAGTACTGATAAAACATACCTTTATTAGTGACTTTAACTAGAGCTGATAATGGTTCCAATGGTTTTTTTAAAAGAACCCTAACAGGATCCTCCTCCCTCGTACCCTTTCAAGCCTTCGCAGAAGCTGAACCCTGCATCATTGAATCCTCCTCTGTCATGACCCCTATTCCTCCTCCTCCTCATTCGCCACCACTTCCTTTTCCTCCTCCTCTGTTGAGACCCTCTTCCTCCTCCTCCACTGTGGCTACCTTCTCTTCCTCATCTTCCATGACCCCTCCTCTACCGCCACCCTTATTCTTCACCTCCTCTACCGCCGCTGCCTCCTCCTCCTCTATTCACCGATTTATCCTCTTCCACCACTATTGCCTCCTCCTCCTTGTCCTCCTCATCTTCCTCTTTCTCATTCTCTTCATTGTGTAGTCCCCTTATCCATGTGACCTACTCCGGAACACCCTCCTTATCTGACGGTCGTCCCAGAAGCCTCCTCTACAGTGCAAAAATTCCCCCCATCGAGTCTCTTATGTAATGAATTTTTACTCTTCTTCATTAGAAAAGTATTTGGTGTGCTGATCTAGTCTTTGGGTCACTGTGAAAGCACTGGATACCAGTGTTCATGTGTTTTTTTATAAAATATGGATGCCTTTTGGAATCCCAGAGGTTGTTTTTGTTTGGTTATGATTAGAGTCTTAGAGGATATTTTGAGCTAGAGATAGATGAGGTGGTGTATGAAGGATTCTATTGGTTGCACGTTGGTTCTTAGGTTATAGTATAATGTCTAGTTTAATTGGGTCAATTTTATACTATGGAATTACATCATGGGTCATATTAGACCATTATATATTAAGATGATCATGGGATTTCCCCAACGAGCAATGAATAATTCTCTAGTACTTAATAGAATATTGGTGGTGGAAGTCAAGAATTATCTATCTAGGGTTTTAATTGTAAAATGACATAAGATATTAGGTTTAGACTATGATGTGTATTCTTGGTAGGTTTTTTGATTTCTTTAGAGTTAGTAATTTATATTAGAAAGTGATACAACATGTTAGTGGATACCAACCATTTTTAGGTAGTTAAGTGGAGGATGTTTGACTTATGCTATCATGTGATGTTATATGTAATGATTTGACACATTCATTGATTATTTAATATTTTTTAATGGGAATTTTTAGTGCTATCTAGAGATTGACAAATAGAATATTTGGGTTTAGGTTGTACTTGGATGGTGGAGGTGTATCTATGGAGTTCAGAAATTTTGGAATGAAGGAGAAGACCGACATTTTACTATAATTATCATGTGTGGTTAGGTAAGTTTCATTGTATTTGGAACTACGTGTGATTAAAAAGTTGAAAATGTATTTTGGTAAGAAATTTTGTAGGTGGGAGGTACAATGCATCGAAATTATCTTTCATTGAGATAAGTATTATGGTGGGGAGTATCTTAGATCAAGTGATTGACTAATCATTGACATGATCTTTTCTCAAGATGGGAAAGATTAATTAAGTACCATCTCATCATCTTAGTGATGGTTATGAGATTAGGCTTAGAATCAGGTGCATTGTATATTCTGTTGGGTGCTACGATTTGAAAGCATGTTGGGAGTTCAGGAATATAATGCATTTGTTTGACTCCAAATAGAGAACTGATAGTGGTGATTCAAGAGTATTGCCACTAGGACATATCGAGTATGATAATCACAATGGAGGAGAGTTTTTAATGCCTCATCCAAATTGGAATTTGAATTTTTAGGAGGAGATGCAATTTTTTTCAATTAGTGGAAAAACCTTTTTAAAAATGAGGGTGGGATATAGAAACTGAAAGTTAGGACATCTTAAAGAAGTATTTTTATATATTTTAAGGATCAAGATGTTTTTTAGGTTCTTAAAAAATTCACAGAATCTTTGGGAGTTGAAATTATAGTTTTGGGGGTAGAATCCTAGGGATCATGGTTTGAACATGATTATTGATAAACCTGCACCAAAATAGTGAAGATTGGTAGGCATAGGAACACAGTTTTTTTAAATCATGTGAGGGGACTTAAAAAACAATAAAAATTTAATTAATAAAGTGTAAAGGAATTTCTCATGGTTTTCACACTGATTGTTAAACCATGCACATTAACCATGTGAAATGGCGTTCCCTAGACAGTGAATACTGTATAGTTTGCACATGGCTTCGAAAAACATATGGAAAACCTTGTACCCCTTTAAAAAGTGAAGTTTTACAAAAATTCCCCTATGAACCTTTTATTTTTTATTGGATTTTTCCCTTTTCTCATCCATAACCCCTCCACGCTACTCCACCCTCCCCCTCCTCTCTTCTTGGGTGGTTCTCCCTCACCCAGAGTTTGTTTCATCTTTCATCACTTGTATTGGAGATCTTAGGATAATTTTACCTCTCTTATTCCTTCTATTTTAGTTTTATTTAATTTCCATAAAATGTTCCACTCGGTTAAGCTAATATTCCCTATTTTTTTTACATTTTTCTATTTTATCATTTTTACCCATTTAAGACTGAATTGGAGGATGATATTTTGTGTGTGAGGTCTTAAAGGTTATGGTGTAGTGATGACCAATGCATCACAGACCCTTTCCAATAGATTATATGATCTCATTTTTGACCATGCACATGGATTATAGATGTGTTTTTACAAGGAACCATTGTGTTGTGGCCATCTTTTTTGTTTCCTAGTTCTTTCTCATTTAGGACCCATTGTGGCATAACCCTATGTGGTGTGTTGTGATGCATGTTTTTCTAGATTTCCTATGAGTTGTCCTGTGATGTATGCCTTATTCTCCATTATATTTAGGTCATTTCCAATTAATTCCATCAACATCTCCACATCATTTATCCCCCAAATTTTATCATTTACACATTCCACATCATTTGTAATTATATGATGAATGAAACCAAACATATTAAGATTCATTGAGGATTTTAAGATATTTCCTATATATTTTTCCATAGGTTATGAAGTCATCACATAAGTTTTAATCACTTATTAGTTTCTGATGTCTACTTTACACACTTTGTTCAACAAAAATTACTACCATACAAATGTGTAAATACTTAGCAGTGACTACTCTAATGTCCAATCTATAAAAAAATTATCAGATATGATACTATTAGGACCTATACCTATAGGAACTCCATTGGAGTTAGGAATATATTAGTGTCTGACCCCCCCAATACTATATTTAAATGGACATGGTTTAGTTACTATTGTAAATGTAATGATATGACCCAGGATGGTATCATAACCAACAACTAACATGACTTTCCACTAAACTAAGAGGTGTTCATGATCCCTACGGGTTATCAACAATCCCTTGGAAAAAATATATAGTTAATGTGGAATATTTTACCCATAAATTAGAGTAAATTAAAAATGATCTTTCTCCTAAAAACTAAACATGTCCCATTCAGAAGTTGAACATCTTGGAAAATAGTGGATATGCAATAAATAAACAAACAGGAAGCATATATCATAGATGTAAAATAAAATCCCACTATTGACCAATAAAATTGTTTAAATAGACATGTACCATTCATAAATCTTGTTGTACCTATTTTGGATAGGTATAACATATAAGTTCTCATTTAATGTTTTCTTTTCAGTTGGAAATCTCTTCTATCACGTACCTCTCCTCTACCACGAACGCACCTCTATCGCGCACTGAACGACACCTTCACAGTGAGTTTTCTTCTCTTACTAATTGGTTTCCTCTTTTTCTCATGTTATTATTGTTTGATATTGATGATTATTTTGCGAAATGTATGGTATAAAAGCCCCGTTGAAAATTGTGGTTGTTAGTGATCCTTGCTTGCACACTGAATGAATTGCATGTTGGTTGGTTCATATTGGACATTGGAATATAAAAATTGGTAATTTACATATACATGGCTAATAAATGAATATACCGGGATGATAAAACTTATGTGATAACCCCTGAATTAACAAATTGAATTGAATAAGTGATGATTTGTAAAATCTTAAATTGTGTTTTTTTGGTTTGTATTGTGTTTTTATTGTGAGCATGATTGTGTGTTTGTATGGTGTTGCGGTTGTGGGAATGGTAGGCATGTAATTTTTTCCATGTTTTAGTTCCTGCTCCATTGAATATAAATCCAAATTTTACCCATTTCAATTGAACCACCACTTTTTTACTAGTGCAATTTCACTAAATCTTAGAAAATCATTTCACTATAGGACTCTATGGGACACTTTCCGGACACCCTAGTCAATTAACCATAACAACACATGTAATGAATCCTTCCACCCACAAGAAATCTATTGAAAATCATACCATCTATTAGTTTAGTACCATAGTTCTTGACTCGAGAAATTATGTTTCTAGAGAAACACTAAAAAATGGTTTACAATAATGCATATAGATCCCACATAGAAAACTAAAACATTATAGTGAAAGGGATTTTCATAGCTAGTTCCATTGATCAGGTGGTTGGGAAGACGAGTTTGATCTACTTTTGTCCTGATTAATGCATGGATATCTAATGGTATTGTTTACCATAGCTAGTTCCATTTAATATACACTACTAGAAAATGGGGTTTTGGAGACCCATTACACTGGAAACTGCCATTGGCGATTGCTATTGGTGACCTATAGCGGCCGCCAAATGTGGTCATGAGACACCTCAAAAAATTTATACGGCCCCCACCCCTAATCCCAAACCTGCCAAACCCTACCCCCAAACCCCTAAAGCCACCTATCCCCTCCCACACCTGCTCCGGCTCCCCCGTACCGCCTCCCCTCCCTTGCTGCATCGGTGACGCCACACAACCGACGCCGCACCGGCTCTGCCTCCAGTTTCTGCCGACGTTGTCGCCCATCCCCTCCTTCATGGCACTGCCGATCCCCTCCCTCGCTGCACCAGTTCCACCTCACCACCTTCTCATCCGTCTCCCCTCCATCATTGGCGCCCGTCCCCTCTCTTGTTGCACAACCTTTGACTCCGACTCCCATCCACTACCCCTCCTCTCCCTAGTATCACCACCTCTGGATTCTCTCAGTTCCGAATTTGTCACGCTATAAGGTATGACCTAATTTCAATTTTAAGGTTTTAATTTTTTGAAATTTATAGCATACATTTGACATGAATAAAGATTATATGAATATTTTGGGTGAATAAAATGTGCAGAAATGGAATTTCATGTGTATACATGTTTTTGTAAATGAAGAATTATGAAACAATGTGTGTTGATAATGTGTGAATGAGAGAACTTAGCACTTTACTTGAATTTAGATGTTACATACAATTTAGTGTCTATTTATATGTTGATTGGATAGATATTATAAGTTGTGTTGTTATTTTATTTATACCATTCTTGAGTTTATCACTTCTCTCTGTGTGTGTGTGTCTGTGTCCCGTGAGAAATTTTTTAAGGTTTGATTACATGTGTGTGCTTTCATAGCCCACGAGACCCATGTTTAATTTTAATCACATGTGTTTCGATAATATAGGTTATTATTAATATTATATTATGTTCCTTTATATGATATTAATCCATGTTTCAATTTGACTTACTATGTATATTTTAGAGGTATAATTGAGATTGAATTTAGAGTGATGTATTAATATTTTTTTACATTCTTGTTATTTCCCACACTTTTATTGACCTACAAATTTGGGGGTATTTGGATTTTTACTATATGACTTGAGATACGTATCATGGATTATGATTTTTCATTGTTTATTGACTCTATTATGTTATTGTTTATCTATTTATTTATTGATACCAAGGGTATATTTTCTACACTAATGACATTCATATCCTTACTTATAGTAACAAACATCTTTCATAAAAGGATACCTTCTTGAGGCCATGAGGAACACTGTATTGGACCCTGTGATTGAGTATAGGGAATGACATTCATTTTCCCATATATTCTCTATTGATAATATAAGTGATGATAGATTGGTATTTTTTTGTTCTATAATTGTATATATTTAATGTTATCCTTGTTATTGATTAGTTAGTTATCCATAAATTAGAGATTGATTACTATATTTGATGGTTAATATTTACTGTATCTGATGGAACAAAGGAAGTGTGAATCCAAGAGGCAGTGAGAAATTATTTGTACAAAGATATAATTTCTCTGAGTTTGAGAAGATTGTTCATCTCTAATTGATTTTGGGAACTTTCATCACAAATTATATTTGTTGATTTATTGGTAGGCATTAACTTAGCCACTAAGGATGATATTTCAAGATTGGTATTTGATGAATTTTTTCATGTATCACATATGCATGCAAGTTATAATATTTATTTATTGATAAATGTTTACTCTAAGAAATTATAGACGAAATTCAATTTTAATATAGTTTCTTGAATATAGAATCATCATTAGATTTACCATACCAACATGGTGGTGATGACATGGGCTTTCACTTCCATTCCATTATCCATTATCTTGTTTACTATTCAGAGATATAAATTTTTTATTTTATCAATGGTCCATATGCAATTGGATAGACTTTATTTTAAATATACTTGACATGAAAAATGCATATAATATGAAGTCTTGGGTAAATGATTGTTATACAGATATTATTATGTATAAGAGTTGGATTGATCTTCCAAATCAAACGTCAAGAGAATATTTCAAGGGAATTATGCAGTTTATTGAGTTCAATGGTGGATTTCAAAGTTACTTTATTAGTTTCCCATGTAGAAAATGTAAAAACAGATATCAATTCACATGAGATACCATAAGGGAGCACCTATTCTTAAACAGATTTATGAAAAATTATAAGAGTTAGACTTTTCATGGGGAAGAATATATTTCTTCATAAAAATAAAGATGTAGTTCAGATGGATGCTGATGCGAGGATGAATGATCCAATGTATGAAATGATTACTGAAATGGTACGTGGGTTGGATCCTAATGGAATTGACATCTAGAATTGTGAGACCGGTGAGATAAATCTGTGCTCTGGTGCAGCTTGTGATTCGAGGAGGTTTTATAAAGTGTGTGATGATGAAAAACGGAACTATATCATGTATTCACTAATTACAATAAATTTTCATTTATCACGGAGTTGTTTCATTTGAAGATATTGAATCATTGGTCAGACACATCGTTTGAAATGCTATTTGTGTTATTGAAAAAGGTTCTTCCTTTCAATGCTATGATTCCTGACTCATAATACTATACTTGTAAGTTGATAGAGAACATAGGTTTTACATATGAGACCATCGATGCATGTGCACACAACTGTATGTTGTTTAGAGAAGAAACTGCCCATTTTGATATTTGTACTATTTGTGGCGCTTCCAGGGGAAAGAGAACAGGGTAAATCAGACTCATCAAAGTCAGACTATAAAATAGGGAAAACCAATTTTTGTAAAATAAATACATTACTTTCCCATAAAGATGAGGTTGAAAAGATTTTTTAGGTCATCTAAAGTTTCTAATTTAATGATATACTATGAAGAAATAAATCAGGAATGTGATACGTTAACCCACCTGGAAAACTCTCGTGTATGGAAGGATTTCGATAAGATAAACCCCAACTTTTCTAAAGATGTTTGTAATGTCATATTTGGGTTTCCAGTAGATGGTTTCAATCTATTCAAGTATATGGTTGGTTTATGTCATAACACACGGCTCGTGGTGTTGGTTTCATATAATCTTCCTATATGGCTTTGTATGAAGCAACAATTTATACTAATTTCCACTCTTATTAATGAAACTAGAAGTCCGGGGGATAAGATTGATGTTTACCTTTAGCAATTGATTGATGAGTTGAGTGAATTTTGTGGTGAGGGTGTGATGACTTTTGACTATGAAATGAATGAAATATTCAAACTGCAAGCTAATTTATTGTGGACAATCAATGACGTCCCAGCATATGAAAATTTATTAGGTAGGAGTATTAAAGGGGAATATTCTTTCCCTTGTTTCAATAAAAGTAAAAAAATATGCCTGGATTAAACATTCCATAAAATGGGCATACAGGTGTCATAGAAATTTTCTCCCCCCTCAGCACAGGTTCAGAAAGAACAGAGTGACATTTGATGGTTCTGGAGAGTTTATCCCCGCACCAAATATCATGACAGGTGTCGAAATGTTATCATAGATTGAGGAAGAAAACAACTACATGGTATATGAATTTCAGTATTTGGTGGCTCATCCATTAACTAATATTCATGGTGTGGGTAGACAACGTAGTCACAATTGGAAAAAGAAAAGTATTTTTTACAATCTCCCATATTGGAAAACTAACATGCTAAGGAATAATTTGGATGTCATGCACATTGAGAAAAATGGTTGTGATAATATATTGTGGACTATTTTAGGTGTCAGTGGAAAATAAAAGGACCATGTTAATGCATGTCATGATTTAGAAGAAATGAGTTTAAGGAAGAATTTTCATTTACAATTATCTGAGGGAAACAAGGCATATATATCTACTGCACAGTATATGATGACTATGAAGGAGAAATGGATATTTCTTTATATTTTGAAGATGATCAAGGTGCCTGATGGTTACTCTTCAAATATTTAAAAGTGTGTGAATCTTATAAGAAGGACATTGCAAAGGTTGAAAAGTCATGACAACCACATATTACTTCATCAGTTTATTCCAATCGCAATTTGTGACTATTTATCCCCTAATGTTGTTCAACCATTGATTGAGATGAGTAATTTTTTAGACATCTTTGTTTAAGAAATTAACGAATGAGTGATTTAAAAAGTTTGCAAGACTGAATTGTACTTACTCTTTGTAACTTTGAGAAACTGTTTCCCACCTCATTTTTTGTTGTTATGGTTCACTTGATAGTGCACCTAACTGATGAACTAATGGTTGCTGGTCCAGTTCAATTTAGGCAGATGTATCATATTGATCAGTATCAAAATACATTGAAACAATATGTATGCAATAGAGCTCTTCTAGAGGCAACAATAGCTGATGGTTATTTGATGGATGAGTGTACTACTTTTTGTGTAGAATATCTTACGGATGTTGAAACAAAATTAGATAAGCCATCTCAGATTCATGATGGTCCAGTTGGATAAGGAACCATATTTGATATGGAAAACATCGAGTGGATACAAGCACATCAATATATCTTGTTAAATACTCCATCAGTTGAACCATTAATACAGTAAGTGTCTTATCACTTTTACTGTTTAACTTTTACATTTTTTGTTTGCATAATTTGATCATTTAAACATTGCGTTATCATTTTTAGAAAACACATTAATGAGAAAAAAGAAGATATGTCTCATGCGACTAGGTATCAAATTCAACAATCTCATTTGGTTTCATTTCATGATTGTTTCAAGGATCTTGTATGTATAAATAGATTTTCATTATGAGTGAATTATTATACTAATATCTTTCTGCAGAAATCATTATTGAATTTTGTGAATTATATAGGTTCAAGACCTGAGGGAGTTAGGTGACCCCACATAAACTGAAGAATCTATCCAACTAGCTGAGGGTCAATCTATAATGACTCATCTTTATAAATATATAGATGCTAATGGTCTTTAATTTTTCATTAAATATGTTGATGACAAATGAGCAACACAAAATAGTGGCATCGATTGTCCCTTCATTGATTCTGGTTATTACAAAGGTCAATTGACATACATCATTGATGTTGTATAATCACATGGGTTGAAATACATATTGTAAAAGTGTAATTGGTTTAATCCAGTGCGTGGAAGTAAATTCAATCAATATTAGTTTACATTAGTGAATTTTAACTATATGTTATAAAAAATGAATGAGTTGATAATGAACCTTTAATTTTGACATCACAAGAAGAACAAGTATTCTTCGTTACTTTGCCTTTGAATCCTAGTTGGAAAGTTGTTGTGAAAATTTCCTAGTGAGGAGTGTTTTTATTTGAACAAGATGAACCCGAGACCACTACCTTTGTTTCCCAGTAGCTTGATCAACATACAATATTTCAATTTGAAGAAGATATTTATTGGATTAGAGTGGGTGTTAAAGGAGAAACGGTCGATTTTCATGTATAATGAAAGGTATAATTGTTTTTTTCACTCTTTAGTTAAAATCATTTTTTTAATTTGTTTAAAAAAACTGAAAACTAATTTAGTACATAAGCATTTTTATTTATTATTAGTCAAAATTAACCTTATGATTGATCCTTTTTGATGGCATCTCTTATGAGAATGTGTGAACCAAGATTATGGTATCTATTTCCCTCTTTAGAATTCGTTGGATGAACTATATTTATTTGGTTTTATAAATTTTTTTCTAGATCAAATTCAAAAGGTTGATTAATTTGAGTAAAATTATTTTTTAAATAAGTTGATTTTACCCTAGATATGGATAAAGGAAAAAGATTGTATTTTAAAAGTATTGAAATGTTTTGTGACCTTCTGGATTCAATTTTAAGGTCCCCCTCTCCATTTCCATATCCTTTCAATCCTTTTTTTTAATTTTTAATCGGATTGATTATTTTTTTATGGGATGATGATTGTACTTTGAGCTTGAAATATCCATATTTCACATACCTATGTGTTTATATAGATATAATATCCCCCCTGGACAACCCCATCCCACACCCCCTAGATTGCCCCACCCCCACCTATAGAGCCCCTCCACCTGGACAACCCCCCCCTAGACAGCTCCCCCTCCCAGACAACCCACCCCCAAACTCCTCCTGGATAGCACCCACCCCTCTAGACAGCCCCACCCCACTACCCCCAGATTTCCCCCACCCCCTCCCAGAAAGACCCCCCCCCCTCTCGGACAACCCACCCCCCCATTGGACAGCCGCCACCCCAATGCACTGCACCAGACCCTCCCCTACCCCCTGCCCTACACCATCTAGCCCACCCCCACCCCACTCCCCCTAGACAACCTACCCAACCCCACCCCCTTGACAGCCTCACCCCACTCCCCCCAGAGCCCCCCCCCCCCCACACCCATCCCCCTTACACTACACCAGCCCCTCCCCTACCCCCTTCTATACACCAGCCATCCCACCCCCACCCAATCCCCCTGGATAGCCCCCACCCCACCCCCTGGACACCCTCCCCCCCTCCCCCCAGACATCCCCCACACCAACCCTCCCAGACAACCCCCCTGGACAGCCCCCCCCCTTTGGACACCCCCACACTTGGACCACCCCCACTCCCCCAGGACAGCCCCCACCCCCTCTCAGACAACCCCCCTCCCGGATAGCCCACCCCCCTTTGGACATCCCCCTCTACCCTGCACTGCACCAACCCCTCAACTACCCCCTACCCTACACCAGCCAACCCACCCCCACCCCACTCCCCACGGACATCCCCACCCCCTCCCAGACAGCCCCCTCCCAAATATCCCCCTCCCCCCTTGGACAGCCCCCCTCCCCATGCACTACACCAGCCCCTCCCCTACCCCTTCCCTACACCAGCCAGCCCACCCCCCAGCCCACTCCCCCCGAATAGTCCCCCCACCCCTGGACAACCACACCCAATCCCCCTAGACATCCCCCCACCACCCCCTTCCGGACATCCCCCCCTTTGGACAACCTCCCCTTTGGACACCCCCCCTTTGGATAGCCCCCTTGGACAACCCCCCCCCCCCCCCACACACACAACCCCAACTCCCCCCAGAGAGCCCCCCAACCCCTCCCCCACCCCTCCCTAACACCCCCCTCTTGGACAGGTCACCCCCCTTTGGATAGACCACACCCCCTTCACTACATCATCCCCTCCCTAACCCCCCTCCCTACACAAGAAATCCCATCCCCCTCACCCCACTCCCCCCAGACAGCCCCCCCCCACCCCCTGGACAGCCTCAACCCACTCCCCCCGGACAGACCCCCACCCCCTCCGGACAGCCCCCCATCCCAGATAGCCCCACCCCCTTTTGGATAGCCTCATCCCCCCTATATTGCACTAGACCCTCCCCTACCCCTTGCTCTACACCAACCAGCCCACCCCTAACCCACTCCCCCCGGAAAACCCCCCCACCCCACCCCCTGGATAGTCGCACCCCACTCACCCTGAACAGCGCCACCACACCCTTCCAGATAGCCCCCCCTTTGGACACCCCCCTTTGGATAACCCCCCTAGACATCCCCCCCCACACCAGGACAACCCCCAATCTCCCAGACATCCCCCACCCCCAGCCCCTCAACAACACCAACACACTCTTTCCCGGATAGCCCCACCACCCCCCATCCCCTCCCCACTCCCAACCCCCCTCTCGGACAGCCCACCCCCCATAACTCTCCCTGGATATCCCCTAGATGGACCCACCACAACCCCTTCCCCTCCCCACTCCCAACCCCCTCCCTGACTTCCCACCCTCCAAAACACTTCACGTTAAAAGACCCCTCTAAATACAAGAATTTTTTGTACATAATTTTATTTATGTTCTGTTAAGTTTATGATTTTTTAAAACCCCAGAATTTATTGTTTTTTTAACAATGGTATAGGTTTTATTTTTAAAAAACAATCTAATTTATATTTTTGACAATTGGATGGTCTCATTACTAATGTTTTCTACGACTACAGACATGTCAGGGGAACATGCAGCACATCCACATCATCCATCTCAGCCTTCTTCATCTTAGAGTCGAGGTATGTTTGAATGTATCTGTGTTTATTTTTTATGTAATTTCTATATATATATATATTCACATATTTCAAATTATGTATAAATTTTTTTTCAACATGATCAGACTCAACTCCTTCTTCCTCTCGCAAGAGAGGCCCTAGTCATGGCATTTCACCATAGAATTATGACACAACCATTGATGTTTCATTTGATGAGATATTTCACCCTATGGGACTAACTACTCCTACATTTATCCATTAGCTAGGTCATATCATACACAACCTACATCTATTTCCATTGACCACACGTGACTGGGCTTCGATCCCTCAAGATACATTAGATCAAATTTTGAGGGAAGTTCGGGTAAGAAGACCATTTTAGTTTTTTTCCAATGTTTAAAAAATATTAACATGTGTGATTTTTTTATTCTTAAATAGAATAATCTAAAAGTGTTCCCTGATGAGTTTCATCTGGTGTGTATGGAAGAATTTCGTAAGATGTGGAGAGATTTTAAAGTAAAAATCAAGAGGGAGTACTAGTTACCAAACGTGGGTGCCACAGACATTATGGAAAAAGTATTGAGAGGTGTTCTCCCAGCTCATGGGAAATACTTAGTTTCATATTGGTTTACTGAGTCCATTGAGGTTAGTATATTTATTTTGGTATATATATTTTCAAGAATTTGTGGCATTATATTTGTTTTCAATTTGAATTAATTGAATGTAGGAGGTGTCAGCATGCCATTCTGAGAATCGAGCGTTGCAGAGACCACCTCACAGGCTCGGGACTCATCACATTTCTTAGATAAAACATGATGTATTTATTATTAATTTTTTAATTTATTATTTAATATGGATTTTATTTATTTTATTTTATTTTATTGGTATACAGTTAGAGGAGCAATGTGCACCGACTGATAAAATGTCGGTGTGGATGAGAACTCATGATCGAAATGATCCAGAGGCTTCAGCTATTATAGTAAGTGCTTATACTCATTTATAATACTTACATTCATCTGTATATAAACATATATATTTAAATATTGCACAGGTTCAATTTTATGTTGAGTTGAAACAGCTACTGGAGGACCAACGACAGCTTCCCATGCGAAGGGATGCGATTTTCCATTGCATTATTGGTCATGATAGGCATGGATATAGTTTGACCTATGGAGTGGGGATTCCCCATTCTGTAGTATCAAATGATGAGGTTTTCTATCCTGTTATTGCTCGGATGACACAGAAGCTATCAAATATCGAGGAACAGTTGCGT